>OZ024924.1:33053338-33575838 GCA_964017225.1 Netelia inedita
AACGAGAGAGAAAGAGAGAGAGGTGAAGACGTTATAAAAGTCCAGCGATGAAGAAAACGACTTTCTTATCTCGAGACTTTCTCGGCCCCTCGCTCATAAATGCCACAATGTTCAATTAACATCGGGGATGCTGTGGGGTATGGAAAGAGAGAGAAGAGAAAGAGAGAAGGCAAGATTATTACATAATGACGGGAGAAAACGAAGCGTCGAAACATTTCACAAATTTCAACACCCTCGGGGGATCGTATACGACCGAGACGATTTATTTTCCAATTGATTTGCAAAATTACACTTCGCCAAACTCTCGTGTATTATATACGTCGTTCCTCTCGCGTAATCTCGCGATAAAAATTACGACGGACGGAGTATAGAAAAAAAAAGAAGAAACAAGAAAGAAAAGACAGAATGCAGTATCGTCTTCGTACAAACAACTTTGGTGGTGCTGCGAGCGACGTGCGCGATATAAAAGGCCAGGTACGAGAAAGCAATAACGACAAAATCCCAGTCTACGGTGTACGGTATACAACAACCGTGAGCTCGAACGATCGATCGATGAGACATCAAGAGCGGAGTGAACGAGAGAGAGAGAGAGAGAGAGAGAGAGAGAGTCGAAGAAGAAGCAAAAAAAAGCAGAGATAGATATCTGGGCTAGATTCGAGGCACAGCCGAAGGCAATAAAAAAAATATATATACGTGTATACAAAAAAAAGGAAATAACAAAAAACGTAAAACAAACAAAAAAGCTCACCTACACGGTACCTACTCCAGACGTCGCAGGCAGCAGCCACGAAGCGACGGGATAAACCGAGAGCAAACGAAACGAAGAAAAGAAGGAGGAGTGGGTGGGAGAGGCGGAGAACCGGAGAAAGGAAAGAGTAGGAGTAGGCAATGAGAAGCAAAAAGAGAGAGAGAGAGAGAGAGGACAAAAAAAAGAAACAAAACGAATAGGAAAAAAGAAAATAGCGGAGAAGAGCCGAAGAGACTAGCTTACGAGTGGAGGACGAAGCGAAGGAGGGAAAGGAATAAAAATAGAGTAACCGAAGGAAAAAAAAGGCTATGTACTATATAATTCATGTATAGATATAGATGGGAAATAAAGTACATAGATTCCGAAGCCTTGGGCATGAACTGACTGGAGAGAGAGAGGAAGGGGGTCGAGGGCGAGAGAGAGAGGGAGAGAGAGCAAGGGTTGAAGAGGGTGAGAGAGGGGTGGTCATAATCGCGCAGTCCGCGTCATAATCCGCGACGAAAAACATTTGATGAGCCACGACGACGACTACGACGACGACGACGACGACGACGACGACGAAGAAGACGTGGAAGGTTAAAGTCGAGCTGGCAAAAAGGCAACGCGGCCACGACTACCCCGAAGGAGAGAAATCTCTGTCTCTGTCGCTCGCTCTTGGTGGTGGCGCTGGGATCAGGGGGAGGCGTGGCTCCGAATGGCAATGGCCACGCCCGAGAAACCTGCCTTTTCTCCCACTCGATTTCTCACAGTCCTGCAGTATCTCGCTCGCTCTTGCGTACGAATCGACTGCGAGAGGGAGTCCTCCGACACCGTGAACTGCGAGATGGAGCGAGAGTGATAGCGAATTTTGCTCGCTGGAGGGGTAGAAAAAAGTTGCACTCCGGACGCTCCATCTCTCTCTCTCTCCCTCTTTACTCAATGAAAAAAAAAGACGAGGGAGTGAAAAGATAGACGAACAGGCTAGAGAAATCCTTGGGAAATGCTGAAAGAGAGAGAGAAGAAAGGTTTAACGTGCGGTAGTGTCACGAGACTGTAAGAGAGAATACGAGAAACGCGAGGGAAAAATGCGACGAGATGGTATTATAGCGAGAAGGAAAACGCACTCAGTGGGGAAAACGAGCCAGGAGGGATGAGTGTGCGCCTCTCGCAGAATCGTTTCGTTCACATATCAAAGAGAGAGACCAAGCATTTCAACGAAATTAGTGAGATATATTTTTTTTGGCGAATAATAAGCAACGAAATTCGCGTCTGATCGATCACTGGCGTTATCTACTTGTCGTTCTTCTCACCGCGACGAGGCGCTCTCGCTCAACGAATTTTTGCTCGAACTAAATTAAGAAAAATCGAATGATCCTCCCAGTGTGTATTGTCGATCAGGAACGAAATATCGCGGGGTTTTTCGCGATCGAGATCACGGAAAAGATAAGAGGGCGACGCGCGATGATCGTAACTCATACAGCCAAGGGGCGAAGAGGATGAAAAAAAGGGGGCGCGCGTTTCGTAAAAAATTAATTTTCTACACCGTTCTCCCTCTCTCTCTCTCTCTCTTGATAGAACCAAGATATCTCGAGAACTGTACGAGAGAAACGAATAAAATATACGCACTCGACGAGCGAGATGGAGAGAGGAGCGAGGATCGGCCGTTTTCACTGCCTCGATGTTGCCTGCAAGACTATAAATCTTCTCGGCTCATAAACAAAGCTTTTGATGCAAAAGGTCGTCGTACACACAGCGTACGTAGATTACCGGCTGGAGCATGTGCGTGACGCCGACGGGTAAAGCAGAAGGAGGGCGAGAGAGAGAGAGAGAGAGAGCGAGTACGTGCGATCCGATGCGCCATCAGGCGCGCTCGTACCAAAGGCGTAGGTGGAGGATATAAGGATGTAGCGAGCGATATACAGTGATGACTCCAAGACCTCTCTCTCTACCTCTCTCTCTCTTTCTCTCTCGTTCACTCTACTCGCTGCAAGAAACGCGAAATGTCTCGACAGCACGATCGAGAACCATTTCGAGGACGAGACGAGAAAGCAGGGGGGGTGGCGATAGCGTCAATGCGCGAAACTCTTCGCTACGTACGATCTTTAAGGGGCACTTGCCTCAATCGTCTCTCGAGTGATATTTTCGATGCGCACGATTCTCAAAAACCCTCGAGTTTATATCTTCGTATCAACATCATCAACATCATCCTTGTCAATTATATGAAATATTTCATCAATTTATTATTTTTCTCGCTACTAGAGAAAATAAAATAATTTTAAGATAAAGTCGAATAATTTATTGTGTTGTTTAAGAAAATGTTCGTTACGTCCTTGGAATAAATACCTACGAGATATCAGAATTATTACAAAGACGAAAATTTCGTTCGAGCGAGGAACAAAGTCGTTTTGAAGAAAGAAGGAGAGTGAGGAGAAAGAGAGAGAGAGAGAGAGAGAGAGAGAGAGAGAGAAATTTCAACTCGTCTCATTGCACCGAGACGACACTCGGGCTACTATTCGCTTCTACCCTCGGCAAGAGGACGAAGAGGAAGCCACAGAGTCTGTTATAACGGGCTTTGTACCACAGGGCGCGCACAGACTCGCTTTTCTCGGGCCTCTCTCTCTCTCTCTCCCTCTCTCTTTCTGTGTCTATCTCGCGCAAAGCGAGTTTCTCTCTGATTATATCCGCGATATGTACTTGCTTCGTACTACATTATCCGATTTATCTTACTTCCCTCCTCGAGGTCGCAACTCTGGCAAAACGCGAGCGTCTCGCTCTCTTCCTCGTTAACGACGCGCGAATGACGTACGACGCGAGAGAAGAAAGAGAAAGGGAGCGAGTATAAGAGAGAGAGAGAAAGAGAGAGAGGGATAAATGTAGCCGCGAATTTAGCCACTCTCGCAATTCGCGTCTTCTCAAACCGTTCTTGGCACGTACTTCACTCGAAAGATAGACGGACCGTGACAGATAGCGAAGAGATATATTTTAAGAAAATTTTTGACTAAATTATTATCGTACGATATTTTCCCCGGCTACGATTATAACGCTCGTGAATTATCGATGAAAGAAAGAAAGAAAGAAAGGAAAAAAAATATAATCTCTCGATCGTTATACCACGTTCTTTCATCCGCCGTTCATAAGATTCATAAATTTCCAATGAATCTCGACGTCTTAATTATTATATCTCGTTTTCCATATCTTTGAATTTTTAATTAACACACACGTCTTTAAGATAATGTCTTATTTCTTTATCGCCTCTCTATCAGCGATACTTGAATTTATAATTTTATTTTATTATTTATACGCCCCGACTCTTCCGTTTATGTTCATTACACGAGGGGGAAGAAATAATAAAAAATAATAAAAAAAAAGCACACAAATAATAGAGAAGGAAAGAAATCGATTGTATGGCAGAGACACGTCGAATCCCGCGCCGATTCGACGAGTAGCGTGTCACGGTAGTAAAAGTTTCAGCGCGACAAACCAATTAGATACTTTTAATGGTGATCGGTAGAACCACGCGAGAGCTTGTAACAATCGAGGGAAACAATCGGATGGACTGGGAACGACGGCGCACGGGCAATGCCGACTGAAACACACGCCGATAGCGAGATCACGATGAGGGTGGGAAGAGGATCGCGGGGGCGCAATAGTACGGTGAGTGAAGGAAGAGGGGGGAGGGAAGGGTGGGGGATGAATTCGTCGCGTATATATATATAGTACTCAAATGCAGGGTTAACGAGTGCTGGACACAATGTGGGAGAGCCCAATGGTCAATGTTCGTGGAAAAGCGAAAACGTTTCGCCACCGCGTTACGAGAGATCGAGCGAATGGACAAAAAGCGAAATAGCCGAGCGAGACCGAGGTAGAGCGTTTAAATTTGTGTGAATCGATCTGACTGCTGTCGGCTCTCTCTACTGTCCACCGCTATTCTCCTATATAAACCTACGTACACGTTCGACTATTGCTAGAAAATAGGTGTATACCTATATACATATATGTATATGTATATATAAATATAGGTATATAGGGGGTAGAAAAGACTCGAGTGGCTCTGTCCACCGAGGACAAACAGAAAAACGAGAACGCGATGAGAGAGCGAAGAAAAAGGACGGGAAGCCAGGGAGAGGAAACGGGATAGAAGAACGTGCTATATATATATATATATGTATAGAAAGAGAGAGAGAGAGAGAGAGAACCGATATAAACGCGCGAGGATGTTGGAGGGAAAAAGCAAAAACGGGCAAACTGCGTCGTCTACTCGGCGCCTTGGCTCTCCTCCTATCTCTCGGTCTGCGCTACCGAGATCCTCTCTCCTCCCTCTCTCTCGCTCTATCTCACTCGTACGCACACTCGCGAATACAATTTTCATCCCTCTCACGATAAAATAATTTCGAACAAGAATTTCCTTCCCACGGGCGATGGTTCTGCACAACTTCCGGTAACCCCCGAGCGCGAGATATCCGGAAGTTGAGTCTCGTGCTAGCGATAAAGAACGAGAGCGTGTACTCTTTCTCTCTCTGTCTTTCTCAACGTGTGTGTCGCATACCAACCGATCTCGAGCTTCGTGCAATAACGCGGAATAAAAAGGGGTTTTCTATGCTCGAGACACCACGACCGGGTAGTTTTCTGGCCAAGGGAGAGCAGCGAGGGAGGGGATTAAAATAAAACTGAGTAATATCGATAGAGGACGATAATTAGGTCGCGTCTACGATCTCGAGAGCGACGAATTTTTCGATGAACGGTGAGAAAGGGAACGCCGACGATAGAACTTTACCGACAAGGCAGCACCGACCTGCCCGGACGTTTCGTTTCTTTTTTTTCATTTTTCTTTCTTATATACCACGTACGAGACATTTCGCAGCTTGGTACTCGAGACTTCTCTCGAGCAAATGGCACTTTTGATCCGGACCTACGAGCAAAAAATTGAAAAAAAAATCACCGATGCTGAATATTTTGGCCTATAGCTAATAGCAGACTACCTGTACGCAAGTGCGACCTCTTGCATACCGTATGAGGTCTTCTCAATAATCTTGCAACTCTCTCTCTCTCCCTCTTACTTTTTCTTTGTGAAAGAGGCGACGCGTCGGCGGCTTTCGTCGGCTCTATCGGTAGACAGAGGGAGCAGACCAGTGACGAGAGAGAGAGAGAGAGAAACCCTGCCCTCTTCACGTTCGAAAAGGAATCGTGGATATCGCATTGCGCGTCCGGACTGACGGGACAAAACACTGCGGCGACAATAGGGAGTTCGTTCTCTCTCTGTCTCTCTCCTCGTAGGCAGCGGTAACGAAATGGACCAGATTTTTCTTCTCTCTCTCTCTCTCTCTCTAAGTCTCCTATGGGCTTAGCATACACATGCGAAAGGCGATGAAGCTCTGATACGTCTCTCTCGGTCTACGATGCCGCGAGAGAGCCTGAGAAGAAAGAGATAGAGTGGGGAAGGGGAGGAGGGTGAAAGGGTTCATCTCGCCCAAGAGGGAAAGATTCGGGCCTCTTCCTCTCGCGTGCCGATCCATTAATTAACCATCGCTATTTCGCTCTCGAGTACCTCGGCCCAAGAGCCCTTAACTGATATCTATAACACTATAGATATATATCTACGTGCTAATAAAAAAAAAGAAAAAAAAGAAAATACATATTTCGTATTCATTCAAGTTCAAGCTCTTCCAATTATATTTCTTGTTTTTTATACAGACAAGTAGTGAACTCGAGTTCGAAAGACAAAAAAAAAGGACGAAAGATCTTTGAACGAAAAATGTGGGTGCAATAAAGAAATTAAATACGAGAAATAAAAGCAACGCCTTTAAGGGTATGTTTTTTTCTGTGTTATTCTGAACGATCGTTTTTCGGGATAAATTTTCGTAAAATACATCCGGCGAGTAAAAAAAAATAAAAGAGGCAAAAAAAAATTATGATTTCTTGAAAAGTCAAAGTGACTCGGCCGTTTATTTCGATCGTTTTTCGTCTACGCACGCGCGTGTAAAAAATAGCGAAAAGCTTTTATCCCCTGCCTCGAATCCAACGGATATCTTGCGTCGCGATAAAATTGAAACGCGCGAGGGAAAATAATCTCGGGCGCACACTTTCGTACGTCTTGTCGGTTTATTACAACGTAACCCAACGTATATGTTATTTACCGAGTCGCATTACGCCCCGCGTGTACTTACGAGCGTAATGTCGAAGGAAGGGTTGAGGGGTTAGCCACAAGTGTATTTTACTCGGAATTACTTACACGCCTATATATATTTCTGGCCCTTGAGAAATCGATACGAAAGTAATCGCGAATTTTCCCCAAGAGAGAAAACAGCCCCTTCGACACGCGCACCCTTAACCACGACGAAGCTCGATCATCGCTCCCTTTTAATTTACAAGAATCTCGTATCGATCCTCGATGAAATAAAATTCTCTCGACTCGGTGAAGGGAGGTGGGACGAATGGATGAGAGATTACCGTCAAACGGGATTACTTTGAACAGGTTTTGCAAGTTTTTTGTAGCTGACTTTTTTTTAACATACTAAATTCCAACTTTTTTTTACTCCAATAGAAAAATATGTTGTTTGGCTATCAAATGTGTATCTCGATATATTGAAATTTACGTAGATATTCTGACATTCGACCTTTTCACCGCTGCGAATATATTTAAACCGTATTTTAGCGCTATAAGCACTCTAAGTAGCTCCAAATACTGTCAAAGATAGCCGTAATGTCAATGTAACCCCGTTTTACGGTCCATCGTGAAGCGCCCTCCCCTGTCCCACAGGGAGAATGTCTCGTTTGTCCAAACTATCAATCGATCCTGTCGAGAGAGACTCGAAGTCTCGTGATAGCGTCACGTATATAGCTATAACGTAAGCATTTTAGCGTTACGTTATATACGTAGCGAGGTTTACACGGGGGTAGCAGCTGCGTCGATACCCACCCCCGTGTATTTCGAGAGACACAGAAATCCAAACAGAGCTTCATGAGAGGTAAAACCCGAGAGAAGGACCCCGCGGCACACGAGCAAACGGGACGTAGAGGGTGAGAGAGAGGGAAGAAAGATCACGGACATCTGTACATCTGTCGTTGCGTGTAACGGAACACCGCCTAATAGTATTAGAAATCTATATACCGTTCCGTCCTATTCTCCATTACTTGCTCTTGGATTTTATATATGTGTTTTGCTTGCTGTACATAAGGGTGTTTTATACGCACGTACGCGCGTCTTCCCGTTTACACAAGGATGAAACTTGGCCACGATCGTGCAACTATAATATGGACTCGATACGCGAACGAAAAAGAGCGCAAACTCGATCTCGCGCGGCCGCCCTCGAGGCATCGCTGCCTGCGGGATCGAACCAACCAAAGGGGTTGAGTTGATTAAGGAAAAGTGAATTATGAGAGTTTGTTTGTTTTTTTATTTTATGGACAATATATCGTTAATTACGACCATTAGGACACTTTGTAAAAACGAAAAGCGCAGGAGCTATTTTAAGCGCGTGGGGATGAAAAAAATTGAATAAAAATCGTAAACTAATGAGCGTCTAATGAAATCGATGGTTATAAAATTATCGAGGTTCGTTCGTGACAAACTCAATTAGATTTTTGTTTTTTCAAACGTTAATGAGAATGAAATTGAAACGAGTTGATTGAGAAAAAAATTGACTTTCGATATAAATTTTAATCGAACGTCGCCTCTGTTTATTGAAAAATAAAAAATTCGTAATTTCGTTCGAACAAACTTAAGACCCGAATAAATTTTTTTTATACGATTTGAAGTTTCGAGAACGTCACGTTTCTACCATCGTATTATCTCGCCTTTTACCACGCTACCCGTGTCCTCCTGTTCTATTTTCCATCTCTACCCAACACCCACACACACACACACACGGTGCAGTCGATGATAAAGATAGCGCGGAGAGATACGGAAGGATCCTTGAAGAAAAATCAAGCCCGAGTCTCGAAATCGCGTACGCGCTGATGCTGCTGCTTTTCTTTGTGATCGCCGACTAGAGCGAAATAGAGACGGAGAGAGAGAGAGAGATAGAGTGAAAAACGTGCAGGGATTTCGGAATTACTCGATGGTAAAGAGAAAAGTAAAAATAGAAAAAAAGAAGAAGAAAAAAACAAGCCCAGAGCAAAACTACGAGAAGTATGAGCAGATTCGTTCTATATAAAAAAAAACAGTAAATAAAATAAAAACACAACACGGGTAAAGACTACTAGAAGGACAAACGAGAAAATGTCGATCCATCCCTTAACCTGTTGTACACGACACGGAGCTATGAATTATCGACTACGAGAAAATGTGGATGAAGAAACAAAAACTATATATAAATATATACAAATACATATAAAAAAAAGTCCTCACACGCGTCGCATTGACGGACGACCTCCGGCCTATTTCTTCGTCTTTCCTGGTGTCGCGACGAGAGAATACGGCACGGCAAGGAAAAAAAATAAAGAGAGAGAAGAAAAATAAGGGAAAAGAATAGAAAAAATAAAAGAAAAATAGACTTGTCGATAATTCAATGTCTACGACGGAACGTCCTCGCTCTCGAACGCTACCCCTTTTTAACCACCCACACCCCCCCACCCCGCCGCATTGGGGATGGGGGTGAAATTATGCAAGTCCTAGTCCGTTTTGTAATGAGCGCTCTCATATTATGAGACACGTATTGTCGGCTGCCAACCGATGGGTGTGCATATATATTCGTGAAACTTTAATCGTGCGCAAAGTTTTCCTCGGTGACGATGTTCATTCGTCGCTTCGCAGGGTGGGTGGTAGGAGTCTTTCTCACTCTCTCTCTCTCTCTCTCTCTTTCACTATATATTTGTATCACATACATATATACAGGTTGAAACACACCTCTTTTGTTCCGGGACTCTACCTCGCGCGCCCATTACACTTGTGGCGAACATTAATACGTCAATCGATATTACATATGCGCATACGTCGATGATGAAAACTCGCGACTGTAATAACACAACTGTATATATATATATATATTTATGGGTGTGTGTGTGTGTGTGTGTGTGTGTGTGTGTGTGTGTGCCAAACGGTCGTAGAAAATACATGTCTATACGTATTTCGACGACAATTTTTCAGACTCCGTCACGAGTGACGGGAAGTGCATGACGATGGACATATAAAACGCGAGGTATATGTCTGATGGAAAAAAAGTAAAAAAAAAAAGAAGACCCACCACCGATCGACAAAGAGAAGTGGTCGGTATATAAAAAATGGCCGTACGTGGTACGCGACTATAATTTCACCAACATAATAAATAATCGAACGATGGAGAAACAATGGAAATAAAGGAAAAAGAATGAGAAACCCTGCTAACGTTATCTCGCGTTCTTTCGAATACTGACGCGGCGAGATACGTAATATCACACGTAAAGACACAGAGAGATACAAAGGCGAAGAGAGAGAGAGAGAGAGAGAGAGAGAGAGAGAGAGAGAGAAAGAAAATATATTCGCGTATAAATTAAGCAGGTGAGCTATGAATATTCGTTGCTCGATGGCGCGTAGGTGAAGAATGGCACCGGCTGTACGAGTCTAAGCGTGTTAGAGAGAAAGAGAGAGAAAGAGAGAGAGAGAGAGAGAGAGAGAAGAGCGCGAGTTTGTTACGCCTGACCCGCGCGACTCCGTCCTTTCTTTTTCCTTCCTCGTCTTTTTTCTCTATTTCTCGTCGTTATAGCGCGTACAGTTTATAAATTATTAGCGTCGTGTGCTACGTGGTGTATACGAGAAGTACGCGAATATATGACCAATATGTATATATATATATATATATATATGTACATATATATGTACATGAGTTGCAGTATGCAGCGGAGGGGAAAGGGGGTGAGGGGCGAAGAGAACGGTAGAGGAGAGGGGAGGGGAGAGGGCACGGAAGTCGCGCGGTGGCAGCAAAACTCTCCTCCTCCTCGTTCCTCTTCTTGTACCCCACGACGCTTCTTCCATATAATACTTATACGCTGGATGGTTGCCAGAGAAGCGGCAAAAGCAACACATTCGTACATACATATATATATAACTTGTACCGCCATCGTTGTAAGACCGCGACACGAGCGCCCTTCCGGCTTCGCGAGAAACTTGGAAACGAATACCGGGCAGATAAAAATCCGAGAGGCAAAAAAGGAAAGAGGAGAAGAAGGAGAAGAAGGAGGAGGAGAAGAAGAATAAAAAGAAAAGGGAAATTCGTACAAGGGTGGCCCCGTTGGTCTTCTCACGTTTCACTCGCTTTTCTCGCTACGAGCGAAGATATATATATATATATATATATATATATACAGCGCTCTCGGTCATCCAGATTCCTCGACACCCTGGGCGAGACCACGGGGGAGGGAGGAGTACTAGAAATTTTGTTCACCGCCAGAAGGAGGCAAAGGTCGATCGGTGAATGGTGAAACACGATATCGCGCAAACGCTTTTTTTCTCCAAACGCAATTTTTCTGAATAATCTTTTATTTTTTTCTCCCCCATCCCCTCTCGTTCGTTCGTACCTTTTTTCATTGAAATACGAAATTGAGAGATGAGAAAAATGGTAAAGGGAGAAAAATTTCAGTAGCGCACACACATAAGAAAGGGGGGAGGGAAAATATCGTTGGGTGTAAGTGACGCATGAGGGTGAGTTTCGGTAGGAGGACTCCGGGGGTCGAGCATGGGACGAAAAATATTTCGAAAAATTCCCAATGGACGCTCGACTTTGTACTATTATATAGGCTTTCATGTGTGCGACGTAACGTACGTATACGTCGTTTTTATAATGTATAGGTGGAGAAACGCTGGAGCAACCCCGGTTTCCATTATGCTCAGTTTTCTCGCTCTTCTTCCTCTCTCTCTCTCTCTCTCTCTTTCTTTTTCTCTTCTCTCTCTTTCTAAGGGTGGTACCGTGCATATACACAGCCTCTCTGGCTGTGTACCGTGTTCATGTAAAAATTACTATAGCGTGCGAGAACCAACGAACGATAGAGCGAGAGATGCACGCCCGACTTGCATATATATAAGTACACACACATAAATATATATATATATATATATTTGTATATATGATGCACGTATACACTCTCTCTTTTCTTTGAGGTAGCTGGAGTAAAAACCACCCCTAAGGTATAAGGGCACCAATAGAACCGACGGGTCTCACGACCCCTCTCCCGCCTCTCTCGGTCTCTCTGGATCTCGTGCGCTTATTTTCTGCTTCTACTGTTCCCGGTGCACCAACAAAACGCGCATTTGTACCCCCTCTCTACCCCTATTTCTCTCTCTCTTTCTCTCTTACGGTGTGGAGACCCGCCATGAAATATATCCGCGCCCGGATTCGATGAAAGAAAAAGAGAAAAAAAAACAAGCGGAAAGAAAAGAAAAAATGAGAAGCGAGAGAATTAGAAAGAAAGAAAAAATGATTTCCTCTCGTAGTTTTTTCTGCTGTCGAACTTGTCTCGAGGTCTATTCGCGATCTCTGTATCTAGACGATATTATTAGTGAGCACGTTGCCTTCGTGGCTCCCGGCGAGTTTAACATTGGGTGGAAAAAAGTTGTATTCTACTGTTCACTTGTGATAATCGAGGAAAATTCGATCGGTGATCGGCCATATTAGTAAGTGACGGAAGAAGTAACGAACGTGAAGATCGCAAAAAAAAGAAAATCGTATTGTTATTAATTAATTTGAAAAAAGAAAAAATAATTCTTAATTCGTTGTTTCGATCTCGAAGATAAATGACGGGAAACGTGAGAATGGAAGCGAAGAGGCTGATGAACTCGCGCGCAATTGGCTGTTCTTCCGATCGTAGTTGGAACTTGGCTATTAAAATTGATATAACGCAACGGATACATAGAAGAAACAATATTTATACTCGTACGCGCGCATCGTCTACGTCATAACGCGTATAATCGGGCTGTCGTAGAGTTCGCGGAAATTATCATTATTCGTGTTTATAACTCTGGTCATACGTCGATAACGGTCCAAGGCTTCGTGTGTCGAACGAGCCGCCGGCGACAGCGAGATGATGGCCGATCCCCGAGAGATCTTTATACTTCTTGTCGCGCTTTCCTTTGGACGCGAGATGGAAAGAGAGCTGTTGTGTTTTATAAAATTTCTCAACTATGAGAGAGAGAGAGAGAGAGAGGGAAGAAAGAGGGAGAGATCAGTGACTTGATTCGTATCGTTCGATTAAATCGCTAAGCGTGTAACGAGCCCGATTTTTCATTGATTTATTAACCCCCCGCGAGGCTCGCAGTACCACGGTTATGGAACAGTTTTTAATATTGATTTATTATTATCCCCGGATAGTTTTTATTTCGTTACTGGGTAGAAATCTAACGAGACAGCCAGACGTTTCGTCCCTTCTCTCCCGGCACGATGGTTTTCAACTTTTACGTCGTGCACCGGACAAAAGCGCTTAACGTTACCGTGGTTAGACACACCGGTGAACCCTCGTGCAATTGTGTGTAATCGTGTTTTCACGAGAAATCCGCGTTAAAGAAGCCCCCGCTGTGCAGACATGTACTTACGTGTGTACGTACGAGAAGCTTTGCCTCGTACGAACACGGAGAGAAAATCCTCAAGCTCCGCGACCCCTATCGCTCGTACCCTCGAGACCAAACACCACAATTGGATCTCTGATCGTTTTTTATTTTCATTAATATTCGCCTCGTTTCGTTTTTCGAATTAATTACCAAAGATTATTCTTTAATATCTCGATAACTTAGGGGATGAATTATAATAATTCAGTTTATTATTCATTTGATCGACCGATTGATTTTTAATAATAGTAATTTATTCAGCCACTTTAGAAGTTCGTCCCTCGTACCAGCCGGAAAATTAGCCCTGTCCGATTTTATTCCCGAATATACGCGTATACAAGACCCGTACCACCCTCGTCGCGAGCTTCTGTTTATTTCCGGCCCGAACTAACCCCTTTGTCATCGCGAGCGAGAGTCGCGCGAAACTTTTGTCAAAGAGGAAGGGCCAAGTGTTTTCCCGGGGTCGAGCTTTCGTATTGTACTATGATGACGGGTATACCTAGAATCGACCAGAAGGTCTTACAAACGAGAGTTTCCGGTTCCCGACGAACTTGGGAGTTCGCTTTTGCGTTCTTTCCCATCTTATTATATAACTTCCTCCCCCCAGCGTTGTTCTAACTTGCGTACGTATAAATGACGTGGTCGAGAGTCGAGTCATTAACAATTAGGAATTATGATTGCGTATTGCAAGAAACGTCCGAGAGATTCGCGAGATTAAACGACGCTACGAAACACGAAAAAGTGATGAAGAGAAAATTTAGTAGCGAATTAATTTCCTCGCAATTATTATAAATTACCGACCGAGAGCCTTTAACTCGTGTTTTGTACGTTTTCAAAACAACAATTTCCGCGAAAACGGTAATAAAATTCAAGCGTGGAATTTGTTGTCTTGTCTGAGGGGTAAGATATACGGAATAAGAAATCAAACGTGTGACGATACCGAGAGAGCGATCTTTATACTCGTGTATCTGTATAATGAAAAGGATGAAAGAACGTTCGGTAAGAATCGCGCCAGAGGGGTGGTTAGGGGAGGGGGTAGTTTCACCGAGGGTTTGAAAAAAAAGAAGATGCGGGAGGAAGAGAGAGAGAGAGAGAGATAGAGAGAGAGAGGGAAAAAAGTCTGCGACGAGGGGTGGGTGGAGAGGGATGATTTTTACGCACGAACTGCGTAGAGAGCACCCCGATACGCGGGGGTGAAGGCGAGAGAGGCGAAGGGAAAAGTCGAGAAGGATCGATCCTCTTTTCTCGTCAGAGGGTGTGTATAAACCCCCACACGACCAACACACACACACATTTACTGATAATGCGGAATCCACACACACACACACACACACATCACGATATACTTTCTGATCTCACCCTGTTTCTCTTCTTTCACGCTAGGGGTCTATCTCGCACGCACGAGAAAGAGCGAGAGAGGGAGGGGGTAGCGTATACTACGCGTCGACGAACATTTTGGGGTAGAGAATCGTGAGGATCGTTCCTAGCCCGGAGACCACACCAAGAGCTCGCATATAAAAGAAAAAGGGGGATGGAGTCTTGGAAGGGAGGAAAGAGAGCCGAGAAGCATCTCGTGTCTCCGTGAAATCATTCGACATACTCTATCTCCCTTTCTTCTTCCCCCATCTTTTTACCTCCCGCAAAACAATTTTCTCCTTTCGACTCTCTCAATTAATCATTCTTATTAATATTTTTATCCCTTATTTTTCGCACTTTGAAATTTTTGTCTATCTCGCACGTAGCGAGAGAGTTCCTCGTGAGAATCGGTTTCGAGGGTGGCCACAGGGAGGAGGAAGAGAACGCGCGTTCATCTTTTATTCCTCCGCAGTTGCCGTTTCTCCCTCGTGTTCGTTTTAGATCGCTCTCCCTCTCTCGTCGCGAACGAGAAATATACTTTTGCCTTTGGCTCTCCGTCTCGCTCTCTCCCTCTTTTGCGTGCTTCTCTCATGGGCGGTCCAGGGCTCTTAGCCGTGGCGCCAGAGCACACATAACCCGCCACTATACGTATATATACACGTTCTCTCGCGGGTCCCGCCAAACTTGCGCCCGAGGAGAGGAAATATATATTACCCATAGCTCGGGCGCGTTATTCTACTCCGAAAAATCTCTCGCTCCTCCAACAAGCCGCTATACGTATACACGTTATACAGCAAGTCCTTCGCCCGTTTTTTTTCTTTCTTTCTTTCTGTTTTTTTTTTCGTGTTTCTTTTTTCATCCCGCCGACCATTCTGAATAATTGTCCGCGAGCGGATAAATGTGTCCGAGTGGATGAATCGTGAGCGAAAATCTCGTTGGCTAATGCCGTCGAGATGAGGAATGACCGACGAGCTTTGTATCTCGTATCGTAAATACTTAAGGTTGTAACGGGGTGTGTGTAACGATAAGAACGATGGGAGGGAGAAGGGGTGATAAAAAAGTTTCCAGACGAAATAAAATGATACAAATTTTTTATCGAACGATAAAATAATATTAAGTATTAATTTCATTTTTACGAAAGAAAATGGCCGCGCGTGGTCCGATACCCGGAGGTATCGAGATGAGAGAGAGAGCGAGAGAGAGGAGAGAAACGTTCGAAAGCGCAAGAAGAGGAGAGGATCGAAAGAGTCGAGAGCGAGAGACGAGAAGTCGGAGGGCGGGAGGGAGCGAAGGGAGGTTGTGCGGAGGTGGCCGTGAAGACCACCGGAGAACCGTTCTGCGATTAGACTTACAAAACAAACGGCCGAAGGGAGAGCCGGGTAGCACGAGAGTCCGAGAGAGCCTCTACGTATCTCCCTCTCGCGGCACTTGGACCAATGGCGTAGTACGCCGATCCCGACAGAGGGACATGAGATAATTGGATCAAACGAGAGAGAGAGAGAGAGAGTACCGGGTCCTCTTTCGCCGAGTGGACCGAGGAATATAAATACGAAAGCGAGAAGAAAAGGATAAAAGTACGGGACGATGTAACAACGAGAGGCCCCTACCTCCTTTCGCCGGATGAAGATAAATTTGCATCTCCAAAAAAAAAAAAAGTTAAATCAATCGGAAAAAAATCATAAGAAATTAACGATTCATTCGCGGAAAATTTAATTTTTGTTATTCTCGTGAAAAATTGAGTTTTCATTCTCGCTCGATTTTTCAGGACGCGAGAGAGATGACTGCCAGGAAGCTTGGTGAATTCGCGGGTGTACGAAGAGACGAGGACGTGTGTGAGTTTCTGCGATGAAGAGTTCGTGAAGCGTGTATGGCAAGAACCGAGAGAGATGGAGAGAGTGGAATAGCGAAGGCGGTTGGTGGTGCGGCGACTCTCTCTCACTCCCTCTCTCTCTCTCTCTCTCTCTCTCTCTCCGTCGTGTCCACCTCCTAGGAAACCCGTATAGCCTCTCTACCCTCTATTGATCGAACTTGCTGTGCCCTGGGCTCCAGTCGAGTGGACTGGACACACGGGAGCGAGACCCAACTAACCCTCGCACGATTTCTCATCCCTCTTTCCCACCCTTCCCTTCCTTAACTCCGTATATGTGAATACACGTACATATATATGAATATATATTTGTATGTGTGTGTATGTGTGTGTGTACACAAACTCGTTTATATACTCCGATTATATACGGAGAATAAGATAGAGAGAGAAATATCTCTCTCGTTCTTTCATCCCTTATCAATGTACGTTTTGCAGGGTGGAGGGTGGTTTTGGCGAACGTAGTGGTTTTCGTGTATACACGCACACGAGCACAGAGATGGAGAAAATCGTGAGGCGAGAGCGGCTGCTAAAAGACGCGCCCAAAATGGTTTGCCTCACGGGGGTGTGTGCATTGGACTTTCTCTCCCTCTTTCGCCTTCGTTCTTTCCCAACGCTGCCGATATGGTCAACGCGAAAAACCTCCGGGACCTCCGTATGTCCCTTCTTTTTCTCTCTCGTGCGAGAATTTTTCTCGAGGGGTGGACAAAAACGAGATATATCGCGAGTTTGCGCGGGTGATTTTTTTTTCTTTTATCCTTAATTTGTTTTTCGCTCGAGAGGGTTGAACATGTAGAAAATTTTGAAGAAAAAAGAAAAGATAATAATGATGAATTTAAAAAAGAAAAAAGTCACGAGGTGCGGTCAGCGAGAGAGAGAGAGGGAGACAATGTTTTAGATTGAAACTTTGCTGACCCTTCGGTACCATCGAGGCGTTCAACCCTCTCTCTCTCTCTCTCTCTCTTAGTCTTTATTTTCTATTTTCACCCTCTCTCGTGATATGCGGTCGCGCCCCATGCAAGCGCGCGCCTCATTCGTCTCTCTCACTCTCGCACACATCACCGGTATATATCGTTTTCCCTATGCAAACACGCAAGACCAAAATACCCTTCGGACGATTTGCCGAGAAAATAATAGGCTTCGGGTGTGCGTTGTGTGCGATGGTGGTCGCTTATGGGCTTTCGCCGACCATAACGCGCGCGCGTCGCTACCAACTAAAATACTATTTTTCGCCCGCAACCCTTATTCTCTTCAAATCGATGGAAAAATTGAAAATTTGCAAGAAAAAGTAAAACAATACGATGTTTTAAAAATAACGCTCTTTTTCTGTCAACCCCTTTCTCTCTCGCGAGTAAGAATAGAAACCCACCCCGTACGAGAAAAAAAAATTGTATTTTTAACCCTCTGACAGCGTCGCGTAAACGCGCGACTTGAACCCTCTCGCACGTCGATTCGTTCGACACGGGGCGAGAGGGCAACAGGGGGGTGGAGATGAAAAGTTTACTAACTTTGCTGCCACGGAGACATTGCAAACTTTCGTTCGAAGTGGAGCCAATGAAAAGTACGAGTTTCAGTGAAACGAGAAAGGTCATATATAGAAAAATATATGTATAAGGGGGTAAGAAGTTTGAAAAAAAACCCACACACACGTACATACACACACACACACATAGATTGAAACGAAGTCGTGTCGAATTCTTGGGGGCCACCTATCACGCGACGGCACGATATCGTCGCGAATTTTTCGTTCACCCGTTTTACGAGCTCCCGAGGAAGAAATAAGACAACGAGGGAGAGGGATGAGAAAGAGAAAGAGAGAGAGAGAGAGAGAGAGAAAGAAAGCTACTCGATCGCTGTGATTCTCGCGAATTCCATTCTCCTTTTCTCCCTCTTTCTATCTTTCTCTCTCTCCCTCTCTCGTT
Source organism: Netelia inedita (assembly GCA_964017225.1). NCBI lineage: Eukaryota > Metazoa > Arthropoda > Insecta > Hymenoptera > Ichneumonidae > Netelia > Netelia inedita. The sequence continues at coordinate 33,071,719 of OZ024924.1, forward strand.
CACTGTATTCACCTTTGTCGTTTCGCAATCGATCAATTTTCTTGGAAGCGCACGTCGCATCTCCCCTTTTATTCCCCGCAAGGCTGTGTGTTTTATAATAAAATGCATTCATCGAACTCCACCGTGGCAACGATTTTCAAATAAAAATTCTGAATATTGTCAAATATCGATATTTTATTTGCCGGATCACAAAATATATCGATAATAATCGATCGATATCGATCGATTATTATTGAATTTTGTATCGAACCGATACGAATTCACGCGTTCTTTAAAAATTTCATAATAATCGTCGACGTTAGCGCCTTCGTTCGCGAAATATGAGACTGTCGAGATAAGGGTTGAATATATTTATACACGTGTTACGAGACGAGCCAGGGTGCTGGATGGTGCCGGGAACCGGGGCGAATATATATGAAACGGTGTACGCCCGATAGCCGGAGCTTGCATGCAGATATGAAATCGCGAGGACTCGAGGGATGAGCTCTGCTCCGATCGTCGTAGAGAAGAGCTATAACCCATGATATAATATGGACGCTATATATATATATATATAAAGTGGTATATGTATATGCATCTAGGATCTATGCTCGTGCTTCTCGTGTGGCTGTCCGGTCTCGTTGATATAGCTACGAGTCTCGGCGCCAGCGTATACAGAGAGAGAAAGAGAGAGAGTGAGAGAGTGAGAGAGGCACAAGGGAGGAGAGAAGAGGCATAAGCGAGAGTAGTAGCGAAGAGAGAGGACCGCATTGTCCTGCAGGCGACACCGGCGTTATTGAATCGCTGCCCCCGCGTTTCTCTCTTCTCTTCGCTCTATAGAGTTATGCGAGATCGCCAAGCGCGACATAAACGGGAGTTCAACACACGAGAGACCCTCGTTCAATCATACGTACGCGTATGTGTGTGTGTGTGTGTGTGTGTGTAGCAAACATTTCGCTCTGGTATTATAGTTAATATATTATCAGTGAGGGCTGTCCTCTCGTCCTCTCTCGGCGAAGGAAGAAAAGAAAGAAAGAGAAGAGAGAGGGAGAAACGTCGTCGGACGAGAAATGAATGTGCAGTAGCGATTAAGTTGACTTTTCGGCCTACCAGCCACGTCCTACGATTCAAAGGGGTAGTTTTTTTTTAAATCGTTCGACGTACTATAAGGATCGAAATTTTGTTTAATAGTGAAATATTTTTCTTCGATTTTATTTTGTGTTCGAGATTCTTCGGGACGCGAATAAAAACCCGGTCACATATACGCGTCGCTAAAAAATTATGTGGCTATAGGGAGAAGGAATTTCGTATAAATTCTGTCGTCAAAAGGGTGGTCGTACCAAAAGGAGAAACACCCTTATTTCATGCTTTCTCTCTCTCTCTCGCTTTTTCTCTTTCGGAGGGATGAAAAGAACAAGATGCCAAGGGTTGGTACGGTTCTTTTCTTTTTCCTCCAAGAAATACATTTTCCACTTTTTACCCGGCATACGTGCAATAATATACGAAAGGAAGAATTTGGCCGACGCGTGTGACGAGTATGCGAGAGAAAATTCTTGCTTCGGGGTGCGAGATATCCGCGAGACGAGAAACGAGCGAGAGGATGCAAGGAAGAAGATTTTTGAGAGCGAAAGAGAAAGAGAGTCGCGTCTCGCGGCGCTCTTCGTCGTGTTGCTTCGGCGGCGGTGATGCTCTCGGGCGTGTAATACCGAGACGTCGTTCGCAAAACCATCCACACAAACACACACACACATGTACACATGTATACATACATATAAAGTAATATATGTAGCGAGGGAGGCAGCGAACCGACTCTATAATTCCAACGCACGAAAACCACCCCCGCGTATGCGCGAGAAACGCCACCCACACACATATATGCGCGAAAGAAAGAGAGAGACAGAAGGTTGAATTCCCGTGGTATAACACGACAACGGGTTAACTTTCTGTCACGGACAGGGAGTACGGTACGCCGCAGGGACGCAGCAAACTCGACGGCCCGTTCACATTGAAACTCCCTCTGTTCCAACTTTACTTACTTACATATATATATATATTTGTTTTTGTCTAAATAGGTATATATAGCGCTGATGTTTCCTCGAAGAAACACGGAGTACAATCGTGAGGGTCTCTTCGGTAGCGAGTCCTTTGCTCCGCAATGCGAAAAACCAGTTCGTGAGAGGGATGATAGAGAGAGCATCCCTTAATCGAGGCTCGCGCGGACGATACTCGTCGAAAGTATCGCGATGCATTAGGGTAAATGCGTGTATATGGGTATGATATCCCAGGATTGTTTTACTCGTTGGAAATGGCGAGAATAAGAAAGGCAAGAAACAGGAGGGAGAGAGAGAGAGAGAGAGAGAGAGAGAGAGAGAGAGAGAGAGAGAGAGAGAGAGAGAGAGAGAGAGAGAGAGAAGAGGGAAGAGGAGGAGGGACAGAGAACGTAAGAATCTCCCGTGGGACGAAAGAAACGGCAGTGGAAAAAGAGAGGAAAGAAACGGACGATACACCTTATTGGCTGTACGTACACGTATACACAAATATATTTATATATTGTTTTTTTTTCTTCTTACGTATAAAATAGCGCACACGTACATTTATTATAGATACGTAAGTAAGAAAGAGAACGCGAGACTTTAAGAGAGGGCTACTTTTGCCTCTCGCTCTACTCACGAGTGGAACAAAAACCGAGATGGTCTTTCTCAGCACACGTTCTCTCTCTCTCTCTCTCTCTCACCCTCTTTCTCTCTCATACACACACACACACACACATACGCGTTTTTCTCTCTCGCGGTCAAATGTTTAAACAAACGAGCAATTATCTCGACTCGATCTCGGATCTCTCTCCCGGGGTGTTCGGAGCGCCCTCTGGCGTCGTACCCATTCTCCCCCTTTACCGTACCTCTCACGTGCAACCTTACGCGATTTTCTTTCTTTCTTTCATTCTCTCTTTCTTACTACCGTTCTTTCCTCTTCTCCTTTTAGTCGTTCGCTTGCTACTGTTCGCCCTCGAGAACGGAGAGCGAAGGATATGTCGTTGTCGAGAGGGCGCTCGCGGTAGTCAACCCACCCCCCAACCCCTCCTGCCAACTTCTCGGTCTCTCACTTTCTCTCTTTCTTTCTCTCTACACCACCACACGTTTCGTCTCTCACCCCACTTTTCTACCGCGATAAAAAGCACGAGACACGCATTTCATTTGCTGCTCGTGTCGAGCCATGTTCTTCTTTATGTTCTCTCGTCTCGCTCCCAGACCCGACGACTTTTCTCTCCCTTTCTCCTCTCCTGTTCTTTATACCTTTCCTTTCCTACCCTTGTAAACTACATATGTATATATATATATATATTTGTATATTCGAATATGCGTCCTTGTCGAAACGTCTGTGGGTAAACGGTAGCAAAATATATTCGCGCCAAGCGTTCGGACACGAAGGAAGAAAACGACCTTGTTTCGCGTTATCCGGGATTAGTTGATAATGTCATGATTTGTTTTCTTTTAATTTGACAAGACGTTCGAATGAATAATTTTTTTTTCATAAAATCGAGAAAAAATCCGTGAGTAACGTTCCTTGTTTTATATTTCAATGTTTTCGTTTCGAGGAAAATAAGAAAAAAAAGGAAGAAGAAGAAGAAGAGGAGGAGAAAAAAAGGAAAACACCAAGAAACAAACGGAAATTGAACTTCTCGAGAGTGAATTGCGAACGATCCGAGGGGGGTGGAGGGCATTGTCCAAACAGAGATGCCACTGTCGCGATGGTTTATCATTTGGCTCGTTGGGCAGAGGTAAATGGCAAAACAAACTGCCGAGCGCGCCTTGTGTTGTGCAGCGGTACCACCATGCTTATCCAAGAAAAAAGAAACTGCGTGGCACAATAAACAGACGCACCGAGAGATGAGCAAGGATAATAGATGAAGGATGAAGAATAAAAAGAGGAAGAGAAAGACGAAAAATAAGAATAAAAGAGAATAAGGAGAAGGCGCAACGGGGGTTGCGAAGACGCTACGTGCGGTCGAGCGTGCAGTCCCAGAAACTATTTGGCTCTGTGTCGGTTGATAAAAAAAGAAGAAAAAAAAAAAAGTAGAAGAGGGAGAAATAAAAATAAAAATAAGACGAACGAAGACGCGGAAGCAAGAGAGCAATGGTGGAAAAACAGCCACGGTAGCTTTAGTTCGTGAGAGGACTCTGACGGAGCGAAAGAGAAACCGAAGTGAGGAATTAAGGGGAATGATGTCGAGCGAGAAAAAGAAAATGGATCCGTTTAACGGGATGATCTGGGCTTCGCGATGAGAAGACCGAGCGAAGTGAGTGAGAGTGAGAGAGGGGCAAACAGGGGGAGGGGGTAGTATAGCAACGACGGATATAGCGAGAGGGTGAGAGTGAGATAGATACAGAGTTGGAACTAGACATAAGCGAGAGGACCCTCGGGATTATCTTCCTGGCATTTCAGGGCTAATTTCATTCGGACAATGGCCACGGCAGTTTGGGACCTTCTTCTTCCCTCGTATCTTTTCTCTCTCTCTCTCTCTCACGCACACTGTTTTCCAACCCCGGCAGCATCCAGCTTAAGATCTCTCTGTCTCTATCTCTCTCTTCTCGCTCGCTCGCTCCCTCGCTCTTCCTCGTCCTGGCAAAAGCAGAACAAGCTGAGGAAAAGTTTTTCTCATTCTCCTTCAGCTTTTTTCTTCTCCCTATTTCTGCGCTTTGGTGCGTCTCGCAACGCACTCGGCAACTCGTCGCTCAACTGGACACGAGCACTGGTCACTTCTTATTTTATTTTCAATAACGATGATTTCCTTCAAAATTAATTCCAACCAACGTGTGTCTTTGCAAAATATTAATTAATCGATCATATAATCGAAAATTATCCATTTCCTCGAGGAAAATTATTTCATGGTGATAAAATTGAGATTTTTATTTTTATTCTCCTCTACGGTGAACGGATGGAAGTGTATAATTGTTATCCTACGGTCAACTCCCCAGGTGGCTGTTGAAGCTCGTTAGAGATGACGATCGGTCCGCGGAAAGAAGGATGGACGTAAACGGTTTAACGCAAAGATAATCCTCGCGTTCCCTCGAGCGATCTCGCATAGCTGTCATCCTTTGGATCAAGTGGCGAGGAAGAGAGATCTACCCGGACGGTCTTACGACAAAACGAGACAGAGAGAGAGAGAGAGAGAGAGAGAGAGAGAGAAAGAGAGAGAGCCAAGAAGGCTTTACCCGCTTCGACAATGGGTAATGGATACGTTTAATCCAATTGGTGCTTCGACGTTACACGATAGGAAAACTCGTTTCTCTCGCTGCGACAGAGATACCAAGAGAGTTAGCGAGAGAGTGAGGATATTCTTTTCTCATTGTCCATTCGAGACGTGTACCGGGAGAGGACGGATCGCGCACGGAAAGAAACCAACCCCAGGATCTCGAGATCGTCGACAATGTACGAGAATATTGGATAAGCGTGACACGAGAAAAAGAAATAAATAAGAGGAGGAGACCGTACAATGACACAATGGTCAAGTACGTCAAATCGAGGCTGAGCTCAAGTTCACAGCGGGGGTTTCGCATCGCGCTCCGTAGCGCCCGAATACCCTCAAAATTCTTTGATTATATCGAATGTATCGACGCATTAACCAATTTTCGAGCAGAATGGTCGCAAATTTGCTTAAAATTAGGTCCTTGGCTCGCGCGAGCACGAGACGTTTCGGTCGAAGTCGTCCTCTTTCATCCGCGAACGGGCCTTGGGGCATTTCTTTCTTTTTTTGTTTGTTTGTTTGTCGCGTCTTATTCTTCGTTGCAATATTCGATCGGCCGGAAACTGCGCGATTCGTTCATAACGGGCGGTGATGTCTTTCTCTCTCTCTCTCTCTCTCTGGGAACCTGTTCGTTGCATTTCGCGAGCGAGTTATTCACTGTTTAGTCGGTCTCCTTGGCATAAATCGCGTTTACCACGGGCGAGATAAATAATCGTTCTTACGTATAGAGATACACGAAGAATGAGAACGAGACAGGGATAGGAAGGGGGTAGGGGGTGGGATGCAGAGGGACGAGATTCACGAGAAGTAAAGCACGTAGACAGAAGTGCAAAGCGTTTGGCAGACCTCGACAGGATCATAAAGATCCATCAAGTTCGCACCGTGCTCAAAGTATATACGACGAAAGAGTGAGAGAGAGAGAGAGAGAGAGAGAGAGAGAGAGAGAGAGAGAGAGAGAGAGAAAGACAGACAGACAGAGAGGGTGAGATACGAAGAGAGAAGAATCGTCTCTCGTTTTTGCTCGCCAGTTCCATTGTGGCGCTTTCGTTCCCGGTACAAAAGCGAATCGCGAATCTCTCTTGAATTATTTCCACGAAATTGTTCCCCTCGGTGTGCAACGAGTGAACGCCACGAGGAGAGCGTACGTAGAAAAGGCGAATTACACCGCGTGGTAAAAGATTCGGTGAGTTGGCGATCTCGCCAAATCGTCGAGGGAAAAGAGCGTCATAGACGCGATAAAGGAAACAAAAAAAAAACGAAAAAAAGAAATAAAATATCCGTATACACATTGAAGACGAGAGAAAGACGTAGAGATGTTGGAGAGGGTGGAGAACGTAGATGGGAGGGTGAGGAGGATCGAGAGGTGGCCGATTCGTTCGGCCCGCCGGTTTCCCCGTAAAACCTTCGGCGTCGGCTTCTGCGATCGCCCCTACACACCCGTATCACCCTCTCTCGCTCTTTCTCTTTCTATTTGCTTCTTGGCTTCGAATCTACAACCGCGTCGACGCCGTCTCGCGAATCTCTCCGCATCTTCGATATACGTATATCGATACACACACATACACATCAAGACACACACACACACACACACACACATACGTATATATACGTAGGCGAGCGCGCGCCTGGGCTAACAAGAGGATCCACCATTCACCTGTCACTACGAACCGAGGGCGGTTAGTTATAGTTTATTTATCGTTTCCACGTACGGGGGAGAGAAAGAGCCCCGGCGTCTCCTTCTCTCTCGTTCGCTCGCTCGCACCTTCGCATCTTTCTACTTATTTCACCTCGTCTTTTTCGTTCCACCATACATACGCATTTATATTTATATATAGTAATATTCGTATATTGGTTCAAACTATACTTACGAATCTTACGTGTGTAATATATATATATACATAGGAAGTGAAGACACCATATAGCGTGGAGAGAGAGAGAGAGAGAGAGAGAGAGAGAAAGAGAGAGGACCGTCGCTCGCCCTCCCTCGAATATAAGTGGTATGGGTATGGCGCCGGCGTGTGTGGTCCGGCGCATACCTACACCGAACGAAAAACTATCGTCCGACTTTCACGTTACGTTATTGCCACGTTACGCGGGACAATATCTTAGCGACGCGTCACACAGAGAGGAGAAGGATGAAGGAAGAAGAGGGAGAGGACGATATACACGAGGCTTCACGATCGTCTCTCCTCCTTTCCTTCTCTCTCTCTCTCTCTCTCTCTCTCTCTCTCTCTCGCTCGCTCTTACTTACTCCCGCGTGGTCCAGCGCGGGCGCACGTTGCGGCTCCTGCCGCTAGATGTCTTAACCAGATTGCTAAACGGCGCATGTGCCGGAGCGAGTCGGCGAGTACGAGAGAGCGAACAAGAGTAAGAGAGAGAGAGAGAGAGGGAGGGAGGGAGAAGGAGCGTTGCACACAGAGAACGTAGATTTGTGTTGGTGTGTAAAATGTACGTAATATACAGACTTGCGAGCGAGCTCTCGCGCGTCCGAACGATGGTAATGCAATTTTCGTCGATTCCGAGCACGGGTGGTCAGCCTGAGCAAGAGAGAGAGAGAGAGAGAGAGAGAGAGAGTGGGGCGCGTATTACGAGACGCCATTTCGCCCCCACGTCTCTCGCACACACAGCAACAAACTCTAACGCTGAGCACACTGTTTTTTTTATTGTTTTTATTTGTTTCCATTCACGCTTGCGCGTGTGTGTGTGGTTGCTTGTATGTGCGCAAGTCAGGATTATACAAAGTGGCTGAGACGAGATTACGGTAATAATGGTCTCCGCGACGGTCTTACCCGTCTCGCTCTCGCCACGCTCGACACACAACCGCACCTGGCGCACGTTTATTTTTTTGTATCTCCTCTATACCGTACTCGCCCCCTCGTGGTCCACCCACACGAGAGACGACCCATCGTCTCGCGTTTCTTCATGATTGGATCGGTCGTCTCGTTAAAATCTTAATTCAACGAGCCTGGGAAATATCATTGCGAATCCCAATGGGAAGAGAGAGAGAGAGAGCGGAGAGTGATTAATAATCGGTAAGTAGAGAAGGGTGGGGGGTGGATGGAAGGGTTGAAGGCTAACGAGGGTCAGAAAAGGATTTCTTCCGGGCTCGACGAGGGGTTTGTTTGGGTTCGAATATTTCTAAGGGGTGAGGTTGAGACGGAGAGGGAAGGGGTGGATGCGCGCGCCAGCCATCAGGCCGAAAGGGTAGTTTGTTCCCGCTATGGGGTCTTGAGGTCGTGCCGAAAGTTCTAAGGGTAATCGGCGGAGGAAGGAAGGGGGCAGGATTGAAGAAAATTCGGTCGGTTAGTCGAGCGAGAGAGAACCGTTTTTCGAACATCTTTTATCTCTTTCTCGTTCGCTCATATACCTGGATATCATAGCCAACGGCGTATTCGACACGTGATGACAGCTCGTGGCGCCAGCAACCCCCCGCAGTTTTCCAACGCGACGGGAGGCCCTCGTGGTCTCGTACCGCACGCGGTCCAAGACACTGTGAGAAAGATAAAGAGAGAGAGAGAGAGAGAGAGAGAGAGAGAGAGGGAAAGAACCGAAAGATTCTTTTGTTTCAGGCTCATTAACGTGTTGCCAAACCCCCTTGGCGGCGGCAACGACGAAACCCGGGAGAGAACTTAGCATCGTGTGTATCGAAACGACCGAGGACCATGAGACCTCTTTTGCATTCCAGGCTTTTCTGCCCCCCACCCCTCCCGCCCTACCGCCGGTACCCTGCTGCGAGACGGACGACGACGACACGATTTTTCCAATATTATATTTCTCATCTCGCGTTCCAATAATTGGTCCATCGGGCTGTTTATTTTTCTCCAAGGAGGAGTGGGGACGGGGGGGGGGGGGGGTGTATAATTAAAAATATCCGTCGATACGACAAAACGACGAATTATTTGAAATAAAAATATAGAAATTTCTTAATTCAATTATTTTCGAGACAAAATAATTAAATTAATAAAATTTTTGATAATTTTGCCGACTCTCGCGAACTTTCGTCGTTGATAGATAAGTCGAAAGTTCGGTGGGGCGGAAAAATCTCACAGTACGCGCTTCAACGAGAAGCGCACGACTGGCCCAAAACACAAACCGACGAGGGCGAGAGTGAGAGAGAGATAGATAGAAATAAAGAAAGACGCGCGAGAGAGATAATCTACGTCGAACGGGCGCGCGAGAGTTAATAGGCGGTCGAAGAGAACGCTCGCGAGCGCGTGTTTAACATATTTCCGAAGCGTTTTAACAGGTTGTATTCCACAGTGAAAGAAAGAGGGAGAGAGAGAGAGACAAAAATAAAACGAAAAAAAAAAATGAAAATAAAAATAAAATAAAACAGAAAAAGGGCCTGACGCTGTGGCGCCAACGCCAGGATGAGCATAATCGAGAAATAGAGGAGTTCCCCAGCCTCGAATGATCGGGGTCCTCTCTCTCTCTCTCTCTCTCGCCTGTATGGGTCTCTCCGTGTCCATCGACCAACACACACACACACACCCCTTCACCCATACGATCGTACCAACGGCGTAGTAAAATGCGTATTCGTTTGATCGAGCTCACGGGGTAGCCGATGATAGTCATCGCGGGACGAGATCTCCGTCGCGTCTATAAGAGAGAAAGAGAGAGGAAGAGAAGAAATCCAAGCGGTCTCTTCGTTTCGATCTGATCGATGCACGCTCGTCTTTTCTCGTCAGCGAGTCTCGTCCCAACTGCCATTTTCGATCGCTGTCTATATAGTTTAATGCTCGTATATACATACAGACACATCGACACACATACATGTGTGTATACGACAATTCTATGTTTTATATAGATATAGAACGGTAGAGTAAACCGTACGATAAACAGAAGCAACGCAGCAGTGAGCACAGAGAGAGGTCTCATCAGCGTAACTTTGGCTGTCAGGGGGAGAGTCGCGGACATGCGACTCTCTCTTCGTTGGTCATGGGAGAATCGCACACGGTCAGAGCAGAGTAGAAGTGTTTATTGGTACAAGTGCTGCGAGGACATAACCTCGAACTCACCCCTTACCCCTTCTTCGTCCGATCGCTCTCTCTCTCTCTCTCTCTCTCTTGTTGTAACGTTAACCGAGAGTTACTGCATCGCGGAACTGCTACCTACGGTGTGTATGTGTGCGTTGTGTATATCGTAGCTGCAGGGTGCACTCGACGAGAGATGCACTCTCTACGAACGCGGAGAGCGAATTGTCGTCTCGATTATTCTCCGTCCGTCTCTCTCTCTCTCTCTCTCTCTCTCTCTCTCTCTTTCTCTACGCGGTTTGCACAGTCAGCTCTGTGCTGTCCTGGAATTCTTGATATTCCGTTGACCAGGGTCTCGAATGCCACGAGAGAGGCAAACTGAGACCAAATTCTCTCCCTCTATCATTGTATTCCGTGAAGTATAAGCGTTTCTCTCGTCTCTCTCACTCTCCCTCGGGGAGAATTCTCGATGTCACAAACGCGAATTTCTCGAGAGCTTCTCCCGGGGAAACTCTCTCTCTCTCTCTCTCTCGTCTATTTTGATCACGTGCATTATGCAAGGGATGGAGCTCGCTCGAATGAAAAAATCAAGAATAAGTCATAGAAAAAATATCACGGGAAAAAGAAAACAGAAAGAAACCATGAATTTCGTATCGATTTATAAATATGACTAAAATTATATTCATTTTTGTAATTATTACGATTATTGTGATTTTTAATCGACGCTTTGTTTCCAAGCTTGGTCCGGAACGAAACGAGGATAAAATTTTTTTTAAAACGTATTCTACCGGCCTCCACGAAGAATCGAGAAGCAGCTACGGTGGTCCAATAATAAAACAATAAGTTAGATTTTCGAATGCTCTTTCTCTCCTCACCGCTTCGGCTCTCGCGTCGACCGAGAGAGACTCCAGGACGTTCGGTGGGCAGCGGCAAGAGGGAGCTCGACTCTCCTTTCGTATCAGTGTGGGATCGAAATGCGGTGGATATACCACGCGAGAGTATAACAAAACAAGACAAAAAAGATAATAAAAAAAATGAAAAAAAAAGAGAAAAAAGACAGCGAGAGAAAGAGATGATGAGAGCGTATATGGCGTATATACGAGTAAACTTCGGTTGCCGGTTCTCGCGTTCGTGATGCTGGGCGATCCGAAAGCACGAGGTATGCCCCGAGTGGCGCCAGTGTGCAACCTTTCTTTTCTCCTCCCTCATCCCACTCCCTTTTGCCTCACGGCTTATTCTATGCTTCTTACGCTCCATCTTTCTCTCATTCACCGTCTACGTACTCCAACCCCATCCCTCCTTTTCGCTCCATCTCTCGCTCTCACCGTTTTTTTTCATCCCAATCTTCATCGTCTCGATCCTGCGCGATAGGTAAAACAAAAATCGAACGTGAACGAAGATTTATGCGGATTGAAGGAAAGACGGTACGAAATTGTTTTTAATTGTGGAAAATCATCCCTTGTTTCATGTACACTGAATAATACAAGTGTATGCGATCGAGCGTTCGGTTAGACATTAATAAGCTGGACGAAAAGTTCTTAAAACATTTTTCTTCGTCACTCTCTACCCCTCTCTCTCTCTCTCTCTCTCTCTCTTTGGTTTTATCTCGTCTGCTTGGACATCGCGTTCAACGTTACACCCAGAGAACGCCAAGTATGCGCGAGATCTATACCCGACATGCGTATATAACTAACACATACCCGACCGAGAGACAGACAGAGAGACGGAGAGAGAGAGAGAGAGAGAGAGAGAGAGAAAAGACGAGACGGTCAGCCCGGGGTGCCGAGAAATTCCTGTCCTAGAGAGACGAACTACCTCGAATGACTATTTTTCCCTCCTCGCTCTCCCTCCCTCCCACCCTAAAATCTCATCGAGAGGCTGCCAACTAATTAACGAGACGCTACTCTCGGAGACATTAGCCGGAATCCCTCCTATAAACCGACAAATAAAACCCTCACATATATAATATTTTTATTTCCCGAAAAACGTTTCTCACGCATTAACACGAATAGAGCGATATAAATCGCTCGCGAGGAAGGTGGAGGGGGTGAGACGAAGAAAAGGTCCAGTCTCGGTTAAAAAAAAAAACATTTCGACGCAGCCACCGTAGACGGTAAAATGAGATCGATCAGTCTAATCTTATCTCGGCGTAATAATTTACGTCGATTAACGATCAATTAGCCACCGATAATTATATCCACCCGCACATCCATTGCGGACTGGTCACGCGCGAAAAGGTTCGCTATATACGGGAGACGACAGACGTATATCGAATATACATTATTATTCATCGATATAATCGAAAAAAAAAATATATATATATAGGTGCGTGTGTGTGTCGAAGAAAGACGAAATCTGGATCAACCGTACGGGAAGATTTTTACGAAACTCGTTCGACTGGAACTCCGCGTTCGTTGGAAGTCGGAGAAAAAATAATGAAAAAAAAACCACGATCGTGGATGAAAAAAAGAAATCCTCGTTCGTTGGAGGAGATGTATACGTGGTATATATATCGAGTAGAAGAGCGATCGTCCGAAGGATTATACGACGGGACACATTTCGGGCATTTTTACGAAAGGGTAGACGCCCAGGAACGCGTGTTCTATTTAGCTAAGACAAAAGAGCGGCGCCTAGACGTCCTCTTCTCCACCCTCGTCGATAGTCCTCCCTCCCCGCCCTTTCTTTCTTGGGTACGAGGGGGCGAGTAGGGAGAAGAGATCGCGATATTCGTTCGAAGGATATATAAAAATTCGCGAGCGAGAGAATTCTGCGAGTTCTGCGTTACCGTTCGTCTCTTTCACCGATGTTACATATATTTTTCAGGGTTGTGTGCGCGACAGATCGACTCCTGTCGTTTCTCGTGTGGCCTTTCTCCTCTCATCTCTCTCTCTCTCTCTCTCTCTTTCTCTCTCGACGAGGATTTTATTTATGCGCCCGAGCGCGGAAAAAGATGTAAGTCCTGCGAGGGGCCCCGAGGGCCGCATTCCAGATCCGCGCGAGGCAAAGGGGGTGGAGAGATAGGAGGGGGTTGAAGACACCGTCCGTCGCGCGGTTTTCGTACGAGCAGTCAGTCTCTCTCTCTCTCTCTCTATCTATCTCTCTCGAGGGGAGAGACATCCACGAAAGGCACCAACGGCGCGTCTCATCCGGACGCGATCGCGCAATAATAATCGGACCTTGTCTTCGAATGATAATTCGATCTTGCCTCTATATAGGACGTTCCGTCTCAAATTTACCCAAAAATCCAATTTTATTTATTCGCTTTTTGTTATCGCTTGTCAAAAATTATATTTTCAGTAAAAAATTATCCAAGAAAAAAGAACAAAATTAATTAAATAAATACAAATTGATTAGAAATTTATAATTTTGCTTTAACTGATGAAAAACAGAAATTTAAATCGTCCATCACTGTCCCTTTCGTCACGGCGGGCCCATGAGGAAATCCGTCCGAATGGATATCCGTCGACGTTACGTGCCAAAATATCGTTCGGTCTTGTGCCAAAAGCACGACGAATCGTTTTACGCCGCTGGTTTATCTATATCCTCATATTTTATCGTTTAATTCGATCGAAATTACGAATAGTCCTACGGGGAAGAAAGAGAGGAGTGAAAGAGAGAGAGGGAGTGAGAGAAGAGAGGAGGGGGGAGGGGGGAAGATGAGCTCGCGTGATACACTACGTGGACACGTCTGTCGTTTCATATATATTGTTGTTGCTTTTTTTGTTATCTCGTTTCTCGTGTGTAGGTGGTGCAAGAGGGAGAAAGCACGATGGATTATTAATGACGTCGTGTCTGTTGCACACGAAGAACGCGGGCGCGCCTCTGCGCGATTCGTTCTCTCCGATGTCTTGGCTCCCGACACCGCGAGAGACGAGAAGATAGAAAGAGAGAGAGAGAGAGAGAGAGAGAGGGACGTGTGTCCACCAAGATTTAAACGACGACGACGTCGAGACGTCGAGTCAGCCACGAAGCAGTTGTGCTGCATCTTCCATGCACCCCACCCCTTCTCGAGAAAAAAAAAGCAATATATATATAAATATACCAACGCGAATGCTCTCGTTCTCTTTTTCTCGCTTCGTCGTGACGCGAGAGTTTGGTCAGCGTCATATCTCCCTAGCTTTTTCGGGGCTCTTGATAGATCGACGCAATTCAGATCACGCAGATGACGCCTGCGTTTCTCGAGCGCTGGCGCATCGTGATTAACTCTTTTTGTTTTCTCTCTCTCTCTCTCTCTCGTTCCTCTTAATGTCGATTAATTTATCAAATCTCGCGAGGATAAGATAAGATTGCTTGGCTTATAGCGTGAGCGCGAGCCGAGACTTGGGAGGGGGTGGGAGAGGTGTACGTATAACCGGCTTCTTCGCGATAGAGATAACGCTTTCAAACCCCCCAGCCCCTTTTCCTCGACCCTGCCATACCGAGGCCTCTTACGCCGGCACCCCGTGGAGCTCGTGTGTTAAAAAAAAAATTAATAAAATTAGCGACGTTTGCGAGAAGGTATGTCGGTAGCAAGAATCCTGTCGTAATACACGCGATAATTGAACGACGCCGAGTGAGTTATGCGCAATGAAAGATGTGAACTCTCGGACTTGTTAATTTCACCAACTCAAACTCGATGAATTGGAATGATTTTCTTTTCTTGTTTCTCGAATGTCATAAAAAATTGTCTCGATTAAACAAAAAAAAATGAAAAAAAGAAAAAAAAGCATTGCGTCAATGATATATTCGCTATCGTCGAAATATTTATTTCGTCGCGATTAAAAGAAATATTTATTTCGTCGCGATTAAAAGAAATATTTGAATATTTTCGACATTTCATCCGTCGATGTTACGCAAAAGATCTCGATGAAAAGGAAACGCACTGATATATATATATATATGTATATACACCTCTAGAATTTCTCGATGCCGTCGGTGAAGAGAGAAAATATGTTTTAACGAGCCCGTAAATTCCGTTCGGATTTTCAAAAGCGCGAGCGGTTAAAAATTATATGGGGCACGAAGCGTGGTGCCTCGCGTATTCCGTGAGCTCTCTCGCCCCGACAGCCGGCACGTATGCAACACCATCCTGAAAATCATTGCACCTATATGTATATATGTATATATATGTGTGTGTGCATCTATATATATACATATATATATATGTGTATGATATCCTTGAGGCGATGAACGGGAGAGTTAGCAGTGCAAGTATCTCGACGCGACGACGGGTTAACAAGCAATAAATACGCCGTGCCTCGGTACGAAAACTTTACGTCTCTTTGCTGCTGGATGCTGCAACAGGGAGAGAGAGAGAGAGAGTGAGTGAGACCCTCCCCTCGCGAAAGATCATCTCGTGTCCCAGAGTCCCCCCCCTGCCCCCTACGTACACGCCAGCTTACAAGGTTTATAACGTAACGTAAATTTAATAGAGCTTATCGTCTCTCTTCCCTCTCTCATTATATCGTGAAATTACGTTACCAAAAAGAAATGAAAAAAAAAAGACAATATTCATTCACCTCGACGTATGTAATTTTGCGACGAATTTACATTATTCTATCTTATATAACGTTCAATTTTTATTGACGAACAACGATGAGTAATAATTCGTATAATTCGAGGATGAGACCGAAAATTGTCGATCTCGCGGAGCGTGAAGAGATCGAGAGGGTAGTTTTCACCCCGTAGCATCTCGTACTGGTTTTATAACGTAAAATTAATAGAGCTTATCTTGCTTCGCGGCCATTTCGTAATTTATCATGGGATTACGGTGCAAATACGAGAAAGAGTGAGAGAGAGAGAGAGAGAAGGAATAGGGACGAGAGATGGGAAAGAGAGGGGGGATGAAGGAAAGTCGAAGCACGACCCCGTCGAACGACGAGAGTGCTCCCCTGTGGGGTACCGTGAAACCCCTCGACCCAACGGGCACAGCAATCACTTCCTGTGTCAATAAACACGGATTCCCTGCTGCTGCCTGCCTCGCGCAACCCCCAAAAGGACCCGACCATTCACTGGGGATGCTGTTCTATATTATATCTATATATAGATGTTATATACGAGAGAAGAATCAGCAGCTACAGATCGGAGCTAAGCCGAACTCTCGACGGTATATATACGAGGGATATAGAGAGATCTCGTTCACTCACTCGTAGAAACGACGTACACCACTCTCAAAATCGACCCTTCGATGACATCGATACCCACGACTCTCGCTCTCTCTCTCTCTCTCTCTCTCCCTTCCTCTCTTGTTCCTTCACAATTCTGTCCCCCTCACTTTTCTCTCTCTTTCTCTCTCTCTCTCTCTCTCTCTCTCTCTCGATACCAGAAAAATATTGATTCTGGAATTAACCACGAGGAGAGAATGGAAAAATGAGAAATCACGACGAAGAATGTCAAAAATATATTTTCTCTGAATTTTTAATAAACCTTATTATTAATTCATTATCTATTGAAATTATTTATATTTTTAATTGAGGGAAATATGCGTTTAGGTTTGAAGAAATGGTAAGCTGAGAAGAAATTTGATGTGTCAGTGATTCTGTACGTAAATATATAACGTGTCTATGCGCGGAACGAGAGAGACATACAGAGAGGGAAGGAGAGGATGCGTTACCGGTTGTAACGCACGCTCGCGCACCGCGCAAACTCTCGCATTATCTATCATTCCCCGAAGCGAGGAGAAATTACAATGACAATGACCGCAATAACGATCGCACCGTATTAGTATTAGTTAGCCGTCGTCGCGGATACGTACGTATATGAGAATGGGACGAGATAGACAGAGAGGAAGCGAAGAATCGAGCGGCACGCGGCTTCTGCCACGGTGCGCCGACAGCTTGGAAAATTGCTAACAAATAATGATACAAAGGGTCGTGTACATCGAGCCTTACATATATGTGTATACATATATATGTATGTATCTTTATATTTGTGTGTGTTTGTGTTTGTAGGGAACGGGGAGATTCTTTCGCGAACCGGACGAGAGAGCGTAGACACGACGAAGGGTGTCGACCAACCCCTCATCGTCTCATCTTCCCTACGACACACATATCCAACCGTGTCCGTGTGTGTACGAGTATTAGGGCAATACACAATAGCCAATAAAAGGGAGATCGAGTGGTTCGAAAAATATCGCGGGGACGCAACCGAAACCAAAATGTTTCAACCCTTATTTCATTTAAAAAAATAATAAGAAGAAAAATACAAAAATGAGGAGAAAAATCGTTCTAAATTCGTTCAATTCAATACGAATTCTCCCGCGTCCACTTTAATCCAAGGACCTGTATAGAATATTGAAAATAAAATTATAGAAAACAAAAAAAAAAGAGTTTTTCCTCATTTTCTTGCTTTAAATCCTCCGAGGGGGAAAAAAACAACAACATTCGAAATCTCTCTCTCTCCCTCGGTCGTAAATCGAGTCGGTATGGTGAAACCGCGCATAATACAGAGCGGAAAAGGAGAGTAAAGAGATAAAAAGAAGAAAAGAAAAAACAAGAAGCGAGAGGAAAATGCGGCGTACACGGGGAAGCTATACGAGAGGAGGATCTCTCGAGTAACCGCGGATCGGGAACGATTCGAGTGTCTCGATGGGGCCAATATAATTCCTTCATGCATAGAGAGAGCGAGAGGGCAAGAAACAGAGAGAGAGAGAGAGAGAAAGAAAAAAAAGAGCCAAGGAGACGCGGGAGTCTCCGTGAGAAAAGCCCTGGGAGACAGGGCGCTTCTCCGTGTCTCTAAGCAGCGCGGAGTCGTCGTCGTCGTCGTCGTCGTCGTCGTCGTCGTCGTCGTCGTCGTCGTCGTGGGTCCCCGAGTCGAAATTTTCGGGCGCCTCGAGAATAATTTGAATGGAGCGGAGTGGCGAGGGCCAAAGGTGGGGTTCGAACGTATGCTAAAGGATATATGCCGACCCTCCGCTCACTCCCGAAAATGGCAGAAAGTTTACATTTTGAGTCAATGGAGGGTTGTGGAGGGTCTCGTCGACCCTCTACAACCAACCAGGGACCCTCCTTCGCGCGCTCGTCCAAACCCTCCGGACTCCTCCTTTTAATCTACTAAGGCCCTCCACAACCCTCCTTTTAACCGACTACAGGCCCTCCTCACCCCTCCTTTTAACCGACTAAAGGCCCTCCTCACCCCTACGTCTAACCTACTAAAGGCCCTCCTCGCCCCTCCTTTTAACCGACTACAGGCCCTCCTCACCCCTCCTTTTAACCGACTAAAGGCCCTACTCGCCCCTCTGTTTAACCTACGAAACGGGGTTTAAAACGCCTTAATAATTTTACATATTTATCAGAAAGATATAATTTTATTTTAATTACTGAGATGACCATGTGAAAAGAGTAACATAACTATAATTATAATATAATTATTTAATGTAATAATATAAATCATAAATATATAGTATATATTATATATATATAAAATCTTTTTTTTTAATGTGGGGAGATCCCTTTTCCGGGTTTTTACAATTCTACCTTATTTTTATTTTTTACAACCTCCCAGGTCATCACAGCGAGGTTTTTTGTTGGTCATATCTTTTTTTGGAAGAATCCGAACCGTCAGGATTACAGAAAAACACGTTGTAGAAAATTCTTCCATCGATGCTGAGTGTGGGGATCGAACACGGGACCCTCTGCGTGCGAAGCCAGAGCCCTATCCGCTGAGCCATTGCGCGTTTCATATAAAATATATAAATTTTAGTTTACAGTTATTATCGATATATATTCGGCTTTTTGCAAAATTCACTCACTGACATAAACCAAACTTTGAGAAAAGCCATTCATTACTTTTACCAGAATATTTGGCTTTATCAATAAGTCATGTATATGACTTACTTAAAGTCGATTATTACAGTTGGAATATTCTAGTAAAAATAATGAACGGCTTTTCTCAAGGTTTGGTTTATGTCAGTGAGTGATCTTTTGCAATAAGCCGACTAAATATATAGATAATAACTATAAATTGAAATTTACTTCTATATACGTCAAAGAAAAATAAACCTTAATTTTTTAAATATACGTATGTTTAAAACAAATAAACAAAACGTAAATTTTAAATATAACTTGAAACAAAATCTTTCCAAACACAAGAAAACATCAAATAAAAAAAATTCACGAAACCAATTAAAGTAACTGTAATAAACTCAAAAACCATTATTTTTTCATAGCGGTGATAATACTTTATTGATGCCAGTAGCGGCATTAAAATCGATATGCGTCTTTATGCAAATTGACGACTACTGTTTTATAGCGAGACCGATAAATTCGATGGAATTAGAATAAGATAATGCAGGATGTATGATGCAATGAGAACATTTTTAATGTTTTAAAAATTTGTTTGTCTTGTAATTACTTAATAACGTGATTGTGTTCTATGAGTTAGTATTATTTTTTATATCAATCCTTATATTTTTATACATTTTATACTTTATAGTTGATATTGATATAATATATAAAATCAAATAACTCTTCTTTTAAAAAATGTTCGTACATATTCATGTAAAGATCCATGAAAATTATATATTTTATGAGAAATGGTTGCGAAATGGAGGTGATAATAAAATACACCGACAATTTTTTTTATGAAAATATACCCGAGTCGAAATTTTTACTGCTCCTTACAACCTCCTAGACTCCATTTCCTTTGTAGCGCTTGAGCCGCCGCCCTACCCTCAATGCCAACTCGCCCTCCAGCTCGAATCTAGTCTCATCGATGCTCGCTCGAATATATTCTCAGCCGATGCGGAGGTCGAAAGAGCGGTTAGATATAGGGTTGAGATAACATTTGTATCGCGGACGGGCTGGAAAGGCTCGCCACGCTCAGTTGGGATTGCTAGGAGGGTCGGGAGGGTCCGATTTTTCGAACTTGGGATTGGGAGCAGGCTGTGGAGGGTCGACGATGAGACTAGATTCGAGCTGGAGGGCGAGTTGGCATTGAGGGTAGGGCGGCGGCTCAAGCGCTACAAAGGAAATGGAGTCTAGGAGGTTGTAAGGAGCAGTAAAAATTTCGACTCGGGTCTCGCTTTTATGCGGACCTCGCGGACTCGGAACGACGTGCGGCCTGAGAAAAGAGGACTTTACTATACATACATACATACACACATATATAGATATACATTTGTAATGTATATAATGTACAGCGAAGGTAGATCGGTGCTACCTGCGCTACCCAACTCTCTTTTCAGCGTTCTGTGCGGTAAGGGACGTCTAAAACGCGAAAGGCAAATAAATAAATACGAGAAGAGAGAGAGAGAGAGAGAGAGAGAGTCCGAGTTTGGACGCTCCTCTTGCGTTCCATACTTCAACGTACACACACACACACACACATGCACACATGTAAGTGCACGTGTGCGCGAATGCACGTTAGTGAACTGGATGCACATTCTCGTATATCTCACGAGGCGTACAAATATATAGATATATATATATATATACATATATATGAACGAAACAGTGGGGTATAATGTACAATACACTTCTGGCTACAACCCTGTATACGTATATTTACAGGAATAGCCGTGGTGGTGGAGAAGAGACGTACGTTTGCTCGAGCTCTCGTTCACTCACTCTCCCTCTCTCTCTCTCTCTCTCTGTTCGTAAGCGACGCGCGATCCGTCACGAGGGCATAAATCAATGCTATACGTATTCTCGTATAGCAAGGCGAGCAAGGCAAGCCAGAAGCAACCCCCGTGTGTTCGCGCGCAGTTGCATTCGCTGCAAGCAACCAGAAAGAGAAAGAGAACTTATATCGTTCCCTCTCTCTCTCTCATTCGCTCTCTTGCCACTGAAACGCATACGAGAGACACACACATGACTGTAAGTAATACTTGTTACCGTGTACGTACCGTACAGTCGGCAGCAGCGGCGCGTAGCGGCATAACGCGCTACCGCTGCTACCTCACTTTCGGGGCGGCGAAGCGACGATATACACCGATACCTCTATATACGCGACCCTACGTAGTTATACACTCGGAGATGTGTGTACGGGACGTTCCGGGCCGATTCGACTAATTTAGGATACTACCCCAATCATCGGGTTGCTATTTTTCCTACCACTGTACGTTTCTAAGGACTGGATGATATTTTACTCAAATTTGTCGACATTGTCAAGAAAAGTAAAAATTCAAAGGAAACCAATAAAATTTTTAATCGTATTGAAATAAAACATCGAATAATAATTAACAAATAAACAAATTAATGAAAAAAACGTGAAATTATTGTTCCACATTGACAAACGAATTTAGAAATAATCGTTCGAATATTTAAGTTTTTTGTACTCGAGCAAAATAACGATTGAAATTTAAAAAAAAAGAATAAAAAATGATAAATTCTATATGAAATGCCTCGTGGACTTACGCATATGATTCCTCGGTTTCTCGGTGTGTAGGTTTGTTAAACATGCATATGTAGAGGCCGCCCTTGGTGGCTATCATCTAGTTGTACTCCGTGTATCGTTTGTTGTTGCAATAACGTTACAAACACAGGGACGCAGACACGCTCTAATCGTCCCAAGAATGGACAATCTCTCGCTGCTCTATGTAGCGAGAACGTCGTTGCACAAACTGTATTTCTATATATATATATACACACACATATAGACATATATATATATATACGTTATAGTATGTTTAGCAGCGTAGGATGGTATGGCAAAGGATGCTTTATTATGCCGGACACAATTGCGTGTTGGCTAAGCCACGTGACCGGGCTACTTCCGGCCGACGTTCGGGTTCCGCTCGGTGACGTTCGCATCTTCCCCGTGAATTCACGTCTCTCTCTCTCTCTCTCTATCACCCTCGCTCGTCCCTTCCACTTTCCACGTTCCGATCGAAGCTATGGTTTCTATCCAGTTTCCCTTCCATACGTGGTTCGTATATACATATGTGTGTATGTATATATATAGATGCGTTTCTCGCAGTTCCTATTAGTCTAGCGAGGGAGGGGGATGAACGATGAAGCTTTGGATGCGCGTAGAAGAGAAGGGAGGATTTACAAAGCGAAATCTCATTCCCGAATCGCTTAATCTTCCGTGTTGTCTCGTGTGTATGTGTGTGTGTGTGTGTGTGTTCTCTATTTTTCTAACCCCTCTGCATGGTTACAGGGGTGTGTGAGAGAGAGAGAGGGAGAAGGGGGTGGAAACGATGACTGACACTCGACTCCTCCCGAAACTTTCTCGCTTCGACTCGCGAATCCACGTGTCGGTCACGTTTATAGTTTTTCTAAACGTGGTTCACTCTCTTACGACAGTGTGTCATGCTTACCAGTGTCATTGTCGCGCGGTACGTATCGCACGATGCAAAGTCATGAGAACCAACGACAAACGACACCCTCGATCTCACTTTCTCCACGACTTCCGGGTTCGTTCTTCTCAAAAGTCCCCCCCCCCCCCCACCGTTCTCTCTCGCCTTGTACGTTGGCTCTTCGTACGACGAAAGGGGACGATTGAATATAACGATGACAATATTTTGTCAGCTTTTGTTCAACGAAGAGAACATTTTCGTTAATTTATACGCAAACATTATTGGGACGATAAATAATGAGGAAATCAAATGTGTAATAATTTTCTTATACTGGAATTATCTTAATACAATTATTCGTTAATTAATATTCCTACCCTTCGAGGATATTTTTTCATTTTCAATTTTTTCGTTCGTTAGAACGAGCGAACAAATAATTTCCCACCCCTCGTGTTCTCGTTCGAAGGAAAATAAAAAAAACAGAACACAACAAGGGGAAAAAAAGAACACAGAATCATATACGAAAGTAATAGAGAGATCGAGGAGGATATGGTGGATCGAAAGGATCGGTCACGCTCTTCTTACGTTAATACCTGAATCGGATCGGCCGTGAATAGCTCGTGCTCTTCGTACCCGTAACGCACGCATACGTGCGCGTTCTCGAGATCCTGTGGTCGTGTAAACCATCGAAGAGAGAGGGAGGGGGAGAGAAGGTGGGGGAGAGAGAGAGCCCCTCGTAAATATATATATATATAACACACAGGCTTAAAGACTCCTATACACGCATCGACAGAGAGAGAGAGAGAGAAAACGAAGGGGATGCGTGATCCCCCCTGACTCCCGGGCTATACAGGACTTTGGACCGGGACCAGCGTGGCGAATCTCGCTAGTGGCGCGGGAGTTTATCGCGGGGGTGTGTAGCCACTGTGACCACTAAAACCGTCTCACGATATATATATATACCGTAGAACTGGTACATTTATACACATATATATATAGAGAGGGAGATAGAGGGAGAGAGAGAGAGAGAGAGAGATAAATGTGCATAGAGCGTGTTTCATATCCCCTGGCAGCATCCACTCGGCATGGCGAGTGGCGGGCTCTCTCTCTCTCTCTCTCTTCACGCACATAGCTCACGCGCCATGGGAACCATAAAATCGCTGGAACAACCCCTTATAAATAATGAAATAACCAGGAACCCGTGAGCCACAGTCGCGTCGCTCGCTCGGCAATGTTCTACGGTAATTAACCACTCCTAGTCCTCTTTTTTTTGTTTCCATTCGACTTTAACGTTTTTCAAATTTAGACTTTTGAATTAAAACAAACAACAACGAAATTCGTAATTTGACTTTATTTTGATATACCCTCGATACTTCTTAAGGGTGACGATCGAATCGAACGAACGATAAATAGTAGTACGAGTCAACGAGAACGCGAAGGATCAGACCAAGGGCAAAGGGGGTTGAATCGCGAGTGGTCGAAGAAATCGTGCGCACCAACCGCTAGAGCCACGAACCTAAAGTATCACGTGTATAATCTCCAGAGACAACACACGATGGAAAAATAGGAACGCGTCTGCCCCTTAGTAAGAGAGCGAGCACTCGAGAGAGAAAGAGAGAGAGAGAGAGAGAGAGAGAGAGAAGAGCGATAAAAGTGTAGTTACAGTGTTTTCTACAGTGGCGGCCCTCGCGCATATACGATCAGCGACGTAGTGGAAAAGGCACGAGAATGATCGGACACGGTGAGGCCACGGACTTGCTACATATTGGATACCTCGGCAACTACTGATTTTCTACGTGAGCTATAACGAGTGAAAGAGACGAGATATACTTCGTTGTAAAGAAACGTGTTGTTTGCTCATTCTCTTTCTCTCTCTCGCTCTGCCTAGGTGGTCTCCTCGGTTTACCGCGCGTGCGGATCTGCAAATCATAATCGTGCCTACGAGAGTTTCCATGCGGTAACGAGATGAGCTATGGTCTACAAGGGGGAGGAAGGGGTTGTGGGGAGGGGGAGGAGGTACTCTCTTCACCGACGTAGCCGCCTTCGGTCTTTATCATCCTTATGCCGTTTCGAAACGTTGCGGCTGCTGTTTTCACGACTTCGGACCACATAGAACGCTTTACGACTGGACCGAAATGGTTAGGTATGGATAGAAAAAAAAATAACGAGAACAGATAGAAGAAAAAACAAAGATATTTTCATATTACGGTTAAATGTTCGAGCTATTTTTGTTTACTCTCGATAATTCTGATTAGAGTTATTTTTAATCAAAGATCGCTAATTCGAAGACGTGTTTTTTTTTAATTTTAATTCGATTCGAATAATAGCGATCCGGAGGGAAGAGAAAAAAGAAGACAATAAAAACGAAATTGGGACAGAAATCGTCCGATGAGGTTTCGACTAGACGGCAGCTGTGGAACAAAGCGGCTCATTAGCCATGCGCACGCCCGAAGGAAAACGAAATACTCTCGGTCTCTCCTCCTTTCCCTCAATCCACGCTATCTTTTCATCTTCCTTCCATTTAATTTTTCTTCGTTTTTCTTTTTTTATGATCTTTTTGAAACGTATACGCGCCTATACGTCTATATATCGGTAGTCTTTTTTTGTTTCGTTGTTGTTGTTTTATTTTTGTTGTTTTACAATCTACCCGACGGATGCTAACGAGACGTCTATATCATTATGCCATTCGGTAAACACGCGCGCGTTTTCGTTGTGGGAGCCCGGGCCCCACCGATGCATCGAAGATTTCACCGGGCGCACGAAATAAGGGAGGATACGGACCGTCCCGGATATTAAGGGGCCCGCGGGGCGCGTTCTACTCGCACGTATCGGCACCCCGGGCCCTCCTCGCTGCTGCACAAAATGCTCTCATCGCGTTGGCTAGAACGTTTCTTATAGCGTGAGCTTCGAGATACTCGCTCACGGGACTGCCGCGCGTTCGCGTAGCCGGTTACCAGCAGGCTGAAGAAGAATAAAGGAAGAGTCGGAGAGAAAGAGAGAGAGGGAGATACAAAAATACATGGCCGAGCGAGCGAAGGAAGAACCGTGGACCACCGTGAAGGACGCGAGAGACTGCAGCCCATCTTCCTCCCGCCCTCTTCTTCGACTCGCATTATCTCTCTCTCTCTCTCTCGCTCGCTCTCTCGCGGTTTCTACCGCCATTTTACCCTCCTTTTTTTGCTCTATTACCATCCCTCTCTTACTCCCTCGCCCACCCCCCCCCACCCTTTGCTCTTCTTCTCTGTTTCTCTCGAAGCTTCGTCGTCCTTTTTTCTGTCTATACTACCTATCCTCGCGTTCTTCCTCATCGTCGTTTTCCTTCCTTTACCACTTTATGAGCCAACTGCCAATAACCACGAACACGTGATGATTCTCCACGGCCTCCGTGTGCCATCAGCACACGCTTCATTCATATGCGAGACGTTTGCGTTTTTTTTCGGTTTTCTTTTTCATTCCTTTTTTATTTTTTTATTTTAAGCTCTTTTCGAAAGGCTCCCGACGCGTTACTCGTTGAAACGAATTTATTATCCGCGCTATGGATTTTGGGAAACGACGAGGAACGTCGTATTTTTTTTTCTTCTTTCTTTCTTTCTTTTCTTTTCCTCGTCTCTTTCTCTCTTTCTCGCTCACGGCTCATTAATCGGCGTTCCGACAATTTCGTCCAAGACCACACCTGCCACGGCAGGTGGCTTACGTGAGTCGAGATAATATAAATACATCCATGATTATTGAATGATTTATGATTATACGAGTCGGAAAATTTGTATTATTCGTTTCATCCAAGTGGAAAATTCGTCGAGTCGCGATTTTTTTTCGAAAATTTATTCTCTTGGATTAAAAGGAATCTAGTTTAGATAATTAACGATTGAATCATAAAAATAAGATCTAACGGGGTAAGAAGCGGATGGAAGATGAATAAACCGTTTCCTTGTTTTTGTTTTTTTGTTTTTTTTTACAAGAAAGCAGGTGGTATAATTGTCGTATGTGCAGTCAGGCGCATGGAATTCTCTCTCTTTCTCGCTCCTTCCGTAGTCAACTCTGCGTCTTACGTTTTAATTGTTCTCCGTCGCGGCGTAAATCCTAATTAAGACTGAATTATTTAACCGGCGCACTGTCGAGGCGGCTGTCGCGAGAGCCTTCGTCTCTCTTTGGCTCTCGGTCTCGTCGATGTACCGTATAACTCAGTGTTGAGTCTCGAGAGATCCGAGAAAGAAGAAGAAGGACCACGCATCCCTCTCGATCGCAATATAGAAAAACCGTTTAAATTAAAAAAACATCATCGAAAATAAATAATTAATTTAAAAATCAATATTATTCAATATTATTACAAATAAATTAATATTAGTCGATATAAAATTAACAACGATCGTTTCAATTTTAATCCTTCAATTTATAGAACGAAATATTTAAAAACGTTTGTCTCACTCGACTCGTTCATGTCCGCGCCAAAGACGAGGGATAATCAATGTGAACGACGGGGAAATGACTTTGCGTTATCGACGATTCGAGACCCGACCACGGGATTTCCATGTCGGGGAACTAACGCGAGAACAACCCTGACCCAAAGAAGAGATCTTCTCTCGTACGGCCTGTATGAGAAGAGGGGTGGAGGGGGAGAGGGGAGGGTTCATCGAGACTACTCGTCGTTAGACCGAAGGACAGGGAGAGATTAAACCCTGTCGTTCTCGTCCTTCGTCCTTCGTCCTTCGTCCTTCGTCCTTCGTCCTTCGTCGTCGTATTAGTTGTAGTTGAGAAACACGATTTTGCAGCGCTTCAACCCCCACGGTGTGCGAGACCGATGTCGACGAGTGTTATATTATAGAGTTGAGAAACCGAGAGAGCAGTAAGAGAGAGAAACGCGAGTATGCTCATAGCCCGGCGAGAACGACGATAGATTTCCCCAACTAACTCATCAACTCCTCCCCGAGGGTTCCCTGGCGAGGCCAAACCCCCAAACCCATAAATATTTAACATACATGGTGAACCCGTTGAGAGCCACAGAGCAGCAGCGAACCGACCGAAATGAAATACTCACTACGTTATTGTATACGTATATATGTTGGTTTCACCACCGGAGAGACCCGGTATCACTATCATCGCATAATGCCCTGGACCACCGCATTCGTATATAATCCCAAATCCTATGCCCTGATCAAAACTTCATCAACTTCCTCACTAATGCGCCTACCTACGATAACAATCTAAATTTTGTATCAAACCATAATTTTTATTCCGTTTAATTTTGCGCTCCTTGAATTTTGAAAAATCGATTGAAATCAATTTTGGAAAAATTTTAGGTACGAATATTAAATTTCATGAATATTAAATTTCAATTTTTCTTCGATCGAAGCTTCGTCGCGACGAATAGAAATTAATCGAAACCAGAGGGATGAAAGGTTTCATCCCTGCTTTCGACCTTCGATCGCTCCCTTTGTCGAGCTCTCGATCGAGAGAAATATCGACGATATTAGATTTCCCATAACTTTGTCCTTTTTTCACATACGTCCGGATGCCTCGAGCACGAAATTAATCAAGCTGCCCGACGTTTCGTCCAATCTGTCGAATCGACCACGTGTTCGTTTTTAACTAGTCGAAGCTTTAAAACTCCATTCGGATCGTCGCTCTACGATTTTTTCAAAATGATTTATCGCATGATTTTCAAAGTCGTCTCGTCGATTTTTACAATTTTTAGCAAACCACGAGAGTCTGTTTTCGAAAAGGTCAACGACCTCTCGCTAATTGCCGCATCGGTCGCGCATTTTTTTCCACCACTTTTATTTCTTAAACACGAAATATCTTTGGGCTTATCACAAATTCTGGAATAACTCGACTTTATGCTATGCAAGTATTCGAGGTACCTCGGGCACGTACGTTATAATATATGTATATATATATATATACGTATGTATAGAAAATTGTGCAGAAATGAGTGCTCATTGGGTATGAACGCGCGGTATGCGATATGCCGAGGAGAGCGACGGTATATAAGCGCGTGTCGTTAATTCGAATCGATCGTTCAATGTACAGGAAAAGAGAGAGGGAGTTAAAGAGAGAGAGAGAGAGAGAGAGAGTGACTCGTGCCACACCGCGACGGCAAGTTTATATCGTAAATAGGCTCGACTTACCAGCACCGAGACAATATTCTATTTCATTACATACCTATAGAAATATAGAAATATAGAAATATAGAAATATAGAAATATAGAAATATAGAAATATAGAAATATAGAAATATATGTATAAATCAAGTTCTCTACTACGACTTGGTACACATAGAACGTAGAGTGAGCAACGTGGATTTGTATTTTCCAGTAGCTGGTACACGAAGAGCCAGTACATATTCTATAACAAATGTGTATATTGTATATGTATATATGTATTAAAGGCTAAGTTTTCTCTCTTCGTTTCTCTCGTTCGCCTGCATAAAACTAGTGCAGAAAATATAGTGCCACGGCGGTCGGGCAACGATTTCTCGTTTCTCTCGTGACTCTCTCGTGTATACGCTGCACGAAACGATCGTTGGACTTTTCGGGGGTTGTTTCCCCGTAAAACGTGAAAAAAAGCAACGAAAAAAGAAAAAAAGAAGATGTGTATATATATATATACGTATATAGGGGTATATATAAGCGTCGGAGAGAAATGATATCCAGCCCCCTCCCCCCTGCAACCCCCCAACCCCTTGTCGCTCCTCGCTATGTTTCTCGATGGCGGAGCGAAGAGCAAACCGCGCGTGTGTCGGGCGGGGGATGTCCTCCGTGTGTATAAGAGTCAGAGTCGAGGGGTGAGGCGAAAGCCCAAGTAGAGGGACGAATAACGGAGAGGTGAGGGTTGGTGGTTTAGTAACGACCCCAAATCCACCCTCTGGTACAAGTAACGGAATTAAATTAAATTCAAATATAATCAAATAAAATTTAAATTTCAAATCCTCCTTGGCCTGCCACGTTGCGACTCGAGCCATGGGAGGGAGTTTTGAGAGAGACGGAGAGAGAGAGAGGGACGAAGGGGTGGGATGGGCGACATCATGCTCTTTTGGGATATTGTATACATCTTCGTAGAGCGGGAGATTTAGTATCGTTCCGTCTTTCTCTCACTCTCTCTCCCTCTACCTCGTATCATCCCTTAAACGCGCCGAGCGATCATGGCACGTTGTTTTCATATACATATAGATATCCCGCACAACCCCCTGAATTCACGAAGCCGAGATTTAACGGGTCAAACCCGACTTCGCGAAGTATCTGAGAGAGAGGGAGGGGGAGAGAGAGTGGGATGAAGATTCAAAGCGAGAGGGTGGCTGATTGAGACACTGTTTTGTTTGTTCGAAACGACGAGAGTATGAAACGAGAGTGGAACGCGACAAACGACGAGGATGAAAGAGAAAGAATATAAAATAGTGTGGGGCGTGGTGGGAGGGATGAAAAATCTTGCTCAACGGTGGAAAGAGTTCGTGGAGAAAAACGCGACAAAGAAAACGTCCTGAGAGCAAGAAAGTACACGAGAGAGCTCTCCCTCGTGTACTAGGGGGGTGTGACTAAATCGAGGCTGCTGGAGAGATGGTAAAAATCAGGAATAAAAAAAAAGATGAAAGAAAAGATAAAGGCGGAAATAGGGAAATACGAGTGAGAGAGCGAGAAGGAGAGAGGGAGGTGAGGGTGCGATGAGGCAGATAGCACGAGAGTTATTTCAGCACGAGGGTTTTGGCTTCTCGATCGTCCTGCTTCGAAAGGGGTGCTTATACGTATGTATACATATATATGTGTGTGTGTGTCTATGTAACTACCGAGACCAATAGGAGAGGGAGAGGGGGGGTGTCATTCTGTGTCAACCGCAGCGCCCTCTGACGATGACACCGCGGAACGCGAAAGGGGATGAAACTGTGCGGTGCGCGGTTCTCTCTATCCCTCTCTCTCTCTCTCTCTCCCTCACAGCGAGAGAGAAGAGGGCTGATAGTGTTGGTGTGTGGTGTGTATAACTCTCGCCGAAGCGCCCGACAACCAAGCTATTTACTTTTGGCTCGCCACAGCCTTATACTCGTCTCCTCCTCTCGCCATCTCTGTTTAAGTGTGTTCGTCCGTCTATGTCCATGTGTATGCTCAGCGTGTTTTGTTACAGGAACATCAACGACGCGTTTAAACTTTTGACTCTTGTTTTATTTTAATTATAAACCCCGGATATAGGAGATTAAAAACAGGGGTGAGAAAAAAAGAGCTACTAAATAATCGAGTCCTTAATTCTTAACGTTCGAAGCCAATTTGTTTGATTTAACTAACGTTCGAATTATTATCGAACAATTTGTGTTTTTATTCTCATATAGGTACATATTTTTTGTAAAATAAATATTCATCCTTTTTTACGATTGCAACGGCAAGCTTAACGAAAGCTGCCATTTTTATCCCCCCTTGTACGTAATGTGGAACTCATTTTCCATTAGGTTTCTTTGGTGTACGAGAACGTTTGAGGGTCATAACTCTTAGAAAAGATTCTCCCTGTAGTGGCAAAAGAGTGAGTCAAGAAGATGCTACGGAGAGATCGTACATGTACAAAAACCTCTCTCTCTTGCTTTCTCCCTCTCTCTCTCTCTCTATATATATATATATAGATAGATAGATAGAAAGAGAGAGAGAGAGAGAGAGAGAGAGAGAGAGAGAGAGAGAGAGAGAGATAAACGTATATACACAGAGCAAATTTATGTTCTTCCTCAGTTGGTTCAGTGCCTCGCCAGTACTTCTCGGCCACACACGTCGTAACGAGAGATGGGAAGCTGGCGAAGGCATTATACACGCGAGAGTACGACCGTTCGAATTCATTTTCAATGATTTTATCGCGCACACCGGAGCGGTGGCGGCGAATACGTTATTATTTCGCATTGACGACGGAGTGATTGCGCCCAGAGAAACGAGCTAACGTGTTCACGCATACATATATATATATATATATATATATATATATATATATAAGTACCATACCATTACATACATACATAACGCGTATGGTTGTTTTGTCTCGAAGCGAAGATCGTAAAGAGCGCGTCGTCGACGACGAGAGATACGGGCTTGCTCTCTCACGGACGAAGTCGCAACTAAAAAAAAAGACAAGAAAAAAGCTCGCATATAGTGCAAGAGGGGGCCCCCTCGGGTCAAAATAATAAAAGCCGTTCGAGCGAGCTCTCACTCCCTACCCCGCGGGACAAATTTTCCCGCCTATTCGTGTCGAAAATCGACGAACGAAATATAATTGAAATAATAATAATAATAATAATAATAATAACAATCCCGTATTTATGTATTTTCGTATAGATGATGATAAAATTAAAAAAAAATAAAAACAGAAATATTTTTGAAACATCGTATTGGTGAAAAGAAACAAAAAAATAAGGGAAAAAAATATTACGGCAAATTTCTGGTGATTTATTAATAAACGGGGAGAAGCTCGAATACTCGCATCGCGGAAGTCGAGGGAACGAAGCTACCCCGTCGTCGTCGTCGTCGGAGTTGTCGTCGTCGTCGTCGTCGTCGTCGTCGTCGTCGTCGTCGTCGTCGACGGCGTCGTAGCCGTCGCATAGTCATAGTCAGAGAGCCACGGCACTTCCTTTGAACTCTTTTTTTTCGACAACGCAAAGCTAATTAATTTTCTCCGTTCCCCCGGGAGACCGAGAGAGAAGGACGTGCGAGGGGGAAAGGGAGGGGCGGGGGGAGGGGGATGAAGGGCTCAGGAAGTCGCGGTGCGTCTTTGCCGTTTATTTTTCACGAAATTCGTCCTACGAGGGTTGCTCTCGTCGGTATTTCTACACTCGGGGATGTAGAATAATACAAGGGAGCGAGGTGAAAGGGGGATGCAAAAGTAACGACGTACACAATCTCGACGTATTTTTTTTTGTTTTTTTTTTTTTTTAGATTTTTTATTCATATTAATTCGGCGTCAACATATGATGAAAAAAGAATCCTGAAAATTCATTTTTCGAATGAAAATTATTGCGAAAGTGACGTGAAAAATAAATCGTGCTCGTTTTCGTAAAAAAGCGAAGTTCATGAAAATTGTTTGCTGAAACTTTGACCCCGCGCGAAATCAACGAAAAGTCTCGCGCCCCCTTGTCGTTTTCGCGACGACGTCAACGACAACGAGATCGCCGAAAGGCTCGAGGGGGTTTTATTTCGCCGGGACCGACCTCCAGAGGTCCTCAGCTCTCGTATCCGGGGGTTTCGTTCTCGTTGAGAGAGAAAGATAGATGGGGAGAGAGAGAGAGAGAGAGAGAGAGAGAGAGAGAGAGAGAGAGAGAGAGGCGGAGAGCAGAAGAGAGCACGTGGAGGAAGGCCCTTCCCCAAAAAAGGGAGAAAAAATATAATAAACCAAAAATAAAAAAGAATTCTCGAGCACAAGTCTCGACTGCAGCGAAGAGAGCGAGAGAAAGAGAGAGAAAGGAGGGCATGGCGACGACAGAGTGCGCTCGGGGCGCGCGCGGCATCGACAAAGACGAGTGACATAAAGGGTGAAAGGGAATAAAGAACAGGAGGGGAGAGGGTGTACAAAAAGAAATAGAGAAACAAGAGTGAGTGAGAGAGATGAAAATTTTCGTACCCCATAGGGAGCACTAGGCTAGAAAGAGGAAGAAAAAAGAAGAACAAAAAGAGAAAGAGAGAGAGAGAGAGAAAAAGACAGAGAGGTCAAAGCAGCGAACAGTGTAAAAAGAAGAAGAGAGAGAAAGGGTTAAATAAAATATTTAAAAAAGGGTAAAAAGAGGGATGTTGAAGATCAGGTTAGGCAACGATCACGCAGGCAAGAGAGAGAGAGAGAGAGAATGAGAGTCAGAGGACAAGAATAAAAAAGAGAAAGAGAGAGAGAGAGAGAGAGAGAGATGAGAGAGGTGTGGCTACGAGGGTGTACGAGAAACGAGGAGTCTCGTTTCAGCTCGACTCTGGTTGGTTCGCAGTCACGTCGGTGGGCCTGACCGGATCGAGGCCGAACCTCGGCCTCTCTCGAACCTCTCTCTCTCCCTCCGTCTCTCTTTCTCTCTCACTCTCACTCTCCCCGTTCCTTCATCGCTATACACTCGTTTTATACGAGCCTCTTATAATGCTCGCGTTCCCTCGACTCGAAGACCTCCCCGTCCCTTTTATTCCTTAGCCATACGACAAAAACGAAGAAACGAAAGCAAAATCGCCGCGGAGTCGACGAATACAGAGACGCGCGGCGTGTACAATCGCGGGGGCCCCACCGTACGAGAGTTCGCGAGGGCCCGAACTCGAACTCGATTCTTTGCTCCGGCATGCCTTATAGCCAGGGCACCGGAGTCGCGCGACGAGGTGTCAGCAATGCGACTTGCTCCCTCGCACCCTCCAACCCCTCATCGCCCCCACCTTGCAGACACACATACAACAAAACCACCCGGGTTAATATATGAGAGTGAACGCGAGATACGAGCGCGCAAGGAACATCGGAATTACTCGGCTATCGAGATCCCGATTGTCGATAAGCCAAAGGCGAGGGGAGAAATCATAGTGACCACCCACGTCTGGTATTGGCGGTCGAATCGAGGCATTCGGGGCCTTGTACGTTGTGCTTCCAAGGGAAATATGGCCCGGGTTGATAAAATCAATCGCAACGATTCTCGTTGGGTGACAATTCTCTCTTGAGCGAGAGTGAACAAAATATATTCAATTTAACCGACTCGACATTTAAGTAAAATAAATTTGCGAAATTTTTCATCCCTTATTTTCTAACTATCGCTCGTTAAACGAAAAAAAATATTTAAAAAACATGAAATTAATTTATATAAGAATTCCCAATGTAGAACGTGAGGAAATAAAAGAATTTGTAAACTTTCGACGTTATTAAAAGATTTCCAGTGTTTCATATTACCCGACATTGTGCCCTCCCCCTCCTACCTCTCCTAGGTCCCACGTTGTGTACACACGTAACATTATATCACGGTATAATACATCGAATCAAAGTACCTACCCTGTTGGCAAACCTGCCGCCGAGTCTAGAGTCCGTGTTGTGCAACGCATAAAAGGATATGCCCTGGCTGTCGAGGCATATAGCCTTAATCAACCATGATATACCCTGTAATTAGGCTCAACACCACAAGAGAAGAGAAGAGAACCAACGAGCCCTCCGGGGAATATCCTTCCTCTTCTTCTTCTTCTTCTTCTTCTTCTTCTTCTTCTTCTTCTCCCTCTTATTCGTTTCCTTTATGTCGTGCTCGATGATTTTTCGACTCTCTCACTCTCTCTCTCTCTCCTGAGGGTAAATGGCGCAAAGGGGTGAACAAGACGGACGGACAGACAGACCAGAGAGAATCCCTGAGACTACTTGGTTTCTCTAGTAACTATGTACTACACTATATTTCGAACGTAGAGTATCGTATCGTCTCTGTATGTATTATAAACATGTATATGTATACATTTATACACACAAGTAACAGAACCTCGTAAAATAGACTTACGACTCGCGTGCAAGCTTTGCACAGGCCATTGCTGTTACCTCTCTCTCTCTCTCTCTCTCTCGCTCGCTCATTCTACGACTGGACTCGTATCAAATCGATCCGAAGTAAACGCGGAAGCGCGCGGCCGAACAACGGTAATGCTCGCGCTTTGCTTTCCGGGGTGAGCAAAGCCTTAGGGGGTAAGGAGGAGAGGGTGGCGGAGGGATGAGGGGGGGTGGTGGACTTTCATAGCCACACGGACCAACGGACGGACGCAATTTCTCTCCGTCTCTCTCGTTCTTTGAATACACACGAAGGGGAAGAAGGGTGGAGAGGGGGGAGGTAGGTAGCAATTTATTATCCATCGGATAGGAAGGATAGCCGGTGGTCGTTCGCACGTGTTAACCCCCTCGGGCTCGTGACACAGGGGGGTGAGTGGGTGGTGTCGGTCCGAGGAGTTTTTCCGTGGCAAGAGAGACAACGAGAGAGAAGGACAGAGAGAGAAAGAGAGAGAGAGAGAGAGAGGTCTCTTCTACTACCACCTTTCGTGTTCGCCGCGATAACCTCTCGAGGGGTGAAAAAGGGGTGAACGGGAGGTGGTGACAGTGGTGGTGGTAAGTACGTATTACGTGGTAAGTATACGTAGTACGGAAAACTACCGCGAGCCGGAGGAAAAACTTATTATTCCCGTTACTTTTATTTTTCTCACATCGGCGAACACGATCGAAAAAAGAATTTATGAAAATAGATAGGTACGTTCCATATACGATAAACGAAAATATATACACGATGCAAGTAGCGTGGTACACGTGTGTGTGGAGTGGGAAGGAGTGTGAAAATAACGTATAACACGATTTTATTGTTCTCGCTGGAAATAAATCGAGAAAGAAAGAAATAAAAGAAGAAAAAAAACAACAAAATAACAACGACGACGCGATAAAGAAATAGTCGGATCGTTGAAAATTATTAATCGTTGGATCAATTAACGGGAAAAGAAAGAAAAAAAGACTTAATTAGCTCGCAATTAAACGCATATCTATATATATATATATAAATGTTTATTTCGTTCGCTTCGATCTCGCTCCGTTTATTGCAACGATAAAAATTATTCCTCGCGCGCATCGTAGAGAACGGAAGTCGCGAGGTGAAGAGGGTGGTGGCGGGTTTGTGGGGGAGAGGGTTAGGAAGGAAACGCGCAGCAACCGGCCATTAGATTCGCGCTTCTCGGGACAGTCTCTTCTTCGTCGTAATGGTTGCCTCCGTCTCGTACCAAGAGAATTTCTTCACCGTCAGTAAGACAGAGACGATACACACATACACACACACACACACACATCAAAATAGATAGATAGAGAGATAGATAGAGAGAGAGAGAGAAAGAGAGAGAAAGAGACCATGCGTGAGTTCGCAAGTCCGTACGGACACCCGCGCTTTATCCAACATTGTACACACACACCTCGCGGTGTGTGCGACATCGCCAACGCTTCATTACGACGTACAATTGTAGCTAGTTGCGTCGCGGAGTGCACGAAATGCGAGACGAGAGAAAAAAAAGAAGGAAAGCCGGGGGTAAAAAAAAAAAGCCGAGATAGAGCGAGCGAGCGAGCGAGACTACGGTGTATAATGAATAAGCTCGTACATCGCGCGCCTAGTACCCCAGCTGTGTATACCTATATATATATATATATATATATATATATACATATGTACGCGATATATTATAAATATATACGTACACGTACATACATCGATGCGTGTTACTCGCCAAGCGGAAAAGTATATGTCGTAGGGTTTTTGTCACAATGGCGACGACGAGAACGCGACGCCACAACGCCGCGCCTCCTCCTTCAACCGTAGAATTAGTCGCGCGCCTGTGGGTGCTATTTCAACCCCCTCCCACCCCCGCTTCCCTCTTTCCAACCTCTCACTCTTCATCCGCTCGTTCTCTATCTCTGTCGCTCATTTCTCGCGAACGCGATGGCATGCAGCAAACTCGTCTATATATATAGTTAGTCACGGTATGACGGCCCCGCTCACTCACTCGCACATATATATAATAATTTGCAAATCCTATGTATAATTATATATATATATATATATATATACATACATATATATATTTTCCATCATACTCCCGGGATCGCTGACACGAATGGTAGCCGCGAGGACAGAAATAAGTAGGAACGAATTTATATCCGTACACGATCGCGTATTATAAAATAGTATATATATGTATATGTTTATATGGTGTGTGTGTGTGTGTGTGTGTGTGTGTGTGTGTGTGTGTGTGTGTGTGTGTGTGAGTGTGTGTGTGTGTGTGTGTGTGTGTGTGTGAGTGTGTGAGTGTGGGTGTGTGTGTGTGTGTATATTTTTTTGCGTATGTTATACATAGCGAGAAATAATCCAGGTTAATTTGCACGAAGGTATTAGGAGAGACTCGGGGTCGAGGGTTGGAAGGGGTGGGTTGGGTCTAAATTCGACAAGAGTTATTTTTTGCCTATGTCGTTATATAACGAACGTTTTTCACGGCCGTATGCCCCGATATAAGTCAGCGATAATAAAAACATCGGTGAGGATAGAAAGGTGGCGAGAGGGTGGCGGGGCGGAGGGTGAGGACGTACAAGTATCTATGGGCAATTCGATGTAAGTAGATTCGATTAACGTACGATTTTTATCGTTGTCTATAACCGAGCCTCGCTATCTATAGACGAACGGAGAAAAAAGATTCTCGCGTGGGATTTGTTGCGAATTGTTTTTTTTTCTTTCTTTCTTTTCTTTCTTCATGGTATATAAACCTCTCGCGCGATTATGGTTAACTTCAAAAACGTTGACGAGAGCGAGTAAGAAAAAATCGTGCATTGGTAATAATCAAAAAAATAAAGAAAGAAAAAGAACAAGAAGAAGACGGAAAAAGGAGGGAAGAGGGAAAAAAGAAGAACACCGAGGCGTGTATAATGGGATAGTCACGCGACGAGAGAAGCTAGAGAGAGAGAGAGAGAGAGAGAAAAGGACTATGAGACGCGACGCGTGTTGCACGTCTCTCTCTCTCCCTCTCTGTGTGTGTCTCGCCCGGCTGCTTCCAAATTGCCCGAAATTATTGGCTTCTTTTGTTTTCTCGTCATACAGTATGACCACCAGTCGCATCCAGCTACGCGCGCGGTTCCGTGTCATTTCTGACGTACGTGTAATATACATATATATATATATATATATATGGCTCTGTGTGTATATAGACGTAGCGTGTTCGAAGAGTAGAAAAAAAAAAATAAATAAAAAATTGGAGGCGAGGGCGCATCAACGCAATTCGTGCGCGTCCGTGTCGCCTCCGCGGTGACAAGCGCAGCGTGTTTCGTATTTATACGCAATCGTATCCACAGCGCGATACACGTGACAAGAGTATCGTGTCGCCGCGGTAATAACTAAAACTCGAAAATACGAAATCCTCGCCGGATCCGGCACCGGTCGCGTTTGTTTCACTTTTTTCTTCTTTTTTTTTATTTCGTCTCCGCGTCGGTCTCGCAACTTCCGGCTCGACATCGCCAATTATATTTTGCGCGAATCGCTCGAACGCGAAAGAAAAAAAAACAAGGTAACGAGAAAACGCAAAAAAAAAGACAATATTCAATTTAACGTTGAGATTCGAGGGATGTCGAGTGTTTTTTTTCGAACAATGGAGGAGGAGGAGGAGGAGGACGAGGAGGTGGAGGAGAGGAAGAAAAAAGAAAACCCAAACGCACCCCATTTTTCGATCAGAGACGTTGGGGAAAAAAGTGAAAAATCGTGAATATAAATCGAATCTCGCTCGCGAGATCGATTAAACCCACTGCGTTTCTATTCTCACCCCTCCGCACCCTCTCACCTCACCCCTAGACACATCGAACGAAAAAAGTATGGAAAAAACGCGCGAAAGTTTGCAAAAATAACGTTGAAAAAAGTAACGACGAGCGAAAACACGATGAGACGATCCGAAGAGGCATGGACCTCGTCATGGACCGGACAAGTCCCGTGGACTCCGTAAGATCGTCCATTGTGTTCCGCGAACGACGAGAGGTACCAAGATGGCCGCTGCCGCCGCCGCCGTACGACGACTCGGCGAACGTGTGTCTGTCGCGCAACCCGTGTCGTCGCCGTACACCGCTACACGTACAATGCGCGCGGTCGCGAGACAGAGAGAAAACGAGAAGCTGCGAGATGAACGAAGCGCGGGACGGCGAGGGGGGGGGGGAGGAGATCACGAGTCGCGGAGCGAGGGAGAGAGGAGAAGGTCCGGGGTGGAGGGGGAGATCTTCGCGACAATTAATAGCCGCGCGAGATCATTTTATGTTTTCATTTAGACTTGCGAAGCA
Organism: Netelia inedita; assembly: GCA_964017225.1. NCBI lineage: Eukaryota > Metazoa > Arthropoda > Insecta > Hymenoptera > Ichneumonidae > Netelia > Netelia inedita. The sequence continues at coordinate 33,110,894 of OZ024924.1, forward strand.
CTCTCGCTCTCTTTGGGAGAAAGAGAGAGAGAGAGAGATATGGTGAGCAAGAAGGTCTTCTTCTCGTCACGGAGAACGAGCATCACCCTGTTTCTCATCTCAAGCTCTGCACACACACACACACACACACACACACGTACACAAATATATGTATATATGTGCGATGAGCTTTTCTTGTCGTTTGGAAGAAGTCGATCGTTCAATCCTCGTCCTTATACGTGCTCGAAAATCCGGGAAAAAAACGAAAGAGAAAAAAAGAAAAATAATAAAAAAATAGAGACGTTCGACGCCAGAAAACAAGGAGAGATCTTCGCATGAAACGTCACGCGTTTTGTCGTTTTGGTTCTGTTAACTTCGTCTCCTTTAAAAGCGCACGTATATATACGTGTATATTTATAGGCGTCTCATCACGTTTGATAAACGCGCAGGGGGAGAGACACTTATTAAAACCTCTCTCTCTCTCTCTCTCTCTCTCTCTCTCTCTCTCTGTCGTATCGTCTCTCTATACGGTCTGAATATAGATATAATCGTCAATGAATTTAATTGTAATTCACAGAGACGTAAATGTGCATCATCGTCGCGCCGGAGCTGCTCTCTCTCTCTCCCTCTCTCTCTTGATTCGTTGCAACAGGCTCTCTCTTTCTCGTGCCAAGATTTATCGGTTAGAATATATTATGCAGGTCTGCCTATGTTGCCGATATATACGCGGATAATTATTTATATATATATATATTTATATATATGTGTGTGTATGTGTGTGGGCAATGATCATTCCGAGGATCGCGGATACCGGAATAATTCCCTTCGCGCGTCTTTCCTATACGATACATGTATATACCTATATTTATATCGCAATAACGACGAATGGACGTAAAGCGCGGATCTCGGCGGGGCGCGCGAGTCGAGTTTCTTCTTCGTGGAAGGGAAAGTCTCTCTGCGTGATAGGCTTCTTTCTCGGTGTTGTGGTAAATATATACCGCTATATTTATGTATACGTATACGTGTGTAAAAGAACGACAGGTGCTCGTCGCGAAGTCACGTTCGATCGGTCGAGATCGGGGCGCGCGATCCAACGCGCTCCGGTTTTTCACACCGTTCATCGAGATACATATATATATTCCATATAAATATATATATTTATATAAAGAGAAAGAGAGAGAGAGAGAGAATTCGTGCGCACCAGTCACGAATATTTCTCTCCTCGCTTTTACACAATCGTATGTACTTTTTAGTGTTACATATATATATATACATATGTTGTACATATTTATGTAGTTAGCGCAACATATGCGCGGAAAAATCAACACGTACTCGTCGCACGCACCCATTTAATGAAACGTTCACGAGAAAGAGATAGATAATGGGGAAGGGGCAGGGGGAGGGAGGGTGGAAAACGAGCTCTCGCCGTAACTATATCGTTAGTCTCGATCGCGTTAAACATCCGACGATTCTATAGGACTGTAAGTCCGTTTCTCTATCCGCGGTTTTATCATTTTTAATTATATAGCGAGCGTGTATGACGGACGTATAGAGAAAGCACGTAGTTTATATCATTTGTATCGGAATTGTGGATCGTCGAGTTCTCGCGCGAGTACTTTTTCACTGGTTTATATACAATTGCGTGTGTATAAATTGTGTACGAGTGTATATGCGTGTGTGTGTGTGTGTGTGTGTGTGTGTGTGTTTGTGTTTGTGTGTGTGGTGTAAAGCGGTAAAGAGTCATTTTCTTGCTCGTCGCGTGAGTTTAATAGTGGAGCTTTTGATGCGCCGAGGCGATAAATTTTCGCGTGATAACGAGCCACGGCTATAATCGTGACCGATCGCGAGGAGAGCGAGAAAGAGTGACGTAGGTTATGATTATTGAATTTGAGGGAAAATTTAAATCGTACAAATTAAATAATGTTAAAAAAAAGAGGAAAGCGAAAAAAATAACAGACACAGACACAACGAAACAACGACAACAACATTGTTCGAATAATTGAGCGTAATAAAAATTAAATTGCTTCGACACAAACGACAAAAGAAATCACGAGTAATTTAGTTACATTTGCGTGCACCAAATTGAAAATAAATACCTGAAGGGGGAGGGGATGATTAATTAATTGAAGAAAAAAAATGCGACTACCACGTGGCTAATTCAACGAACGATTAATTTATGAATAGAATAAAAATGATAATAAACCGACAGATGGAAAAAAATTGTTTTTTTTACGTGGGCTAAAGAGCGAAACGCATCCAGCGATTAAATTCTCACGCGGTTAATTAAGGAACGCGACAGAAAACGAAACAAAGTATCGTCGAAAAAAAGAGAAGAGGAGGAGGAGGAGAAGGAGGAGGAAGAAGAAGGAGAGGAAAAAAAGCGACTAGCGGTGTCCTTTGTGTCACGTACCGCTGTTGCATTTGCTCTTGCGCGTCCGTCACTTTTTCGTCCTCCCTCGCTCGCCATCGGCTTATATTCTCCACCAAGAAGAGGAAGGGAAAGGGCATAAGGCCGGTCTTTCTTTCGCAAGATTTTCGGGCTACGAGCGTAGAGAGAAAGAGAGAGAGGCGCCCAAGTTCTCTCTACGAGGAACGTGAAGAAACGACGACGACGACGACGACGACGACGACGACGACGATGAGAACGCGTTGCAGCACTATTCGAGGGAACGCTTGCGAGAGACATAGTCGTCTCTCTCTCTCACCCTCGCTTTTGCCGCCTATCCCATACCAAGAAGAAAGAACCTTTGACGGTCCCGTACCGTCGTGCTTTTTCGCTCCGTTCGCCATAGCGCCGGCGCCTCGAATTTTTTCTTTTATTTTTCCAAGTTTCAAATTTTTTGTTTTTATTTTTTTGCTTTTTTTCTGTTGTCTATTTTGTTTTAATCACCGGCTGTCCACCCCTTTGACTCTTCCTTCGCAAATTCTCGGTTATGCCGAAAGAGAATTTGTTTTTTTATTTTCTCCGAGACGAAGTGGAAATGTGGGAACGTAATTTAATATTTTTCATTGAAAAAAATGATATGATAATTAAGATTCTTTTTTGTTTGTTTGTATAATTATTTGTTTCTTTCGCAACCACCACCCTTGGTCAACCGGCTACCAGGGGGGATGTTGCGCCAAGAGAGTCCTTCGGGGGACTAAATGACAAACGCCACGAGACTAGTTTTCGTTTTAACCGCGATACTTAGGGCAAGTCGTACGGAACTCGAGCATTTCAGAATTTCTCTCGGACCTAATTTACTACACGTCTATATACCCGACGTTACTCGATATAGGTAATCCCGATTCTGTTGCAAGCAAAACCGCATTCCCGTTTTCGCATCAAAGGAACCTTCGCGTGTCCCTCCATATGTCCCCGAGTATGTCTGTGTGTGTGTGTTTCAGGACAAGAGGAGAGAGAGCAAACCGCAAGAGTCGCTTGGTCTCTCTCTCTCTCTCCTCTCTTCAACCCCCTCGACAGGGAAACCCACTGCCGTGTGTTTCCGATTCTGGTCAGAACACAGGAGTGGAGCTTGCTGCTTTTGCCATACGCTCCTCGCTGTGACGACCACGAGAGATCATCACCGGAGCCAAAGCGAGAGAGTAACGTACAAAATCTCGACATGCGGGCGAGCACGACGAAAGCTTTACGCTACGACGAAACAGAAACGCTCGGGAGAGAGAGAGAGAGAGATGATATAAAGGGTAGAACGAAGCATCGCGTATGGCAAAAAAAATTAATCCGCTTATTGGTCCGGTAATGCTATTTTCCTGTTAGAAATGAACCGAATTAGAGAAAATTCGTAAATCGACAAAGAAAAATAAATGTTTTTTTTAGCAGCCATGAAAATAATAATTTAGAAAAAAAATTGAACAATATTTAAAAAATAAAACATTCGAAAATTCTTCGTTCTCTGACACGTTCGTCTCGTCACGCTGTTCGCACCGTGTGACCTACGAAAAAAAGAAAAAAAAAAGAAAAAAAAGCTCACCAACGTCAAACACGTATAATCATTCTCGTGTCTTGTCCGTAGCACGAATTTCCGTTTCGTACGTAAAACGATATCGTCGTTTTCTCGCGCGTAAATTGGCGTGACGAATTTCGTAGTTGACGGTGGCAGCGGCCATCACGCCGATGCCTCCTAACGACAGGATAAACACAGACCGCAAGAGGAGAATTTCATGTACCGACGTACGATTATACCGTCGAATAGAAAAGAGAACTGTTTTTCCGGGGTTGACCTGTACACGCTCTCCTACACACACACACACACACAAACATAAAAACATATAACCCTCGAAACGCTCATTTTTTATTCTCTTTCCGGTATAGTTTGCGTCCTCCAAGCACACCCAATTTTTCGTACGATATATATATAAAACTAGACCCGAAAATTAATAGTCGAAGGAAGGTCTCGAGCATGGCACAACGGGAGACTCGTGCAGAGGGGTTGACGTAGAAAAGTACAACCCCCGTAGAGCTCTCTATAGAGTCTACCGTTAACGAGAAAATAAGTGAGGTCCGCCGGTGGACAACCTGATTTTTCACGGCCAACGAGAAATATAAATATACGTATATCCGGGGAGGATACAAAAAAAAAGAAAGAAAGGTGAGCCACGAAAAAGCTTGGAAAAATGTCGGAAGTGTCTACAAACGAAACATTCGAAAAAGCCCAAGATCTAGATATCCCTCGGGTGTCTCGCGTTCTTACACCGACCGGATATCGTTTCGCGCCGAACATCTGCTACCACAATATCATCGATGACGACATAGATGTATATATATATATAGATATATAGATATATATATATATATACATAGCACGTGCGATAATGAGAGCGAAAAAAGTTTGCGTGTTCGAGAACCGACGAACGGTTCACAAAGTCGCTCGCGCGGTATTTTCGCCCCGATCGACAATAAACGAACTCTTCTACCATTATTTTCTAGTGGCTTATAGCGACTCGCGCCCCCGTACATACGGACGGCCGACGTTACTTTGGGGAATGTATAACCGACGTTGGGCTCGAGCGACGTACAAAAGACCGATATGGCGTTCTGCGGTTTCGGGGGTGCGATGGGAGGTCGCTCTTCCGAACGATTACCTAACCACTTTCATTCTCTCCTAAAATAACGTGGATATCCGGGGAAAAAATAAGAATTTTGCATGAGAGAGAGAGAGAGAGAGAGAGAGGGAGAAATGGGAACTGTGTACCTGCTGGAAGTTTGAATAATATGCTAAAGTCTATCGAGAAGTAAGAGAGTGAGAGAGAAAACTGGAGCGAACGAAAGAAAGAGAAAAAAAGGAGGAAACGTTGCAACAAAAGCGTCGTGCATAACGAATGCCCGGAAGGATACTGCGGTGTCCGGATCGGTTCTTCTTCTTCTTCTTCTTCTTCTTCTTCTTCTTCGTCTTCTTCGTCTCATCGGTGAGAGGACCGAAGTTGGAGCGAGAGAGACAGAGAGAAAACGGATCTCGCGCCCCGAAGATAATGGCGAGTCCCGGCACCTCCGGAAGCCACCGCAAAATTGCACCCGAAGAAGGAGAGGAGGAAGGTGGAATAAGGGAATATAAAAGAACTGCGAGAATTGAAAGCGACTAAGGTGCCGGCGGTCACTCGTAGAAATATACTTCGCGGCAGAAATGCCGTTTCGAGAATGCAGAAATATGCGCACGCGATGCACCTTCGAGGAAGTGGAACGATATGAAAAAAAGACAAAAAAATAAAAGAATACAAAAAAAGTAGACGGAACGAGCGTTGTACGCTCTCGGCACCGACAGGAAGGAAGTTCGACCGATTCTCTGCGGTCGTGACGAACAACCGGTGAGTTCTCCCGTTGACCCCCGGTCGCATATTTCTCGAGCACAAATTCGACCCCTTTAATATATTTTCCATTATCGTAAAGAAAAATTAATTTTTTTTTCATTTTAATGAAAAAATAGGCAAGAAGTTCATTTATTTTATTGAAAAATCTGCGCTCCCGATCGTTCGTCGAACGACCCGAGGAAAAGAATCGTCGCGACTCTCCCGCCGTATTTTTGTAATCACAAAAATAATAAATTTCAATGGAGAAAGAGAAAAATTCGATTGCAAAAGAAATAATCATTTTCGATCGATACAATGCATAAAACTTAGGATAGTTGCACATTGTATTGGATACGAACGCGTTCCTATCATCGTAGAAATTCCTTCTCGAGGAGTCGACGATCCGTGAAACTCTCTCGTAAATCGTCGATTCATTAGTTACTCTCGCCACCACTTTTTCATCCTTCGTTTAATCTTTTTTTATTTCTCGCGAACAACGTTTCGCTCTCTCCCTCCTTCTCTCTTTAGGTTCGAGATCAACTCGAGAGAATATCGAAATAAATTGGCCGTGTCGCGTCCCTCGACAGCGAAGCTTCCAATTATATTCGCATTTAATTTACAGACGATTATAAAGTCGTTATAATGGATACACCTCTCTCTCTCTCTCTTGCTTACTCTCTTTCTCTCGGTACGATAGTAATAATGCTATACGCGTGAACATGACGAGAATTCAACTCCTATCTCTCGCTCTCATGACCGTTTCCTTTTTATTTTTCACGTTCCATCCCGAGTCTCGCGCACCCGCGAGCAATTTACTCGCGCGATATTTCGCAGTAGGCCTTCCCTCTCTCTCTCTCTCTCTCTCTCTCTTTCTCGTCGAGTTGGCTCATTATAGCTCTCGCACCTGCATGTGTCTTTGCGTTCTCGCCACATAAATAATAAATGCGAGGAATGTCTTTCGGTGTTGATTCACCGTGGCTTATTTTCAATGAAACATCGAGAAAGAGAGAGAAAAAGAGAGAAGAAGAGAGAGATAAAGAGAAAATATCGTGTACGTAAATGACAAACGTGTTTACACGAAATTTGTTAATAAATCAATCTTTAACCGGACGTTCGACGCGCCCGACAGATTTTCATTTTTCCGGCTCGCTGTTTATCACAACGGCTCGTTTGGTGCGTTCGTTACACGGGTTTAATATTTTGGCGTGTACAATCTGCTGTCGACCGGTGGAAAACACTCGGGAAAGGTCGCTAAAGAGGGCTCGTTCGAGGGGGTGAAAGACAGAGAGAGAGCGGTGAGGATGGTGATGGGGGGAGTGAGGGAGGGAGAAATTATCGCGAGCTTTACAACAAAACTCGCCAACAATACGATTCGAACACATTGCCAGCCCATCCGGGTTATTCTCATTTAAATTTCCGACCCACGGTACGCAATTCTCTCTTCTCTCGGCTCTCGTAGCGAGAGGGATGAGAGAGAGAGAGAGAGATATGAAGAGACGCGCTCGTTTACCGCAATGCTGCGTAAATACGCGAACAATTAATAATTCCGAGAGAAAATTTATAACGCGCGAATGTTCCATAATGCTGTGATATATAACAATGATGAGTATCGAATCCCCATCGTTTCCTCCTCCTCTCTCTCTCTCTCTGTTCACCCCCTCCCCCTCCTCCCATGACCCAACGATACACTCTCCCTATATTATAATTCCCGGAATACGGAAAATCAATTCCCGTTCGAACGCAAATGCATAACGTTTTCCCGGAAGCCTCGAGACAACGATAACAGCGTGGTATAGGATATTTTTAAAATCTGTTTATCGATGAAATTTCGAGGTAAAACGAGCATAATAAATTATTCGCCCGCTACCCCCTAACGCCCACCTCACTGATCGGACAATTCCTCACGATCGCTTGGAACAAAATGTACGTCGGGGGGTTAGAGCGAACAACAGGAAGCTTCGTTGTCCCGGAATTTGATCGATCCGGGAAAAGCTCGGAGTGAAAAAGGAACGCTCGATGTACGCGTATGTAAAAAGGAAAAAAGAAAAAAAAGGGAGGATACACGTCGATATCCGGGTTTCGACATTGATACGAACGATTCCGAAACACTCGTCGTCCCTCCACGGACACGATAGTTACGAAGTGCCTGCGCCCAAAGCCATCCGCCGAAAGACAAAATAGGGCGGGACAAAAACGAGAGAGTGAAATAATCGCGATCGCGAGTCTATAGCTACGATTGTTGCGTATATACGTGAAAAGAAGAGTCTATTTTGTCACGTATAGAAAATAGGGGTAGGGGGTTGGTTTTCCCTAACTGCCCTTTTTCAAACCTAAATATATATATATGTATATATGGTGTTTTTCGTAACCGGGTGCGTATTGAAAGCGTCCTGGAGAATCGAGGATAATCGTAGAACTCGAAACACCAAGCGAGAAATACTCGTTCGCTTGGGAGAGTCAACGCGTCCCGCGTGGATGCGGGGGTGGAAATACAGTAAAACGTTGTGGACGATAGGAAACGTTCGGTCGGCAGTGAGAAGGGTAGGTTTAAAATGAAAAGGTAATGACTTGTGACCGGAGATCATTTCGCGTGGTGATTTTCCAACCCTCCATCCTCCCCCTCTCTCGATCTCTCGCACGGTACGCACAATGGCCATTGTTGACCGACACGGTCACGCATCGACGATGGAAATGACGCTTTCGAAACTTTGGGGATACGTTGAACTCAAGGGCTTGATTTATTTTACTCTCTCTCTCTCTCTCTCTCTCTCTTTCGATCGGGTGCGGGAGGCTCGGATAGAAAAATTCGAGTGAAACGAGGAATCTGCCCTAAAATTGACGATAGTCGTTCGATCGTCATTTCACAGGCGCGGAATGACGCATTTTCACGTGAAAAGGAACACCGCGACGATGGACACCCAAACGATCGAGAGAGAATAATGGACGATCTTGTTTCTCAACCCTCTCCGGGCTATGGTTTATCCCGCGTTGTGATTTACCGTTGGTAACTCGACCATTATTGTACACCCTCGCAAATGTTCTATATACGCTTACAGAAACAACGGCAGTCAATTGGCATTTGACGGAAAAGCCATGAGATGGTTTCGAATACTGAAAAACAAAGTAGAAGCTTATTGCCCGTCGGCTCGCTCAATGCCGTACAACACTGTCTCGCATTTCTCGAACCCACCCATATCGTTATTTGTACCATTTTTTTAAATGTATTTATTTACTTCCAAGAGGCGTTTTTTTAAATTAAAAAAATTAAGCAGAACTTATGATTCCTCTGTCGGCATAAAGTCGTCATTTTCCATCGAGACATTTGTTGAAGTAAATCAGGGGTCCAATTTACCAACCTGGGCCATATTCTACCACTCAATCGTATAGACACGCGTAGAGTTTTCGATCCTGTGGCAGGCGCCATCTTAGTCTGCATTCCATTGTTTTAGATGATTCATACCCTCCGCCCCTGTCTCTCTCTCTCACTCTCTTTCTCTCGCTGGATCGGTGGCCAAGGGAAGCTCGCGCAGCCATCTAATTTATTAGTTTGAATATCGAGCGAGCATAAAGGGGGCGCTTGATGCGATTGAGGGTAGGACCGAGGGGCTGAAGGGCAGAGGGAGTTTGGCGTCGCGGCGCTCGGACCTCCTAAGTCTTTTCTGCTCTCTATCTCTCTCTGTCCCTCATGGAATAAGGATTGCCCTGGCTAGCTGGGTGGCCGAGGACCATCTCTTGTTTATACTCCTGTCCCTCTGACTCTACTCCTCTGCTTCTTCTCTCCAAAGCCTGCGACTCCTCCCTGCCCCTTTTTTATTCATCACGTCTTCTCGCTATTTTCTCATCCTTCGTTCTTCATCTCTCAACTATCAATATATATATAGGTACGTATATTTATGCTCGAATGATATTCGCGCGATCGGTATGTGTCGCCCCCTCGCGATCCCTATCTGCTTCGATTAAGCTCTTTTATTGCATCTTGCACGTCTCTCTCGCTCCTTAGCCGGACCATTTTTATCGCCGCGACAAAATTCACGAATTATCATACGATGCGAGAACGTTTGGGAATTGATCGATGGGATTTACCGCTTGCCATCTCATATATAACGATTTTACGGAACGAAATTATTTTTGCACGGGGTTTCTCGCTTAGAAAAGCGAGACCGAGATCTCGGAGAATTTTTCACAGGCGTATCACGTAGAACCAGATGTCCTGTGCGACTCTCCTTCTCCGTCTCTCTCTCTCTCTCTCTCTCTCTCTCTCTCTATACCTTTCGCGGCTCTTCTTTCTCTCGAGCACCCGCGCGCGAGAGAGTTTCGCCTCCGAATAAAATGCTGATTCCTCGAATTTCTCACGAGTCTACCTTTACTCACGTGGCGTACGTGTTTAATCGCGAAAGTATTTCGCTCTCGGCATCCCGATTACTGTATTCATTAACATATATACCGTGTAATTTCGTCGAGGAAATAAAAATCGCAACGCGCCGCTGATTTTTTCGCGTAACCGCAAAATAACAACTTTTTGCTTTTTTTATGATAAAAAAAAAGAATCTTTTTTTCCACCGTAATTCATAATCGTGCCGACTCGTCGGTGAAAAGAAATGAATATCGAACTTTGAACGACTAATAAAAAGACAACGAAGACGCAGAGAGAGAGAGAGAGAGATAAAAATTGTCCGCGTGAATTTCCCCCCAGGCCCTCCCTTCTCACTCGCTCGCAGGGGTCAAACGATTTAGCCCCCTCGGCACGTATGAGCCCCCGGCATAAGAGAAGAGCGAGGTTGAGATCGCACGCGCACTTTGTTTCAGCCACCCGTAAGATACGCATCTTCCTCTTTCTCTCCGTGTGTGGGAACGGAGACGAGACCAAGAGCATTCTCGCTCGATCCTTCGTACCACGTCTCGCGGTCGTCGTCGCATCCACCACGACTCGAATGAAAAAAAAGACGAGGCAAACGAGAAATGAAAATGCCATTAAAAAGCGTCGCGGGCGTATTCACAGCTGTGCGCGAGTGGGACCGAGAGAGAATAACGTAATATTCATCTCGAGTCTTGGCGTACGAGGCTCGTTGCACGAGGAAGCGTGGTGAGGTCAACCTAGCGGGGTCATCGACGCGGTTCGTCTTCGTATGAATGAAAAAAAAATTAAAAGAAAAAAAAACAGAAAAAAATGTTTAAACCTGACGTACCAGATTGACAGTCGAAAGGAAAGAATGAAGAGCGTAGAATTAAATGAGCACGCGTCTTGTACCACGTTCAAATGTGTATATATACCTACCTTATTTTACTATTAATAAAAAAGAAAAAAAAGGATACGAGAGAATGAAAACTGGTAGCTCACGAACGAGCGATAAACGTCTCGGTTAATGCGCGACGAGAGACGAAATCGCTCGAGGTTGTACGGAGGTTATGATGAATTGCACGTGAAAGTAACGTCGCGGGTCCGACTGCGATCAACGGAAGAAACGACTTTCAGAAGTGTGGGAATACGTTTAAGTTCTTTTTTTTTCTTCGTTCCATTCCCCGGCAAGTGCGCGGTGGCTTCCGTGTCGAACGGGTACGCGCTTATCGTACGCGAGCCATTTTTCTCTCTCGAAATTAGGACCGGTCGTTGTGTAACTGTGAACGAAAAAAAAGCGAAAGAAACCCGCGACCGAGCGTACGAGAGACATGAATGAAAAAGTAGAACCCGATGTCGCGTCGCGCGTCACAAGAAAGACCGGAAGTTGGTCCGATTTTAACGGAGCGAGTGCAACGAGCGTTCTCGAAATACCGAGAATTCGAGGATAATATTAAATTTCATTTTAAAAGACGATTTTACAATTCGAGTATATATATACGATTTTTTTAATATTCCGCCCGACTATGATGAGAACCGTACGGTCGCTGTTCAAATTTCAATACCATTCGGGACGCAATACACGAACGAGAACAAAAATGATGATTTTTTTTTTGGTAAAGATTCTCAAAGTTAAAAAAAAGCTCCGCGGTTATCGGACTTTTATTTAAATATAAATGACGCATTGTTTCTTTTCGTTTTCTTTCGGGACTCTAACCAGATTTGTTTTTCATGGTAATCGACGACTTCCTCTCTCTCTCTATCTCTCTCTCGCCAACGTTGATGATTTCATTCCCCATTAATTTTCCTACGGACATATCAGCCGCACGAGAGGAGGCACCGACGTCGGAGATTGTACGAGGTTACTTTGTCGATGACGAGCGAGCAAGGGAGAAAGAGGCTCGTGGCAGCTATCAGAAGTATAAAAAGAAGAAAAAAAATGAAAAAAAGTAAGGTAATTGAGAAAAGGAACACACGGGAGAGGTCCGTGGCGCTATAGTTGGGTGAGGCCACACGGAACTCTTACCCAGCGCGTGCACATCCCCCTCCCCCCTCTATCACAACCTCTCACTCCCTCTCACTCTCTCGTTAGAAGCCGCGAGAGAGCGTGGGTGAGCCGAGAGGTTCGCCAAAGGGAGATGCACTCGAGACTCTCGCATCCCTTCTACACACACACACACACACCCACACGTGGGTACATTCATATCCATATAAATACGTGAAGAGAGTTCTCTTTGGATCGTTCTCTCGTCGAATGAGAAAAAAAACAACATGGCCGCTCGGCGATGGGGGCGGAATCGAGCGGGTTTAAGCGCCGGAGGGCGCTGAGACTTTGGCTCTTCTATGAGCTTCGAAGACTAACCATCCCTCGTTCGCGATATATCATCCCCTCGTACAAGACACACATACATACACACATACATACAGATATTTCTCGTGAACTAACATATACTGCATGTGCATCGAAACTTTTACGAAATTTCCTGTGAACTCGCCAGGCGCGGAGTGCGGTTGAACTTGAACAACGAAAAAAAAAAGAGAGGAAAAAAACGTACGCAAGTAGCGCAGCATCGTCGAAGAGGAAGAGAGTTCTCTCGAGTGATACGAGTGTGAGCGTAGAGACTCGAGAGGTCTCTCGGATGATGCCTAATTCGAAACGGGCAGAGGAGAGCGCAACTTTTCCCAGATCCGCACGCGGAGTCGTCTACTAGCGAGCCGTTTATGGCGTACGAAGCTAAGGACGAGGAGGAGAAGGAGGAGGAGGAGGAGGAGATTCTCTCGGAGGCACGGAGTATTGCCAATTAGTCAAGCGAGGAGAGTCCGGACGGATCCGAGAAGGATCAGAATCGACGGGGTAGCGAGGACTAATGTCGAGTGGTCGATATAGTTCCGTTATGGTCAAGCCATATATATATATATATAAACACACACACATATATATATGTAGTTTACATGTATATAGAACACGCTAGAACGTTCACGGATTCGCAGAAATCTCTGGGAGTCTCGTCACGTTTTACGCTGCCGACTTCTCCCTCGTTCGTTCTCGGGGGTTTACAGATGGAACGGAAATCTCCGCGGAGGACGAGCGAGCGAGTTTCGCGGGTAACGTACGTCGCGCTATATATACATGTGTGTGGGTATCTATATAGACGAGAATGGACCAACGGATGGAGAACGAATTCACCGGCATGACAAACACTTCTATATAGGACATGCTGGTACCCAGGTATATAGAATACTTTATATATCTACGTATAACGTATATATATGTATAGTAATACGGGCGATAGTACGCGCGAAGCGATTTCTGTCTCTCGCAATCAAGCCGCGTAGGCCGGTCAGTTTGTTCTAATCAGTGCTGACCACGAGGGTGGGAGAGAGAGGGAGTTAGAGAGAAAGAGATAGTGAGGGCGCGAGAGAGAGAGAGTAGATTTAACTCAATCAGCTAACGAAGCTAGCATGAGATCGGTGACCGGACACACGGCCAATGGGGAAACCCTTAACTGACCAACCCCTACGTACTACGGGAGAGGTTCTCGTAGATCGTGTAATAGGACCTCTATATATGTATATATTTCCTCTCATCATCCTTTCGCGTGTATACTTTACGATCTTCTCTTATCTCGCCCCCTACGCCCCTTTGCCCAGTCGCTCGCTCACTCGCACGATGTTCGACCGTAGCAAAACGTCCCAAATCCTGCTTTTACGTATACAGACGGAAAAGGGGGAGGGGGGCTAAATATTTGCCTAGGAGGGCCGCAAACACTTGGCTTCGACCGTGGGTGAATATCCGGAAGCTGCTGCCACGGAAGAGTTTCGTAATTTGCGCGCAAGTGTAGACAGCTGTTACCCGACGTAAATTCCTCGGTTTACGATAATGACCTTTCCATTGTGGTTAATCAATTTCGTGTGTGCGTTTTAATCGAATATAATCGAAAAAACGTGATTTTTCATGGTTTTTCGGTATATCGACCATTAATTTTGGACTATCTTAAGAATAACCACCATTTTCGCAATGCGCAGGTAATTTCCGATCGAGCAGGACTATTTTGGAATCATTTTTAAGAAAAAAAATTTTCCCCCCTCCGGGGTTCATTTTTTGCGGGCTTTGCTTCCAAAAATCGCGATTTTCGAACTTTCGCCATGGTCACAAAAATTGAGCTATCCGGATGTTCCTGGGCTCATTCTTCTCGTCTCGGTGAGCCCTTCAAAAAGTTATTCGTGTAATTTTCTGTCGGATGAACCAAAACTGAGCTACAGTATCGCGAAAAGTCGATTTTTCGAGGTTTTGCGATACCCATTGAAACCAGTCAAATATTGAATTCCGGTGAATTTTAATCGGTTCTCAAGCTCTATAGGCCTATATCGATCGTAAATTTCCCGTACAACAGGCAAATCATGGTTTCTTTCTCGATTTTTCAAAATTTATAGACCTAATTTGGGTAAATCGTTATTTGCAGTTTTTTGCGTTTTTCTCCTAGAGTTTTTGAGATATTGGGAAAATAACATCCGAATCTTCATCAGCGAGCAATTTCCGATCGAATGGAACTATTTTCAATGATCTGGTGAAATTTGTGTTGTTTTCGAAACCCTCGGGTTGAAAACTAATTTTAAAAAGACGACATTTTGGAATTCCTCGATTCAATAAATTTTTAGACCTTATTCCGATCGGAAATCGCTCGATGATCACAAATTCAACGGTAGTTTTTCGCTCGCACGAAAAATGATCGGTCAAAAAACGAAAAAACGCGGTTTTTCACGGTTTTTTCGGTATTTCGTTCATTAATTTCGACCTATCGTAGGAATAACCATTATTTTCGTAATGTGCGGGAAATTTCCGATCGAATAGGTCTATTTTGGAATCATGATCAAGAAAAAAAAAGTCCCCCCAACCCCCGGGGGCTCAATTTTTGCAATTTTTGCGGGATAAATTTCCCGCACGACAAAAAAAAAGCATAATTTCTTTCCACCGTTGATATCTATGCCCTGTATTACACGTTAATAGCCTCGGCGTGTATAGATGCAAAATGTACGAGTCGCACCGTTCAAACCTCCCCCACGCGATCTCGGCGCAGCCTCAGCATCGCGTCGGTCTCTTTCAAGTTGGATCATATATACTTCTGTTTGTCGTCGGCGTATAGTCGGCTCGTTTCTCTCGTTTCTCTCGTATCCCCCGCGCTGGGAGAAGTCCAAGACTACTCCACCTCCCCCCTACCCTTTCGACACGCCGTGAGAGAAATAAAGAAGAAAAATAAAAACAAAACGGAAGGCATTATATCGCGCGTCCTACCGGATATATATCCGCGAGTATAGGAGTTCCTGTACGGGCAGCTTTAATACACGAACCGCCCGGATATTGTCTGTATACGCGGTTTTCGGCATTCGCGGCGAAAACAATCGCAAACCGCCTTCTTCGTCCTCTTCCACTTGGCACGATTTTCTCTTTTTATTTTCTTTTTAGCCAAATTCAATTTTTACCGAAATTGATTATCAATTCTAATCACAATTGATTATCAAGTTTTGTACCAACAGAATTAACGACTGGAAAATGATACGGAACGTAAGAAAGAGAGAAAAATTTCTGCCGACTTTTGCAAATGAGCCCCCCCACAGCGCGGGACACACGATGAGACGCGTGAGCGAAACGACGACTCGCCAACTCATGAATAATCATGATAGCAAATTCGCATTGATCGTCGCGGACAAGGCGTTTTTTTTTCTTCTTCTCTTAACCTAGCCACGGCAGAGTTTTCGGCGGATATCGAAATTCATTCCGAGTCCGGAGAATCCTCGGCTTCGAAGACCACACAAGTTGAACGAAGTACCTAGGCCGCATATCGCATTCCCCTCCCCTTCCCACGACTTCTGGCGATGAGATGCGATCGAACGCGAAGATATTTTCGATTATTTGTTTTGCGCGACCTGTACAATTATTTATCCCGATGCGTCACGTGCCGCATTTCCTCAATCACGTTGCGCCCTGTATTCGCGTCCAACGCTAAAAGAAACCCCCTCTCTTACGAACGATTAGTCGGATTCCTCAAAATAAAAAACAACAAAAAAACAAATTTCCTGGTAAAATATAATTTTTTTTCATATCGTTCAAAATTGTCGAGACATAAAAAAATCTCGCCCCGAATATTCATGCGCGATCTCGTTGGAGGTAAAAAATCTAAATTCCCAACGGATCCGGAACGATTTCTCGAATTTGAAGTTTTCGAGACGAGAAAGATAGAGAGAGAGAGAGAGAGAAACGAGCAACCGTGAGCGATTGTTATTAATTCATCGTTTTTTCTCCTTCTTCTTCTTCTTCTTCTTCTTCTGCCTCTTCTTCTTCGTATATAAAGAGCGCAGTGTGCTTGGAATTTGATCGCGTCACGTCCGAAAGATTCACGTTGTACGAGGATCAGAATTACTCCATAATACATAGATAGTGAAACGACGGATCGTCGTGTCGGCCACGAATTCGAGATATGTACACGAAACGAGCGCAGCGGCAGGAGCAACAGCAGCAACAGCAACAGCGACAGCAGCAACCAACGACAGCAGGCGGAGCAGCAGCGAAGCGCACAAACGGTTTAATGCTGATCACGCGCTTGTATACGATCGGTGAACGAGCAGGTATATCTACGCGATGCCGAGTGCGTAGGCGAGACGTGCGTTTGATCGAGAGCCGACCGCGCGCCCGCCATCAGGAGCAACAAAACTCTAAACCGTGGAGGGAACACGCAACGAACGAACCGAGAGAGACTACTATCCGGGCGGCGCGCACGGACTCGAGAGGGGACAAACCACCGGACACAGACGGTACGAGGATAAAGAGAACAGATCTCTTTGCTTTCCGAGGATCAACGTACCTACCCAAATCGTCTATATAGATGTGACGTATTATTTTCACGTTGGCGATAACACCGTGCGAGCCACCCCCTCGACACGACTTCGTTACGACTGTTTTTTGGTCATTACGTGCCCAAAACCTTAAATCGCCGAAAATTTCGACGAGAATAAACACAAATATCTACATTTCTCGTTACAACGGATTTTTATCAAAGGCTGAGACGATAAGATATATTTATTTTAAAATATTTGTTAAAATGTGGATTTAAAAAAAATAATAATTAGAGTAACATCATCGCAAAAGAAATGTGCGATTTGAAAATTGGAATCAGGGTGGTGGGTCGAAGGGGTAATATTAGCGGCGTTAATATCGTAAATGGCCTCGAGCACTATCCGTCATTCCCTCGTGTGTTAGATTCCTTTTTTTCCCTTTCTTTTTTCTTGTCTCTCTCGGAAGGTGGTGCACGGTACCACCCTAGCATTATATTCGCGGGATAAAGAAATCTTCGTGCTGAGAAAACGAGAGAACGAGGCGAGGCGAGTTTCTCGCTGGGAGCAGGAGAGAGAGAGAGAGAGATAGAGAGAAATACACGGGAGACCGAAGGGACGAAAACCAATCAGGATATATCTATCGAACGCTACGTTCTCTTGCGTTTTGTAAGTTGAAACGGGGCGGAGGGAGGGCAGAGCAGAGAGTCCCATGGCGTGACGGCTAAGAGATTACTTACTTGACTTAATGCCGCGGTGGTTTCTATCGAGAGAGATCCTACGAGCCACGAAGAGCAACCTCGTGCTATCTATCTCACTCTCTCTCTCCCTTTCTCTATCTTTGAGCGTGTTCCTTGAACACGGTTGCGCGACCGTCAGAGCGAGAGAGCGATCTCATTTGGTCTTTCTCGCTCCGTCTTCTCGCAACGTTACCGCACCGTGCGATGAAGGGCTGGTATAAGCTCGTTCGTTCGCCAGCCCGAGCGCGCGCCTTCCGCTAATCTCTTCGCTCCCATCGAGTCACGGACTCGAGAGCGGATCGTGTACCTATTACACCTGCCGTCCAAGATATCCTCCCTTCTTTCTCCTTACTACTCGGACACGGTTTGTCTTTGCGTTTAGGGTTGGGCCTGGGACTGAGACTGACATTGGGCTTGAGCTTGGACTTGAGCTTGAGGTTGGACTTTGGTTTAGACTCGAGCTTGAGCTCTGGGGTTGGGATTGGACAGAGAAAATCTCACGACGGGAGAGTTTCGCTACTCTCTCTTCTCTCTCTCTATTGCGGTTACGGTAGCAGTATCGTTATAAACGTACCCTAGATATAGTCACTTTTATCTTATCGGATCGTTGGTCGGCTAGGGAGCGAGGCTCAAAGTGCGCCAAGTCTTATACACGCCGGGTTGCAAGACGCGCGACCGACGAGAACGTTGCATAGCGAGCGCGCTTTAGTTCCTTGCTTTACCTACGCTCGTATGCAGCGCGAGAAAGGAAAATAAGAGAGAGAGAGAGAGAGAGAGAGAGCGATTGAGAAACTACGGTCTCTACTCTAGCTTGCCTCATTACCGTAATTAGCCCCGGAACTTTTGCCTCGACCTCCGTGTAAAATCTCACCGCGTATATTCTATCCTACGTCTTTGTGAACGTGTGTGCGTTGGCATCGACGACACCACTCGCCACTGGTAACGCGACAACGGAAGCATTAAACGACGAGAGATAAAGAAAAGTAGAGTAGGATCGAGAACGAAAGGATGAACGATGATTCCTTGCCGTTGAGGTAGATGGAGGGGACGATTGGCAAATTGCGAACGAAGGTTGGTCCGTGGCCGCCGTGATCGTCGATGTATCTGCGGAAGAGAGAAAGAGGAGTGAGCGAGCGAGTGAGAACGAGCCGAAATATGTACGAGAGTCAGAAATCAAAAAGAGAGATAGCTGCTTGTTATACACAAATACAGGTACAGGACACGTATAAATATAAATATATATATATATATATATATATATATATATATATATATATATATACAGAAATGTTACGCTGCGTGGCGTCTACAGGCGCCCAAGGTGGTCGGGTAATTTCGTCGAGAGAGTCGAAGAAGCAGAAGAAGAAGACGAAGAAGAAGAAGACGAAGAAGAAGAAGAAGAAGAAGAAGAAGAAGAAGAAGATGAAGAAGAAGAAGAAGGAGAAAGATGGTAGGGAACGAGAGAAAGAAGAAAAAAAAGGAATAAGACCGCCGGCAGCGCGAGCACCTCAACAGCTCTCGCAAGGAAGATGCTGCTGTGTTGGTCGACGAGAAACGTGGAACGTAAAACGCGAGTGAACGAGAGAGATGGAGAGAGAGGACGAAGACGAGATCGTTCTCGAAGCAACGAGCGAGAACGATTACGAGGAGAAAAAGAGAGAAAGAAAATGGTAGAAAAAGAGAGAATGAGGGAGAGATAGAGAGAGAAGCCACACTCCCTCCCTCTCTCTCTCTCACTCCCTCACTGTTGGAGAGAGGCCCATTGAGAAAGAAGTTTTTGGCTTCGGGATATAAAAATGTGTTGATTATACGTTACGTCCAGTGCGAAATCGGGAGAACGGGGGAGAGAGAGAGAAAGAGAGAGAGCGAAAGACAGAGCCCACCCCAGGAACAGCAGCCAAGCAGCTCTTTCTCATTTTCTATCTCTCTCTCTCTCTCTCTCTCTCTCTCTTTCACTCACCATTGCTTCGTTGCTCACTCAGTCTTCTCGAAACGAGATGTCGTTGAGAAAACGCATACACACACAAACATACACAAATACAGAGAGACGTAAGGATGAGAGAGGCGGAAGGTGATGGCTGCAGGGTCGTCATCACGTTCTCCTCTTCGTCTGGTCGAAACGGCGAGAAATGACCGGGACACACGACGTGGTCTCTCCCGACGCGTAGGCTGACATTAGGAACCGCACCGGGATCGTTAAATGCCCGTGGGCTCTTTTATATGCCCCTGTATAGTTACTTCTATATACAAACATATATATATGTATATATCGAGGCGTATAATAGAAGCGAAGCTCGTTCGCTTATCACCCTCTACAACACCCCCTTAATACAGAACGAACATCCGGAACTTCCTTTTGTTTTCTTATTTGGTTATTTATTTTTTATTTACTTTTTTCTTCAAGAAATTTTGTGGTTCCCGGGTCGCGTTCTCTCGCAACGTGGCGGAAGAAGGAAATTGATTCTCGGGATAATGGATCCAGCTTGCGAGACCCGTTTATTCATTTTATATTGCCAAGAAGGATCGAGATGTTTTTTTTTCAAGAATATTAGTATAGGAAAAGAGTCATTAGCTTTCACATGACGATAATGAAATTTTCCCCTTCAACAATACGAGAAGTAATTTTTTATCTTCGACTAGGTCGTATCTCTATCAAGCAACGATTATCGTTCGACGAAACTTCCATCCATCTCGAGCATAATTATTTCTTAATTTGAAAGAAAAAAAAATTAAAGATAAAAAAAAAGCAATTACCCCTCGAAAAAAAGAATGTTTTGTTTAGTACGAGTTTCCAACGCTTTGCGTTATTCATTTCGTTTTGGAGAATCCCGCCCAAGTAGTATAATAGAGAAATACATTTCCGCGTGCCCATAATCCTCGTGTATTTCTCTCTCTATATATATTTATATATATATATATATATATTTCTGAAGCTGCGTGTGCACCCACGGGCTCTCTCGAGGCACGTATACACTCGCGAGAGAGAGAGAGAGAAAGAGAGACAGAAAAGAGAAAAGTACGTTGGCGAGAGAAGCTCGGAGAGGAGGAAAGAGATTAAAAATAAATAAAAGGCAATAAGTGCGGGGCCCCGTGCGAGACCGGTCATTACGCGAGGCGGGCCCACCTTGTTAGCCCGAGTGAGAAGGCCCCCAGAGCACGGACGCGACCATAACACAAACATACACACGCAATAGCTCTCTGGCAAATATAAAGCGATATATAGAGACACAGAGACACACATACGTATAAATATTCATACATACAGGCGTAAATGGTACGCTGAAAAGTTTCGAGTGTCCAACCAACACAAAACTCTCATTCAGGATCTTTCCTCGTTCGTTCCTCGCGCGAGAAAAGGGGATATATATTCATCCTCTGGCGCCTGTACGACCGCGTTAAAATTGCCCCAAAAATTCGAAGAATTTCGATCCTTCACCTCGCGCCTACTTCGGTGAGAAAAGTTTGTAGATTTTTGTCGTTTTTTTTGTTTTTGTTTTTTTTTATTCGTTTTCATTATCGACCAAGTATTGCTCGTTGCTCGTTCGTTTTTTCAATCATATTTTCATCGAGACACGCGTCGTCACGGTGTCGAAGGTCTCGATAGAGGGAAAAATGAAAAAAAAATAAATAAAAAATAAAAAAGAATATGAGAGAGAAAATGGTCGTCGTCGGTCGTCGAATCGTGGGTAATGACTAATGCTTTGCCCGGTAATTGGACAAAGCAGCCGCAAATTGGACCACCGCGCAAGAGGTCGTCTAGGTCGGCGAACGCTAATTGTCATGGCTAATACCCTTGGCCAACGGTCCCCGTTATTTGCATCTACGGCTCATCGATATAGATATAGATATACTTCACGATATATAAATATATCGCTCGAGTCCCGGTCCGCGTATACAACGCGTAAGAAACTCGCTGAGCGTCGCATCCCATCCCCTTCTCCCCCACCCCTTTCATAACGTTATAACACACGCGACCGATCGCTGATCGCACACAGTTCCGAGAGATTAATGTCGCGCGAGAGAGAAAGAGATACGCGAGTCCGCCACCCGCGGAGTGACTTTTAACAGTCCAGAAATAGAGCAAGTAGTAGGGGGTGAGAAGGCTGAAAAACAAAAGAGAGAGAGAGAAAGAGAGGGATTTAATGCCGGAGTCGAGACAATAATATTGTCGAAGAACGAGAATTCGACCATTCGTACGTTGGTCCGAAGAGACACGCGTTTTGATTTTTGTTTCGAAAATGGAAACCTCGTTGAGACAAGGCTCATCGCCACTCTCGAGTCTTCGGAGGTTCCAAGGAGCGTTCGAAAAATTTCGACTCGGGGCAATGCAGGTAGGTAAGTGTGGCTCTGGCACGGAGGCGTGCCCGGCTCCCTGGTGGTCCGCCACAGGCGTAGGTAATACTTTCGCGTTCCGTCTCACTTTCGCTCTATCGCGACCCACGATTACTAGTTAATCAATTTTAAATTCATCTACAGTTTCTTTTTTTTCCCTCTTCTCGACTAGGACAGATTGATTCGTCACGGAGAGCATTAAACCTGCCGGTAGATCGGACTCCGTTCTTGCACGACCTTAACGAGTGTCCGACGTAATGATAAATATTATTTTAATAATTGCAGAAATTAATCGATTAATTTGTTGATTTTATCGATTCATAAATTCATCCGTTAATTAATGATAAATAAATGAAGGTTACTAATTTGATTATTAATTAGGAAGTTTTTTTACCGATTATAAATAAATAATATTTGTTACTTATTTATTTTACGCAATATTATTATTTATTGTCTCTTATATAATTGTGTTTATTTGTTATTGGAAAAGACTGAAGATCAATTGCAGATGATTTAATTTGTTTTCTTTTTCGTTAAATTAGCGTGACAAAATACGAAGCGAGAAACGAGTCGAGAAAATGGTGTCCGTCTAAAGGCGAATGTTTTCGTCACGCGGATTATATCCCTCGGACCCCATCATTTGTCAAGCCACGTACACATATAACCACGCGTTCCCTGTACGATTTTTCGCGCGAGGGGGGTGAAATAGAGGGCATCCAGCTGTTATGACTTTGCAGCGGTAGAATGCTTCGGATAATTGGACATGTCGACCGTGATAACGTTAAAACGCGCGTAACGCCTACGTTCTACCACACCCCCTTAAATCTCTGAAACCTTTAATTAATAAAAAAAAAGAAACATTCAAAATTTAACCTAAAAGCGTAAAAATCATCTCGTTAAATTAAAAAAAATTAATCGTTAGACGAGAAGTTGCATTTATCGCCGCTAGTTGGCGTTACTTTCCTCGCTATCTTCGTCATGCGCGAGGAAAATTTTCTATAAACGTATATCTTTTCTCATCGCATTCCCCTACTACTAGAAACATAAATACGTCGAGATTAATATGCGGTCACAAATCCCAAACGGGTCGGTACTTTATATCGTTCACGATATCCGTGAAGAGTCGTTGGGGTGGGAACAATAGCAACCGGTCGCAATAAAACTGTGTATAGAAGGGAAATAGAGAACGAGTCGGGAGACGAAGATAGAGAAAAGTGGGGCTCTTGCCTTTGCGTTAAGGTTACAGAATTGCGACTATTGCCGGCTTTGACCGGGTCGAATGTGTGACGGACTGCTCCGCAATATTGGACATTCCTATCTCTTTCGTAAATTCGGCTAGCGTGAAATGCAACGCGAGGAATCGTGACGAATTATCGTGGCCAATTTCGACGTAACAAGAATTCTTATAAGTGCGTATCTACACTATCTACATTTTCGCTATTTATCTTTTTTTTTATCAAACGCAATCTCTTGTTTCATTTTTTTCACCTGGAAAAAACATTTTTCGGATTTTTTGTTTTTCAAGATTTTTTTATTGTGATCTTACCGCCAACACGAGAATAAATTGAAACGTCTCGCGATCTCGTCGCGAGATAGGAAACGAGCGGAATTTCTCCGTCGCTGATATATGCAAATTGATCGATCGAATTAATAAATTACAACCTGTTCTCATCGGTGTGCCTTTTGGGATTTTTCGTCTCCGACCGGGCATTGAACGCGAGTGAGAACCAGGAGGGACTTTTGTAAACGACTCACCGAACGAGGCGACGAGATGCTTTTCCTTCTACTTCTGTCTCCATTGTCCTCGGTTTCTTTTCTCAACCTGGTTTTATCGATCTCCTCGCACTTTATTCCTTACACACTTTTCACTGACGAGCACTCATCACCTGTTTGCGATGTTACAAGGTTATGACACAATGATACATTGTGTCGCATAACCTGGTAAATACACAACGTCCGGATCTAGTTTTATTTGCACGGGTGCCCGGAGCGGTCTATTTGCGAATTTTCAACAAATTATCGGCCCGAACATTACTAATTATGTCATTAAAGTCGAATGACATACGAAACTCGACACGGACTTGTTGTTACTGGCAGCCATCTTGTGCGAATTGTTCAAGCGCCCAGTACGCATGCGCAATAACATTGTCGCGGGAACCGCCAGCTGTAATCTCGCCCTCTTTCTCTCTCTCGCTCATACATTCTCACTCTCTCGTTCGCACACAATTGACTATGACGAAAAGAAAACCGCGTACTTCGAATTACACGTTTTCGAGTGTGTTCCGTGCGATGTTTATGCCGCTATAAAATTCCGCGCGAAAATTCTCATTCATGTCGAGGAACGTTCGGGATGCGATTACTCGTGTCAAGTTTTTGAGCACGCGACAGCAATATGCGCGCAAAATAAACGCTCAACGTTATACCAATAACGAATACCATCGAATAAAGCATAAGAATACTCCCAAACACTCGATAATTGTAATAAATCGGGCAAGAAATAGGGGCCACTTACTAAGGTGGTATCTCCGCCGGCAGCCATGATGGAAAGGGTCGAGGAACGTACGAGGGCGGAGGTGGTACTACGCGACTCAATCATGACCGCTGTAGTCATAATAATAACGCCGACGGAAATCACAAATGCTACAATTATTTATAAAACGAATGCACAAAAAAAACTTTTATTTATCAACGTTGTACAATTTCAGTAAAAAAAATAAAATATAAATTTGCAAAGCTTGAGAATACTTTATGTACTTACTTACATTAATCCGGCACTCACAAGTATAAAAGAGAAGAAATACGTGACTGCGAAGATGAGGGAACCCGGGTGAAGAGTGAAGGAATGAGAGAGCATCAACTTTGTTTGCGTGGTTCATCGTTCGTGGGATCACGCCAGCAAAACGTGTGCTGAGAGAAAAGTGCTGCTCTCTTGGACGAGAGTGAAACGATCATCCATAAATTTTTTGCGAAAGCCATCCGCAACGCCATGAGAAAAAGAGCAAAGGAAGAGACACCGGTGATTCGTTTTGTCACAGACTCGACTGTACAAGAGACAGTCATTAAGCGACGCCCCTCTGACTTTTCGTAAATGGCGAATTAAGTAATTGGCGTCGTATTCGTCGTCGTGGTCTTGTCTCCCGATACCGAAACAGAGACAAATTGCGGGTATCACTCTACTCGTCTCTCGGCATTGCGATAAAAGCGAAAGAACGCTCAAATCCCGGATAAATAAAAAAAAAACGTTTGCTAAAACGTATTTTAACACTTACCCGATGTTCCATACCCAAAAACAGAAAGTCTTATAGAGATATCTCGGGGATATATTGAAAATTCCAAACCAGTCGAGTCTTGAAAACTTACAGGGTGTTCCTCTCTGCGGTTTCTTTCCACGCAGCCCGACAGGTGGAACTCGAAGAGGTCAGAAAAAAATCATTACAGTTCTCTCTCTCTCCCTCCCTCGTCGCTTTTACGATAATGACGCGGTTCGTTTTCGTATATTTATTATATCAAATTGTTCTTACAACGAGACATATGTGTAGCTACGAGTAAGTCATCGTACATGCGGTAATCGGCCGAATTACGAATAAAAAAATATAAAATAAAATCGACATTCGTTCCCAAAAGCGGAACGGCCGCAAAATTTGTGATAAAAATCGACTCACGTATTTTAACATCGCGTTTCTAATGCCGAGGAGTCTCGAAACGGGTGACGCGCCATTTAGAATATCACGCGACGCATACCGAGCTGTGGCCCGAGAAAGACGCGAATAGAAAGACCGCGACGTGGACTCGACCGCGGATAAGGCAAAAAGGGACGAGGTTTTGCGCGCTGAAGCGCAGAAAGAGAGACTTGGAGAAGAGAGCCAGAATGAGAGAGAGAGAGAGAGAGCTGGAGCGAGTTTTGAGCCGGGCGCGGATCCAAAACGAGAAGAAGTCGGCGCTTTTGGCGAAGAGGCGCCCCGTGGCGCGCGACATGCTCGTTCTGACCGCCATTTAGCGTGAACCTGTCTCTCTCCGAGAGGCACCACCATGAAGAGAGAACAGCAGCAGCAAACAACGTGGCTCGACGCTTCTTCTTTCCTTTTCTTTTCATCGTCCTATGTGCGTACGAAGAACGTCCAACTGGCCCGCCTTGTCTTCTTCTTTACTCGACGAATCTTTAAACTAATAGGCCAAAGTTAGCGAGGAAATTATCTCGAAGAAATTGTATTACAATCGTACGTTTAATATTTTCGGTTTTTATCTTTGAGTGAGATTTCGCAGCACAATCTTTTATACTATCGAATACATTGGATTTTTCCTTGGTATATTACTCCACAAAAAAAAGAACAAAAAAGAACTGTTATATCTCTTTGCTGCTCCAGAGAGAAGGTGGACCACCTTTCTTTGGGTCAGCCTCAAAAACAGGGAGGAAGGACGTGGTCTATCGCCGTTCTTCTATCTCTCTCGTTTTGGCTTCGTGGCTTGGTGCTTCTGCTTCCACAGTCGAGTCTTCTCGGCCTTAGAGGAGTTATGTTACGGCCAGCTATAAACGAAATGAGAAAACTGTCCGTGGTCCGAGCAAAAGCGAGAGAGAGAGACAGAGAGAGAGCGAAAGAGAGAAAGAGAGAGGTAGGTACCTCGCCGCCGTTGAAAAATCTCTGCGGAATACAAATGTTCGCTTGATTTCAAGTCCTCCATGTGCGTCCTCCATCGCACACATACATCAAACATTTCAAATACAAGTATACCAAAGTGTAAGATCCTTTCGTACCCTCGCGGTTCCTTGGTTTTTTGCCTCGACAAAGATACGTAAAACTGGTCTGGCAAGGAACTACGAATAACTGCATAAAAATATTGCAAAATTGAGGATAAAATTGGCATGAGATGTTAGCTCCTCTATGAGCATGCCGCAAGCGTCCTTATAAAATCTCATCAAGGTGGGCCGTTCGTCCGACCAAATCACTCGTCAGGATCGAGTCCAAGGACGATCGAATCGTGCCCAAAGTCCTGCACATGTCCAACGAGGACCGCACCAGTGGGTAAAATAAAATATATCTATATACACGTGTGTTTATGGGCGTATCTGTGTATGTCGTACCCCGTTCGGTCTCGAGCACAAAGCGAGAGCAAAAGCCAGGCAGCAGTGACGACACTTGCCGAGAAAAAGAAAGGAGAAAGAGAGCCCGGCAAGTTGGTGAACAGGCACGATACATGGAAGCCTACACGAACGGCCGATTCGGAATTAGATGTTATCTTTGATGAGCCTTCTCTTTATTCCTTCTTCTTCTACTTCTTCTTCTTCTTCTTCTTCTTCTTCTTCTTCTTCTTCTTCACGAATCTGTTCGCGTACTTTGCTCATTCGCTTTGGTCTCTCGGTCGAACAGGGACCCATTGGTTCGTAGCGAGGTAAGAAGAAAGGACGAGGGGAAGAAGAGAAGGAAGAAAATCGTCGAGTCGCGCGTGCAGGTCTGAGAAAGAAGAGCGAGAGAGAAAGAGGAGGGAAAAAAAGTAGAAGAAGAAGAAGAGGGAAAGGGCCCGAACGGGCCACTCGCGGTCTCTCCGGACGCTCGCGCCAAGATACGGATCTTCTTGGCGCCACCGTAAGGCCCTGCGGGCCGCTCTAAGGCAGCTCGGAGGACCTCGTAAGTCCTTCGAGAGAACCCTTGGACCCGACTCACTGTATACACGTATATACGTGTACGAAAAAGCAAAACGGTACAACGAGAGGAACGAGAGAGAGAGAGAGAGGCTTTTCGGTTTCGAACTCTTTAAACGCGGTTTAAGCGTAACCGATACCTTGACGGGGGGTCTTCGTTGGCCTTTCATCTTTCTTTCTCTCTCTCTCTCTCACTCGCTTTCGTCTAGGTCGCTAACACAAGGGACAAACGACGAAAACTTCTAAGTATAACTGCTTTGACTGGCACACAGAAAAGTGTCCAAATGATTATGAGAATACAGGGAGACAGAGAGAGTTCTCGTTTTGTCGTTCATTAGAGGGGGACGCGAAGAAGGATCGAGCCAGTCTGGAGGTTCGATTATTGTCTTCAAATCTGACAATAGAAATTCAAATATAGACACAAATACGTCTCTCGCGAAATTATTACAAATAATAATTATTACAAATAACAACGTTGACCCAGAGTTACGTAAAAATCTCGGAAAGGCCTCGAAGAAAGTTATTCAAAGATGTATTATTGTTAACAGCGACGAATTAACGACACTCGTAAGCAAACGGTATGAAGAAGATGTAGAGATAAAGATAATAAGGTTTATCTCTTCAACCGCCTCGCGTTTTTTCTCCAGTCCCAAGAGAGAAGAAACCTAAAGCTTCGAAAAAGCTCAACCTGTCTTCTTTTCGTCTTGGCATTCGCGATAATCTCTCTCGGTCTCATCCTCCCCTTGGTTAAGATTGTAGGGAAAGAGGTGGTCGTATAATTGCAGAAAACATTGCCGCAATGGGCTTAAGTCTCTCTGGCGAGGTTGTATACCAAGATGTATAACGCGTCGTTTAGAAAAGAGAGATTAGAAATGGAGAACGGCCACGCGTTCACCGACAGGGCTTCCAATAGATTTGTTAGCGGTAACAAAGTGTCCCCCGGAAATAATACGACACTCATCTTCCCTCGATCCTATAGAGACGCATTCTATCCGCATTATACTTTCTCCCAAAACCAAAACCTTCCCTCTCGACGTTAATCCAGATAGTTTTCCTCGTGACTGCTGGTGCAATACCCATAATTTTATTACGATAGTTGCAATGGATACTTTTTCCACGAGGCAAGGGAATACGAGAGTAGGAAACGCGACGAGGGCGATGGAAGAAACGCGCTGCGGGACATACGGTCACGGATCAGTGAAATATAAGCAATGGCCAACAGCAGTCTAACGACGGATCCGCTTGACGGCTGTCGAACGCCGCAGGGCGTTTGCACAATGGGCCTCTTTAATCTACCGATATTCTCTAACTGTTTGGGCCTCGTGAAGGTTTCGATACCCATCATAACAATTCCTGATTTCTAATTCCTTAATAAGCATCCTGTAGTGTCCAAGTTTTTTGGGCAAAAAATTCTTGATAAATGACGTTGTCGAAAGAACCTTTTATACGACTGTTTTTGCGTAATTTTTTCAATTACTATTAATCGACGTAGGTATTTAGTTACGCACGCTGCGAATTCCTTGACTCGTCTCCCGATCACGAGAATTAATAGAAAATAAATGGTAAGGAACGAGGAATTTGGCGGGTCTGAATTGGAAGAAGGGTTAAAAGTGCGATATTGGAGAATGGGACGGAGTTGCAGCTAATAAGGAATGGAAAGAGAAAGAGAGGATAGAACACGGCGCCGGTATAACGACACTCGCGGACCCGCCCAGTCTAGGTAGCATGACGTTGTAAATATTTGCTGTCATCGGTGCCTCATTTCGGGGTTCTACAAGTGAGGATATCTCTTTGGGGCACGGGAGAGTGAGTGAGAAAGGGAGAGAGAGAGAGATCGGCAGAGGCGAAAAGGATAAACGACCGAGAGAATTCACCTTTATCCCCGCGTTAATAAAGGTTCACCCCTCGGCTTGGGTCGCTTCTCTCCTCGGGCCGTGGAAACGATTCGGACCCAGTCCCGAAAGAGCGATAGGACACGCTCGTTCTTTCCTCTTCTGTTTTTTCTTCTTCTTCTTCTTTCAACGTCGCTGTCGTCGCTTCCAGAGAGAGAGAGAGAGAGAGAGAGAGAGACCAAACCGTGTCACCTGAGCCTAGTATCGGACACTGATGGTGCGGATAGCGGCGCTTTGTACCTTCCTGTCGTTCTAAAATCCTGAAGCCCTTGCGGTAAGGCGCGCGCGGCGGGCGTAAAAGAGCCCGAAAAAACAATGACGAAGGAGACGAACGCGTTCGCATCTTGTAATTCTCTCCCGTTGAAAAAATTCCACGGCAGGAGCAATGTATTCTCGCGATACGTGTTCTTACTTCTCCTAGTTTTCCCCCGTTGATTCGATGACCATCGAGAAATAAAGATCGATCAGTTCGCATCGTCCTACGTCCCTATGAGCACGATCGACTGAGTTTCTTCTTACGCTATGCTGATGCGCGCGATGCGCATATACAGGCCACGAATGAGTGAAAGAAAATGAACGAGAGAATAAAAAGTAACGAAGAACGAAAGGAAACAATTGACTGGAACAATAATCGCTAGAGGCAGGAGAGTCGTTATCTAATCATTTTTCTCGTTCATACCCACGTGCTCTCTCATCGTTGTCGTCGTCGTCGTCGTCGTCGTCGTCGTTACCGCTGTTGATTGAATCAATCGCGAAGGAACGCGAGCGCCATCTGCCCTCCCAGTTCCGGTTTAACGTTCGTTCTCGTCGGTTTCTCTCTTTCTCGATCCGATGATAAAAAAAAACTCGTCAATTTAATCTTCGGCGTGTATCTGTTGCGTAGAAGAAGCAGCACACATGGCGATGTTGATGACGCTATGGCGATGACCGCGACGAGGGTTGTCAATGGCACGTCATAACGAGACGAGTCCGATATCTTCCCGTCTCTCTCTCTCTCGCTCTCGTACGTTCTTTGTTTCTCTTGCTTCGCTTCGGCGTTCTTCTAGCATAGAGGTCCGAGAATGCCTCGTGCTCGTTCGAGGTAGAGAAACTACCAAGGAAAGAGAGACACGAGGGAGGAAATGGTGCGCACGAGGCGACTAGTCGCTCTTTGTTTCAAAAGTTATAATTAAAAATCGGACCGTGAGTTGTTCTCTACTGGACCTCTAGTCCCATCGATGGAAAAGCTATTGGTAAAGGTGTTCGAGGGAGAAACGAACTGGGAAAGAAAACCTAAGAGATCCGCTGATGAGGGACTCGAGCCTTCCTCATCCATCTAATTTTTCGTGATGTTTTCCGAGCATGAGAATCGTTTCTCTCTTTAGAGAGAGAGAGAGAGATTACTAACTTTTAGATTATGCTCGACGTCGTGCATAATCTAAAAGCAAATAAATGGCAATTGGAAGAGAACGAAAGATTCTTGGGACGAAAGTTTATCGGTTTCCCTCGCTAACTACTAACTCACCATACGCACGTAGCGAGCATACAACTAATATATTTCAGTACGCATAGATTCCCTTGACCATTGGCGAAAAAAAAGGTTGTGACGGATTTCGGAAGAATAAGGGAATTTTCCTACACATTTTTATCGTGTTGCTTTCACTAATACGCTCGTTCCAACAGATGAAATAAAGATAAAAGGATACCGGTCGAACAACGACTCGAGCGCCATGCGGCAGTCGCGTATACACAATGACGTATCATAATACATATAAACTATTAGACACCATACACGTCCTACTCCATCGTGAATATGTATATACTTATAAATACGTATTGCACGGGGGTATATCGTATATTCGTAGACAATTATTTATTATCGAAGATAGATTATCGCAAGTCGCAGCAAGAGGAGAAAGTACACGTACGAAAAGACACAGCGATGCACACGCGCGACATCGCGTAAGTACGAGTAATATTATGTGCCAAGGAGAAACAGAGATGAAGCGAGGATCGTGTGTACGGTTATAGCAACGTAGGGAGCGGAGACACCGTCAGAGGACGCCACCGATCCGGCGTTCTTAAATCTTTACGCCGTTCACCACCACAGTATTCGGTATGTACACGCACACTACCGATCTAACGTGTACATACGTAATAAAAGTCTCTACTCAACGAAGGAGCGAGAAGGTAGCGCGAGAGAGTGCGCGCCCGGGCGTTTACGTAAATCTTTCGTGTATGTAACTCATCTGCCGAGGGAAGCCCAGTTATACGCCACCCGAGTTGTTTATGCTTTCCTGTACGGCATGCAAGGCGCTTTCTGAAATATGCAAATCACGAAATTCGCATAATGGTATTATCGCGATAGGAGGACGCGCTGGAGAGAGAGAGAGAGAGAGAGGAATGAGGGAGATAGCAGGATTCAAGCAGCAGTAGAGCAACTGCAATGGCGGCAAACAGCATATCAGAAGCAGAAACTGTACGGGACGACAACGATACGGGGACAGACACACCGCCGCTTCGTAACATCTCGCAAACGGGTAACGTACTCGTACGCATTCCGAATATTATCATTATCATTATTCATACGATATATCGCGAGGACAATTTGCCCCGAGTGTAAGACGTATTTACACACTGTTTACGCCCCCATGAGACAACGTACGAGAGTTTACGTTACGTATTTGCGAAGTTACCGAAATCTAACGTGGGCGTAACGCGTTTTCGGGGCTCGTAATAATTGTAGGCTCAACGGCAAATCTGTACATTTTCGTACGTGAGGGGATCCAATGTTATATTTGGCCATGCCTAATTGTATAGTTTAACGCAGGCTTCAATCAGTATCCCTATAATGAAAGGGTGGTCTAAATGTATTAGTACCAGCAGTCATCAATCGCTTTTAGGGCCTCGCACACATCGACTCGAAAGGTAACGAAGCGTTACCACACCTCCGACACCCCCGCGCACTCTATCGGTGTGCGAAGAAAATTGGCGCACTCGGTAATCCCCTCTATTATGTAACACTCGTGATTCGATTCTCGTGTATTTCTAACTCAATGTTGCAAACATTACACACGCGTATGGATCTATGCGCGCGAACATAACCATGTCTATCGTTAAGATACGAACTTTTGCGACTTGAGAAGTGAGTTTACTGCTGGATACGCCGGAAAGTTCACCGATGTTGCTGAAAGATCATCTCACGTCTCGCAAACTCCCTCCTCGTCTTTCTGGGATGGTCGTCGCATCTCGAGATCATTTCGCGTTTGCGAATGCGAAACGCAAACTCTGGGTATGTACATTTGTTTGTATATATGTATATCTATATATATATATATGTGCTATATGCAGTTAATATATAGACGAGAGAGCGCGTCCGCCCGGTTTATTATCATTTTATTCAGATGCGCGCTTTGCCGTGAGTCTCGTACTATATGCCGAGAATCCTCATCACCCGCAACCCCCGTTTGCCTCCACCGAATTCTTTCTCTCAACGCCATATCTAACCTCGCACACTCGACCATGTTATACCCAAACTCCACCCTTTACGTATTCATACACTATGCATAGGATATACAGCCTCCCGCGCAGAATGCGAAGCACGTTAAATTTAAGGTTTCCGTCGACATGCCGGTACTATAAATTTTCACGTTACGCTTCTACCGCTCTTCTTACCGAAACGCTTTTTTACATCTTTTTCTTTCTCTTCGCGAAAAATAATATTATCCCGAACACTCCCGGGACTCTCCGGGATTATTGTCTGCAAATATAATTTCACGTTTGGAAAGTTTACCGATGAACATTTTAACGTAAGATAGCGATGTTGTTGATGGATGAATTCTGAAATATTTCGTTAAATTCCGTCCATAATAATCGTACCGATGCTTCTTGCACGTTTATGCAAAACATACTCGTCAATTTTCCATCGAAAAGTACCTTCTAATGATACCGATCATAACGATCTTTTAAAATCAGTGAATTAGCCTTGTCTCCACTTTTTTCGTGACGGTGGCGCCATCCGTCGGTCAAACGAACAACTAGCTAGCAACGCGCCGGTCGGTAATATCATATAACGGGTGTTCAGAAAAACACCAAGTAACCAAAACCGCCCCAACGAGCATAAAATTATTTTATCGAAATAAATTTAATCGATTCGTGACTACGAGGAAAATAAATGATTGTCATAAATCTGCGATACGTGATAAAACAATTTATTCATTCACACCTTCTCTCTCGTGCGTTAGTGGAATGTTAAACAAATCGCAGGGGATGTTCTCTTTAGTATGTCGTCGTTCTTTTTTTTTAAACCTTGTAAATATGTTAAAGTACTCGTAGAATTTCAATTCAACAGCTGAACGCGTACTAAAGGTATCAAATGCTACGTCTGGGATTTTTCGTGATATACATACTGCGAGCACGCGATCGATCTGATCGTTTTTTTTTCTATTCTGTTTTTTTTTAATACTGCAACAGGCATTCGATAGTTAAACAAGTCTCCGAATGGAAGTAATGTAAAGATCATCGTGTGTGGATCGGAGCCTCGTGTATCACCATTGAAACACTCTGTTTTATATCGTCGATTGTAAGATTCGTCATTTTTTTTTTTCGTTTTTTTTTCTTTTTCACAGACCCACTAACGAATTCGAAATTCTCTATCAATCCTCTCGCCTTGATACGATTAATGGCGCGTTATACGTTCTACGTTACGTGAGTATTTTTTTTTTTTTTTTTTTTTTTTACAATATACATTAAAATTATACAATAGTAGAATTTTATTACAATCGTTCAATATAATTCATTATCATCGTTCTAGACAATTTCAAAACACTTTCTATCACAGACAATTAACGTTTATGCTTTTTGGGATAACGTCGATGAGAAGGCTTGTGTCGATGATTCGTCAAAATATTTTTTATTTAGATAGATATTATTAGTTTTCTCTTTATTTTATGTTTTACAGATCGAACGTTCGACAAGCCTTTTCAACGCGTATTGCCAATATAGTCATTTTCTCGTGGTCAGACACAACCGATTAAATGTGTTTTTTTTTCTCTTCTTCTTGTAATAAATTAATGAGTAAGTACGTTTCCGATGTAAATCGCTCGTCTATCGATCAATTTGTCGAATCGATCGACCAACTATTTTCGCGATTAACACTCGTACGATCGAGGATGTTCGGAAGTTTAAGAAAAGAAAAAAAAGAAAAAGAAAAAAAAGTATTAGTTTACAGTAATAAGCGTACCGTTAAATAAAATCTACGATGAGAAAAGGTACGACAGAATTTTCGTTTTCCAACGCTCGTTAAAGAGTTAACACTGAAAAGAAAAGAAATTAGTGTTTCGAAAGTGACGAGTTTTGCAACTGCATATTTACAAATTCTATTTACAAATTGAAGGTACCTACACAGGTCCGTCCTATCTTGGCATCGTGTTTTCTTTTTTCTCCTTCTTCTTTAAAATATCGATGTATATGGAATATGAATGTATATATATATATATATTTTGTATATATGTATATATTACGTTAGCCCGTGAGAAGGAACGATAATTAATGATTCGTCGAAAAAAAGAAAGAAAAATAAAAAAAAAATTAGGCCTGCTTCATTAAAATTCGATGGCACCAAAGAAAAATATTGAAATCGTCGTTCCATGGACCTGTATACGTACTTTTCTACTTCAAATTGTATACTACCTCACCAATATTCATTGACATTTTAAATGACTTCATAAAAAACGAAATCTAAAAACGTTCGGTTACAAAAAAATCTTTCACGTTACTAAAACATTACACTTGTATAAATCGCTCGCTCGTCAAAATTGTTGAGATTTCAATTCTTTATGTTTTTTTTTGTTTTCTTTTTTTTTGTAAATATTTGGACGTCGCCAATGTCACTCAGGATGGAATGTTTTCGTTCGAAACTCGCCGCGTCAACGTATTCGGTGTTCCTTGGGAACGGGCAAGATACTTTAGGAATGCATTTTGGTCGATCGGCAAGGAATACAGCATTAATACCATTTTTTCTCTATCTCGCTCTACCACGATCTATCTCACTGCAAAGTGCAAGAATTATAATACAACGCGATTGTAATTATTTCTCAATAATCGTAAAACCGAAATTCGATCGAAGCGACGATCGTTAGTTTCTGAGATAAAAGGGGAATTATTACGGCTCTTAAATCGTTAAAACGCTCGCTCTACGATCGATCGAAAACTCGTGAGTTTTCGATTTCTTGTAAAAAGCTTAAAGCAGTTGAATTTCACGGAGTCAGTACGTTATTGCATCAGTCCCTTCGGTCCCTCGAAGTTCTCCTAAGTATATCGCTTATTTGTTGTTCTCGTTTCCTTTCTCTTTATACAAATATTCGAAATCTTAGATCTCTAACGGTACTTAGCGAGCACCCGTCGTGTTGTAAATAACGAAAGAAATAATAAAATTATAACGCCGTACTTTCGATCGGCGAGGCACCACGATTCGGCGTTCTACAATTATCCAAAGTACGGCATATCTCGCGCGGATCGTTCTCCAGTCTCAATTTCGTGAGATCTATGTCGGCGAAAAAATCGCTTCTCATTGTGCCGACCGCGCTGTCCGAGCCGAAACTATCCTGTCGGCAGAGATCTTTGTAGCACGCTGTGTAATCCGCTATGGAATTGGGCGAGAGCCTAAAGTTACTCGTGTAAGCTCGCGCGTTAACGTTTTCCTGACACGACGGAATTTCCGAAGATCTGCTACCATCTCGATACTCGCTCGTGTAAGAAAAATCATCGTTTTTACCGTCCGCGTTAACGCGAGGCTCGATCGACTCGAAATCGCTTCTGAATTTTTCGAAATCCTCTTTCTTCAGGGTACTTTCGTTCGAGCAAAAGCTATCGTTTCGATAGATATCGCCTTTTTTCAGTGTGCTGGAATTCGAGCCGAAACTGTCCTGTCTAGAGAGGTCGATAGATTCCGATTCTCCCAAGGTAACGGTTTCTCGTTTGTCCGGTGAATTTGTTACACGATTTACGTTGGATTTCTTTTCTCTCAAAGTATCCGTGGCGAGACTGGCGTGTCGCGATAGAACATTACCGATGCTCGATGCCGTACTACCCTGTCTCGAGAGATCGTTGTATTTAAAATCCTTCAGAATTTCCCTGTGGCAAGTCTTGGATTTTTCCTCCTCGGGTGATCTTTTTTCAATTGTCTCGTTTTGTCTTGAAAATGCATTTTTCGTTTGTTCCTTCGTCGGTGAGATTTTCATTCGTCTCAAGTAAGAACCGGTTGTGGATTTTGCACCATCCACCGGACTTTTTCTCGTATCTCGACTGTTAACGTTCCAACTGTGCTGCCTAGTTAACGACTTGTTGCTCTTTTCCAGAGAATTCTTTAATTTGCTCATCTGCTTGAAATACGAACCTACCAAACCTCCCGAATCCGGAGATATCCATGATTTATCGGGTTTGAACAGGGACGACGTTACGATCGATTCTTTCGGACTCTCGGATTTTTTACAACTATGCACCGCGTTAACTCTGTACATATAATTATTGTCGATTTTTTCTCCGGGGGTTTCGAAATTACCGACGCTCGAATTTCCGACGTACTTGATCTTTTCGATCTTGGGTTCTTCGATTACTTCCGGCGATCTTATCCTCTGGACTTTAGATCGTCCGTTCAATGGACCGTCGAGACTAATGTTGCATCGTTTACCCTCGCTACTTATCGTTTCCCCCATGGGCGAATCTCTAGTTTTGTTCTGTCGAAGATATCTTCCGCTAAATCCACTGACATCCGGTGAAATTATTATACCCGGTTTTTCGATCTCTAGAGTTTCCTTGGATCGTGAATTTTGCCTCGAGAAACGACCAGAACCCGCGGAGATTTCGTTCTGTTTGCTATTCTGTCTTGAATATCGTCCTCGACCATTTGGAACTTCCGGTACTTTGAACTCGATAGTGTCCTTGGTGATACTCGGTTCTCTCTCCAATGTACTGTCCTCGCAGCAATTAGCTCTTTTTTTCTCCTGATGTACGAGACCCTCTCTTATGGGTTTCAACTGCGGACCGAGTGTTTCCGGTGTCGTCGATTCGCTGCTGCTCGGACTTGGTCCTGTGTAATGTCTTATATCCAAATCGAGATCCGGTGGTAATGGAGCACCGACGGAAAGATGCATCGCCAATCCTTCCAGCCAAACCTCCATCACCTCGAAAGGTGGCCTTTTGTCAGGATTC
The DNA here is from genome assembly GCA_964017225.1 of Netelia inedita. Taxonomy (NCBI): domain Eukaryota; kingdom Metazoa; phylum Arthropoda; class Insecta; order Hymenoptera; family Ichneumonidae; genus Netelia; species Netelia inedita. The sequence continues at coordinate 33,148,616 of OZ024924.1, forward strand.
AAGTCGCAGCAAAGAAAAGCTATCATGTAAAAAGTTTCGGGACAATTCGCGCAGAATTTCTCACGAAAAACTTTTTGATTCAGTCCAAAGTCCGAGGATCTTGGCAGATAGTCCGGATCGGCTTGAACTCTGCCAATTATCTCGCACACGACTATCCCAAAACTAAATATATCGACTTTCTCGTCGTACTTATTACCCTTCATCATTTCCGGTGCCATCCAATAAGGATTTCCCACAACGGTGTAACGCTTCTTTCGCTCTTTTCTCGAACATCTCACCTCACCGTCCGCGTGTCTGTTGTATTTTCGTTTGTCCGGTGAATTGCTGCTTTGAATTATTCTCGCCAGACCAAAATCCGCAACTACTACCGTCTTGTCCTCGCGAACGAGACAATTGTGAGAATTCAGGTCTCTGTGTATTATGTTCATCGAGTGAAGATAGGCCATACCAGCTGCTATGTCTTTGGCGAATGAGGTACGCTGTTCCCAGGGTAGAGGTTCGTTACCGTCGTGAAGCAAACCTCGCAATGTACCGCCGGATATGAATTCGGTAACGAGATGAAGCTTTTTGTCCTTGTAGAGAACACCGATGAAGCGAAGAACGTTATTGTGATGAAGCGAACGAAGCACGGCAACCTGATCATCGATCGTATTAGATTTTTCAAATCTCAACGCGAAAACTACGAAATTTATAAAATTTATGAAAATCTTACCTCTTTGAGAAAATTCTTTTGCGCATCCTCGTCGACTCTGTACAACTCTTTTAATACCATAACTTCGTTAGTGTCGCGATGCGTGACTTTGTACACCTGTCCAAAGAATCCCTTGCCCAATAATTCACCCTTGACGAGATCACTGGCACGAAAGATTCGTTGATTCTTCGGCTCGACGCGAAACGATCTCGTGCGGCTTAAATCGCACGTGGAACTTGACGGTGTCGAGCTGACGATGAAAATACATTGTTTTTTTTTAAATATGAGCAACCTTGCACAAAGGTATATCTTGCATACGACGAATTTATTTAATGGATAAAGTACCCGTCGAGCAATCGCGACATGGAACTGCTTCGTTCCTTGTTCGTTGGGTCTCTCGTTCTTCGGAGTTGCCTGCTTCTATTTCCACTGATGTATCCCTCGTCCCGACGCTTGAAGAGTCTCTCTTTACCGTCGGGACTCGTTCTAGGACTAAGCGCAGTCGTCAATACTGCCGACGGTGTCGTTGGATAATTCGTTCGTCTCGACAAAGCATCAGGATCGTGCTCGATCGTCAGTTGTAAAACCGTGTCCGAATATCTGATAATATTTTCGATACTCTCCACCGGTTGATCCTTCACCGGTGTACCATTAACTTCGAGAATGCGATCGCCTATGTGCAATGACATGAGATCACCGGACATGTTCAGCCTGAAAAATACACGCGTGATGTCGTAAATGATTTTTTGCCATTTTTTCTATACTTGGAGTTTCGCCAACAGAAACGAACAGTAGGACGAAGCAAATTGATGATCGAACGAGGAGAGGAGCACGAAACTAAATGAAATAGGAAACTAGCAAAAACATTTTTCACCAATCGCTATAAACGACGTCCGAACGATTAAGGAAAAACAAAATGTAACAATGTGCGATGAACAAATTAACGTGCTTCCATCGAATCTAGAGGACTTTGATCGACAATGATCGATTTTAATAGCAATGTAGGTGTAAACGAAAAATCTACAGTGCGAATATCGTGCATTTTTATGAGACAAACGTTTTTTTTTTCTTCTGTTTTTTGTTTGTTTGTTTGTTGTAATACCTATGATTAGAGAATCGGCAGCAAAGCCTAAAGAGAACCTCCATCACGGAGGAGACCAGCTTATTGATTTTTCCACGAACATTTCTCATTAACCTGCGATTGCATCAATCAATTTATCCAATAATTATAAAACATTCGTTTCTACGAGAATTAACCAAATGACCCTTATATAGCCTCGTTTCTCATGGAACGAAATTATCGCTCGTCGCACGAGCGTTATCGAGCCAACAATTATAACATGACTCATACCCTCGTATTACCAAGCGAGAACCAACATTTCATGAGAATATCAGCCTCTTGTTTTTTTTTTTCTTCTTCTTCTTTTAGCCAAGATATTTAAGGGTTTATCGTCAAAATGTATTTTGATGAACAAAGTTTCATACTTACTCGGATATTCGGAGCAAAGCACGACCGCAATTACGCGGGCTTGGGGTCGCATCGACCGTCAATTTGATATCTCTAGTTTTTTCCGCATTTTTCGTGCTCGGTGGAATCTCGACGAGTCTTATACTGTGAGGCTTGCGAAGAAACGGATGATTCGCCGTTCTTTTGAGCGGTTGCATCTGACGTTTGTAACAACTGCCGCAATAGAGCTTGGATCTCTCGACAAGGGCATAACTCTCGCCGTCGCCGATAAAAGTTGCGCAGGAATGGCAAGCGAAGCATTCGGGATGAAACTTGTGGTCGCCGGCGAGCATAACGGGTCCTGTGATGACTTGACCACAGCCTTGACAAGCTTCTCCGTACGCCGCCCAGTAATCGTCCTTGCAAAATAGCAAACCATCTTTTTCGAAGTACCAGGAGGAGAGCGCCGCGTCGCACGCCGAACATCTGATAACGAATAATACAGCTTTAGCTTCGAGACTCGGGAAAAAAAGTAATATTTTAGAAATAGCGAGAATTTTCGTAAAGAATTTGATCGGTGCATTGAAAATAATCAAATTAATCGTCGGTATATAAAGATTCTTGCTTTAAAATAAATGGTAGAAATTTTCAATGTCTAAATCGTTTATCACGAAAGTCTCGACCATTTTTATCATCCAAAGAACTTTGCGTACATGATATGAAATAAAAATAACAAATTTAACCATATACGGGCCAATTTTTTGTTTTTCCCCGTATATTTAGGATAATAGTCGTTTAATCTTGTTCAAACTTTGCAGACGTATCGATCGTTATTTCGCCCAGTACCGAATCACATTTATTTCAAGATTCGTACGATCTTGGCGGAATGTAAACAAAGAGATTTGATAAATATTTAATAAGGACTTTTGGACATTACTGAAAACAGTCGATGTGCCATTCCTGGCTGAGAGCTTGAATGAATTCATCCTCCTCTATGGCATTGAGACAACCTGCGCATATCTGCGGTCCTCCGGATTCCCCACCCCCGGGGTCTAAAGACAACATACAACAATCGATTGACATAAACGAGTAAAGCTAATTTGGACATTCCGTAAACACTGTGAAAAAGTAAATTATCCGGACGATCAACCGGGTGTCCATGGGAGTTTACATTCGCGGAAAAGCTCGTATGATTCACACGGAGCAACAAACGGATCATCCCTGTTTCTACATCGTAAACAAAAGTACCCTGTTCCTCGAAGCGTGAATGACGTGAATCGATCTTTTCTCACTTTAACAAGACATTTTTTTAGACATTCAAACATTCGTTCGGCAGCAATTTCTGTACGATCATTGTAAATATCGTATGCAAAACGATGAGAGAAACTCTAGGAAGGACGTGACGCCCACGCGTTGAGAACGCATGAAACGTTCAGAGCACAACGTCAGGCGTCACTTCAGCACCGAATGGAGTCCTTAAAAAAAAAAAAAAAAAAAAAAAAAAAAAGAACGCATACGTGCTATTTCTATCGAATTTGAAAACTCTCGGGCACGCGTCATTGAGTGTTCAATGACAATTCGATCATTGTTGATAAAGTATCGAACGATCATGATAATCGTACCGTTCGTAGATGCCTCGTCCATCACGGCATTTATATCGAGGGAATCGCGATATTCACGCACTCCCACACTCGCGATAAGGAACACATACGTTCGCCCAGGTAAAACGCGTACACCCACGATCGACTGCTGGATCCGACTGACTGCGACTTGACGTTCAGTCTCTCTCGGCCATGAATTGTGTTTTCCAACGTCGACCGGAAGAAGCGGAACTCGATAGCACCGATCATCTCTGTCGATAGTTTTTATGTCCCTAGTTCGCCAACTCACCGATGGGGGGCACTCGGCACGGTTGGAAGTAGAAACAGAATACACTTGTCAGACAAACGCTGACGTGCCCAAGTCTTTGGTTATTCGGAATAAAAATACACCGGCTTCGATTACTTAAAATATATCGAGTGATTATAAATAAAAGTGATCCAAAACATTTCTCGAATATGCGTATTTTCGAATAATCGCAAAAACATGAATAGTGGCACAGACAAGAGTGCAAACTCTGCTTTGGTACGACGGGTCAACAAGTTGCTCGAGTCAAGACCTGAAAATGATAAGGTAACACTTTGCATTCATTCTTCTTCGATAATGAGACGAAAACTGATAAAAAAATGAGTCACTCGTATGTCTAGGAGACATTGGAAGCTCTCCGAGAATTGTCGAATTTCTTCGAAGAGAATACCCTCAATTCCAGACGAAATCTGAGAAGTAAAATAGAGAAGCGCAGCTTGGCGATAAATGAAAATTTTCTCTCAGCCTTCAGGGAAGTTAAATCTACCCTGGACGACATTCACAGACAAGTTTTAGCTATGAATACCTCCATACAATCAATGACCGACAGATTGCAAAACACCAAAACTCAAACAATCAGTCTCATAGACAGAACTACGAAACTTCAGAACGAAAGGTTCGATATCGCTCGCTAAATCATCCTTTTCGTTCGTAAAATCTTTATGAACGTCCTACAAAGACTAAAACTAACTCTATTCTAGCAAGAAGCTGTCTATGCAGCAGGAAGTCGCAAAAGCGTTTATTCAGAGTTTCGAACTCGGCAGATCAGAAATCGCTGTACTTCACGGCTCGACACGGGAGGAACCCATAACGGAAGAATTTTTCTCAGTAGCGAATAAGCTACAAACGATACACGCGAGCTGTAGAATTTTGATGCAATCCGGTTATCAAACTCTGGCGCTGGACGTTATGCAAAGAATGACGCTTCTTCAAGAATCGGCTCTGGAAAGATTGTATCGTTGGACTCAAAGCCAATGCAGACACATAGAGAACGAGACCTTGGTCCCTCTGTTGATAAAGGCGATGAGCAAATTGCAAGACAGACCCGTACTCTTCAAGTACATAATAGACGAATATTGTACCGCGAGAAGAGCGGTCCTTGTCGGCGCTTTCATTGACGCTCTTACCCTCGGTACGGTATTCGGCGTAACTCCAAATCCGATCGAGATGCACGCCGACGATCCGACTCGTTACGTCGGCGATATGCTGGCTTGGCTTCATCAGGCCATTCCAGTCGAGAAGGAAAACGTTCTCACACTTACGAAGGCTTGCGACAAAACAGGTTGGTTATTATATAATTATTATATACGCTAGAATCTCGATTATCCGAACCAATTGGGACCGTGGCTAGTTCGGATAATCAAAAATTCGGATAATTGATATGTGGGCTTTTTGGGACGAGGTCATAAACAACACCTTATCGCATAAAAACAATACATACATATTTATTAAAATTTCACATACATATCAACGTTCTCGCGTTAATATGTATGTCGCGGCAATGTATCTCGCGATTCTTTCGGGCCAACGTTCGGATAATCGAGCGTTCGGAAAAACTAAGTCATCGTCCGGATAATTGAGGATTCGGATGATCGAGGGTCGGATAATCGAGGTTCTACTGTAGTTCGTTATTATAAAATTATTATAATATCAGCTAAATGTGAAAATACATGTACTTTATTGTATTTTATTGCACCGTGCTTTATTGTACGATTAACTGAATTACAGATATATCGGATCGGGTGAAGCACGCCTTGGGAAATATAACCGAGGGTCTCTGTCATCCTCTAAAATCAAGAATAGAGCACATAGTCGCCGAAGAGGCGCCCGCGACGGTTTTGTATTCCGTCATGACGTTGATAAGATTCTACAGAGCGATTATCGCAGGCGTCGTGCCCGAGAGCGTTTTAGTAACGACACTGGACGAGTTGCTCGATCTAAGCGAGAAGAGTTTTTCATCGAGATTGCAGAGAGAAACTCGAGCTGCTCTTGGCGAACGAGCCGAACCTCCGGGTCAAGATCTCGTACCTGCTGCATCGGTCGCGAGACTCTTGTCGCTTCTTAACGACGTTCTTTCCGTCGCGAGTATCGTCAGTGGCGAGGATCGGGAAAAGGATATGTTAAAGGTCCGAAAAAACGGGGAAAATAAAGAATTATATTTCTTTTTTAACAGATTATTTATATAATTCTCTCTGTAGATCGTTTCGTGCATTATCGATCCGCTTCTTCAGGAAGTCGATGAAACCGCTACGCGACTTCCGTCCGTCGATATGGCTGTCTATCTTCTAAATTGTTTGCATCAAATTCAATCGACTCTTTCCCTATACGAATATATGGATCAAAGATTGGAAAGATTACAGGCGCAATCGGATGCTCAAATAGATACTCTAACTTCCGAATTGGCGAGTTCTCTCGTTGCTAATTTAAATCTCGGTCCAATCTATACGATACTTCAGAGTCGCGAGCAATCGCCTCTATCCTCGATTCCGGGAATGGATCCAGGCAGCATTAAGGAATTTACCGTAAGAATAACCCGAATATTCGTGAACAAATATCTCAAACCTGAAAAATTGTTTTTTTTCTGCTTTTTCTTGTAGAATAAGTTGGAGGAATTTTTGATTATGACCGAAGCTCTTCTTTTGCCGCAAATCAGTCTTCTGCAGAGTAACACGCATCGTTCGACGACGCAAAAGCGATCGTTTCAGGTTATCGGAGCGATATACAAACAGCTGTACGAGGCTTGTCACGATCCTAAAAATTTATACCAAAATCCCGAGAGTTTGTTCGTTCGAACTCCCGAAGATCTTGTAAACCAGCTTATCTCTCAGTGACTCGATTACTTGGCGAGGTAACTATCGAGTGTTTCAAAATTCCATTAAAATTACGGTATCGTTATCTATGATGTGTTTCTCATTGTTTCCCGAATGATTCATAAGCCCAAAGTCTTTAGATTAGTTTCCCTAATCCTACTCGATTCAAATTTCGCGGGCTTCCCGTTGTATCGTTGTACTACGGACGTTGATTGGCTATGAAAAAAGTAGGCGTGTTCTCCGCTCGAAATAGGGTTCAGGGATTGGGCGGAAGTCCGCTTATCCGTCAGTATCCCGTCCGGTGCGGTGGAATGCGGTCGTGTTTGCTGTTTTGTCCGTAAAGTCCTGTTGCTCGCACATCGCTCTCTCTCTCTCTACCTTTATTTCCACCGCCACGATTTTTGTCTCTGTCTCTCGTTTTATAGTCTCTTGTACACTCTAAAAATCATCCGAATAGACATTCCTTCGAAACAATATCGCAATACAGGATAAAAGAGTGACTAATTAACGTCGCGAGGCGCTCACGCCTATGTGTTAGTGAGTGTCTGTGTGTGCGAGAATTTGGAGTGCGTCATGACGGTTCGGCCGGTCTGAGGAACGCGCTCGTTTCCATCGAGAGACTTCGTGTTCCCAGTTAATTTTTATACAAGAAGAACGAGATCATGGATTTCTTCGGCCGTTCGTGGACGAGAAACGGATAGAAAGTCTTCGTAACGACGAGGAGAGGAGAGCCAGGGAGAGTGTGTGTGTGTGTGTGCGAGAGAGAGAGAGCGACGAGGGTTTATAAACCAGCGCGGCGGTGGCCAAGATGGCGGAATCGGGCTATTATCAGGTGAGTCGAAGTCTGTCGTATTTGGAGTCAGGTAGAATAATGTACTCATCCGATATTCGGAAGAAACCTCCGCTGGTTCAATATTTCCTCGGAAAGATCGTTCAACGATCCAATTGTTGAATCGTTCAGTTATATTCTCGTTGACGTATCTCGTCGTGTATACTTTTCAGGCCTTTACCCTCCCCGCCACCCGTTGAAAAAAACCTCTTTCTCGCTTCATCTTGCTCTTTTTCGCTATTTCCTCTCGCTCTGCCTCTAACCCTGTTACACCAGTGTGTTTCTTCCTCTCCATCTTTCGCTCTCGTCTCTTTACGTCTTCGCCCCTTCCATCCCCTTCCTTCGCCAACTGTCGGGATTTACGCTTGCGAATTCTCGCAGTCTCCGGGCTGTCCCCGAGATGGGGGAGAGATGAGTTAATTGTGCCCTCCACCGTGTGCGTATACGAAACACTGTTCGGAACCAAAGAGAGAATATATGGGGCGTGTGAGACGTGATCTGATTCTCCTTATAACGACGAGGACGTTTTCCGAGCGCTTACGTCTCGTAAATCACACGAATGACGTTAAGGCGATGTGAAACTCCCCCTCCTAGACGTTGCTCCCACTAACTAAAATTCCAGTCCGTTTCTTTCGCAGATACGTTGAGATTTACGAAAAACGAAAAAAGCCAAGAACCTCGTCGTCGTTGAGTAGAGTTTGATGTTTTTTTTTTAAATCTTATGACTCCTTTGAGAAAATTCATTACAACTTTTATTCCTGACCGGAAGCGTTTCACATTACTTTAAAGCAATGTGAAACCGTCAACGAGACGTTCCCATCGCCGATAAATGATTTTGAGAAAATCAAAATCTTGCGAACTTGAACTATCGATAGACAAATGGCGCAAGTTTGCTTTCTTTTTAAATCTCGAAGCGCTCGTGAAAATATTCATTACAGTTTTTATCCGCTGCCCATTGGTGTTTCATAACGTCACAACGAAACTCTGACGCTGTCGAATTTTTTTTATAATTTTTTTTTTCCAAAATCCTTGAGCGAATCTCTCGATTGCTAGATATATCTTATATTTGTTTCGGCGGTCGTACACGCTGGCCGGATCTTCTTGCTGTGGTAATTGCAATTGTTGTCGAGCGTCTCTACGAGGCAATAACGCTCAATTGAACGACTTTATGAATGGAGGGCTTGTATTTCAGTAGGAATAATCGTTGCTTTCTCAACTCTCTTAGCCACGCGCGGTGTTGAGTTTCTTACGTTTTCTTTTTTTCTTTTACCATTTCCAGAACGATTATACGAGATACCCGGTGCTCAGTGAATTGTCCCACAAGTATGGAGTTGCGGGAAGCGATCAAGTGCCCTTACCGGCTCGTCTCGACGAGCTGCGAGAACACATACGTCGAGAGATACGCAAAGAGCTCAAGATCAAAGCCGGAGCGGAAAAAATCAGAGAGGTAGCTACGGACCGAAAAGCACTTTCCGACGTCGCTATGATAGTTAAAAAAGCAAATAGCAAGTTGAACGAGCTACAGGCGGAATTGCAGCAGCTAGAGAGTCAAATAATATTGACTCAGGGTCAGCCACAGTCACCCCAGAGAGATTATTCGAACGGCCAAGGTAAAAAGACAACGATACGAAAATTTTCCAGTAATTTCTCATTATCTTACGGGGAAAATCGTAATATCATGTTGCAGATACACCCTTGTCGCCCATGGGACAATCCTCGCCGAGTCAAGAAGGCCTATTTACAGATCTTCGGCTATTGTCGCTGGAGAAGCAGCTAAATATCGAACTCAAGGTGAAACAAGGCGCTGAAAATATGATACAAAGCTTGACGAGTGGTCATCGTGACAAAAAATTGCTCCACGAGGCCCAGCAAATGCTTGACGATTCACGGGCTAAAATCGAGTTCCTAAGAATGCGAATAATGAAGGTTCGTCAAGCGCGTCAGCAACAACACGCCCAGGGTGATTCGCCATTCCCAAATGGCGAGGCTACGAGCAACAAAGGTAAACAATTCTCTTATCTTTCATCTTTCTCGTATTTATCCTCGATTCACAAACTAGAGACAATCTCCTGGCTTACGAACATCTCGATCGAACGATTGCTCGAGTAATTATCAATTTTCACAAACTCTTCGTCGTTGCTTACAGACAAATACGAGCCAAGCCTGGAACTTGCCCTCGAGGAGAGAGTGGAGGAACTTCGTCACCGATTGAGGATCGAGGCAGCGGTCGTCGAAGGTGCCAAGAACGTTATACGCTTGCTCCAAAGTGCCAAAGTTGCCGATAAGAAAGCTCTGACCGAGGCTCAAGCGAGTCTCTCGGAATCTAGCAGGAAATTGGATCTGTTGAGATTGTCTCTCGATCTACGAAGACAAGAATTGCCAGCCGACAGTGCAACCGCGGCGCAATTGAAACGAGAATTGGCTAGCGTGCAATCGGCGAGTCCGGTTCCCGTGACCTACACTTCGTTGCAACCGTTCCGCGGACCTCTCGAAGGTAGAGCAACCATTCCCGTGTCGCTGTCAAGATGCGCCGCGGTCACGGGACAACTCGAGGTTAGATTGATGGGTTGTCAGGATCTCGTTGAGGAAATTCCTGGAAGAACGAGGAGGGATCATCATCCGGCGAGTCCTGATTTGCGTAGCTTCGTCAAGGGAGTCACCGGTCGTAGCTCGAGCAAGTCTTACAGCGTCAAGGATGAGACGAGCAACGATATAATGGCGGTAATAAAACTCGACAATCAAACGGTAGGTCAAACGAGTTGGCGTCTATGTTCTCAGCAAGCCTGGGACCAGAGATTCTCGATCGAGCTAGATAAGTCGCGCGAGCTCGAGATCGGTATTTATTGGAAAGATTGGCGATCTTTGTGCGCCGTTAAATTTCTCCGTCTCGAGGAATTTATCGACGACGTGAGACACGGTATGGCGTTACAGCTCGAACCTCAGGGTTTATTATTCGCTGAAATAAGATTCCTCAATCCTATGATCTCGAGAAAGCCAAAGTTACAAAGGCAGAGGAAAATATTTAAACAACAGGCGAAAAATTTCCCACGAGCCAATCAGATGAATATCAACGCCGCTACCTGGGGAAGACTTATCAAACGCGCGACTCCTTCGTTGCACAATACTCGAAGTTCCGAGAGTCCACCATCGGGTAAGTTTCCTTTCCTTCTCGTCTCGTTCTCGTACCCCCCAAGGTTAAGGAAATTTCGATTTTGTCGAATTTCCAAACTGCCCGCTTTTCAGGACCTCAACCCATGCAGCTCGTTTTCGATACTTCGTTAGATGACAAAATCGAGACACCCGGGGAAATACCAGATCCGGAGAAGGGTGGACTAGGCGGTGCTCGTCCTCTCGGTATGTCGTCGTCGAGCAGCAGCTTGTCTTCGCAGATTCATCCACCTCCGCCACCTTCTGCGCCACCTCCACCTCCACCACCACCCTCGAAGAAGGCCACTTTAACGATCGGATCTTTGCCCCAACCAAAGCTCGACCAAGAGGTAAGTTTTACGAGAAATATAATAGAAAAATGAAAATTTAATAATATTTAACTTCATTTTTTTCTTCTATTCATCTCCAAAAGAGCAATTCACGTAATGGAAATTACGCTTGCGTAAGAGCGGTGGTGGTGGTGGTTACGATGGTGGTAGTTCGATCTCCAAATCTTCGACACCATTAGCAATATCTTCTCTCGATACGATCATTGCAATTATTATTAATCAATTTATTTTTAATATATATTTTTTTTTCATTCTTTATCTTTATATTTTGCCGTCAAAAAATCGCTACTACTGCCACTCTTTTTTTTCTCATCGAGTACAATCTCACGTTCATCATATTCGACGAAAAATTAGTCCGATAGAAAAAAAGAAGAAAAAGAAAAAAAATCATACACACACAAAGTAGTGCCCGGAATCGTTGAGCAGGTAGTTGTCCTGTAGTTACAGAGTGCACTTAAGGAGTTTGATTTTCTGCACAACGAGGAGAAGGCTGGTGCGAGCTTGAGGCCTCTCGTCACGGAGCCTCGTCCAGTGCTGATAGCGCCACCCTCTCCGCGCACCCCCTCGCCCCAACCCGTCGTCGAGTTTCCCGAGGATGAGGTAGATAAAGTCCCAAAATACGAGCAAATCTATTGGAGCGTTCTGAAAAGGCGTTCTGAAAAGTCTTTCCATTTTGTGTTTTCTCTCTTTCTCTTGCATACTTTTTTTTACAATTTTTTTTACAATTCTTTTCATCCGTGTCGGACCACTTTCCAAGGTTACAAATAATATCCAGTACACGTGTGTCTAACACCCGGACTAACCCGATCGATCGCCATTGTGTTTGTCTCTTTTCCTCTCCGATGAAAACATACTTTCCATTATCGAGAAATCCTCGATGCGGAACTTTGTCCCATCCCATCAAAGTCACTGGGTTGCATGCACAAATGTGGAAGGAGAAAGAGTTTTTTCATTGTCGGATGGCCGATCCGAGCGTTATTCAACGAGAATTCGTTATTGTGCCGGATCGCGGGGGACGAATGTTACCATTGTGTCAGTCGTATCGGACAATGCCAACAGCCTTGGAAATGTACATTGTCCGTCTGTCCATATATTAACAAGTACTACGTTATCATTACAGTGCGAATAACTCCCTGGTGCATGAGTTTTGTAACGAGCTCAAAGAAATTAATTTACGAAACAAAAGAAAAAAAAGAAAAAAAACACGAGCAACACGCGTCCTTGATGATAAAAATTGATTTTTTCTTTCCCTAGATCGTTTACGAACTACCGGTAAGGCCACTGCAGTATCGAGACAGCGCTTACGAATCTAGAAGACACTCGCAGCTAACGGGAATGGCCCTCGAAAACTTCAGGCTATTGTCCGTACTTGGACGCGGCCACTTTGGCAAAGTAATACTCTCGCAGTATCGCAATACCGGCGAATATTTTGCGATAAAAGCATTGAAAAAGGGTGACATAATAGCGAGGGACGAGGTCGAATCGTTACTTTCCGAGAAGAGAATATTCGAGGTTGCCAATGCAACGAGGCATCCTTTCCTCGTGAACTTGTTTGCCTGTTTTCAGACCGAGGTGAGTTTCTTGCGCGAGACAAAAAGGGGGGGAGTACGAAAAACTCGGGAATTCGTAAAAACGAACTTTTTCCTTACTGTCGTCGAATTTATGTATTTTATTTTTTATTTTCCACTTCTTTTTTTTTCTTCGTCTCGTTCGAAACAGGCACACGTATGTTTCGTCATGGAATATGCAGCTGGTGGAGATCTCATGATGCACATACACGCCGATGTCTTTGGCGAGTCACGTGCCGTTTTCTACTCGGCCTGCGTCGTTCTCGGTTTGCAATATTTGCACGAGAGTCGTATAATCTACAGGTAAGAAAAATATCATTTTTTCTCTCTTTCTACAAAATCTGTAATATCGTCGTAAAACTCGGAATTCATTTTTCAGAGATTTGAAACTCGACAATCTCTTGCTCGACACAGAGGGCTACGTGAAAATCGCTGATTTTGGACTCTGCAAAGAAGGAATGGGCTACGGTGATCGAACTGGTACGTTTTGTGGTACACCCGAGTTCTTAGCGCCGGAAGTATTGACGGAAACTTCGTATACTCGAGCCGTCGATTGGTGGGGACTGGGAGTTTTAATATTCGAGATGCTCGTCGGTGAGGTGAGTCTCTCGAATAAGCTTTCTTTTTCAATTATCCAGAGAGACGAATTAAAAGCTAATCGTACTTCGCTTTCGTTCTCGTAGTCTCCTTTTCCCGGTGACGACGAAGAGGAGGTATTCGATTCTATAGTTAACGACGAAGTTCGCTATCCACGATTTCTATCGCTCGAGGCTATAGCCATAATGAGACGTTTGTTGAGAAAAAATCCCGATCGACGATTAGGCAGCAGCGAGAGAGATGCCGAGGATGTTAAAAAACAGGCGTTCTTCCGACACATAGCCTGGGACGATTTGCTTCTTCGTCGTGTTAAGCCACCGTTCGTGCCAGTTATCGTGAGTATCGACGAATTAAATCAACATTTCGTCAAATAAGAGAATTTACAATTTTTCAACGTTATCCTCTTTCAACTTAGCACTCCGTGGAGGATGTGAGCAACTTCGACGAGGAATTCACTTCGGAAAAGCCCCACCTGACGCCACCCAAAGATCCAAGGCCGCTAAGCGACCTGGAACAAGGTCTCTTCCGGGACTTTACGTATATGGCGGATTGGTGCTAACACCGCGAATAATACGTCTGAATTAATCATCGAGCGTGGCAAGTCCCGTCCCACGCAAGATTCGTCAAATCGAGAGCCTACATATCCGCGGGAAAAACTTTCGATCGTTTTCCAACCGACGGACGAAAGTCCTCGGACAAAACTCCGTCGCAATAACGCGCGTATACGCCTAATCGCGATAATTTGTATATTTTTAATGATTTTAATCCAACTCATCGGCTGATTACGCATGAAAAATGAAGGAGAGAAGAAAAAAAGAACGAATGCAAGGTTCGAAGTTGCTTTACGCTTCGCTCTATCGGAGGAACAATAGCGGATGGACGACGTCTCTCTCGCTAACCGGAGAATGGCGACAGGCCGTGGTAATTTATAAATAACACTTAGAGAGTTCTTGTCTATTTCCTGCCCCATTCCTCTTCCCTCACCTTCGTATACACTCACACACTACCCCGATCGACTATTTTTTTTTCTCATTCTCCCATTATCTTACCAACTAATCCATTATTGGTATTCGAACCAAGGCTAGACAGCTATCTTTCGTAAATTACGAACGAAGAACGACGAAAACATAAAGAAACATAAATTCGACGTACCGAACCCGTGGCTTTTTATACTAGGCTATCGTTGAGTCGGAAATTTAAGAGGTATAGAGAATTAAAGGAAAAGAAAAATACGCGAAAAAGTGAGAAAGCGAGAGTAAAGAAATCATGCAACGATCACTCGGGAATGGTAAAAAGATTGAATCACTTGTGATATTTCCGGCAACCTGTCGATCTCCAGTTGCCTTAACGCATTAGTAAACAAAAAATCGATATAGTTTGGTAATCTATTTTATATTGAAAAAAAAAAAGAGAAAAAAAACGCAAGAGAAAGAAACAAACACAGAAATGTACATTGTGCGAACGATACCCGTTTTTTTTCAAATGAAGCGATCATTTGTTGTAATTTAAAGAGAGACAGACAAAGAGAAAGAGAGATGACAACGCGAAAGGCGAGAAACGATGATTTTTACGAGGCTGAGCGTACGCCCGATTGTTGAAAATCCCAGGAAAAAATCGAATCGATCCTAAAAGTGCCCTTAAAGAAAAACTATCTCGAAGAATTTGTAGTTTTCTCATTTTTAACAATGTGCCTACGCGCAAAAGCATGTGCTGCGCGTGGCTTTTAATAACAATTATAAAAACAAAAAAAGAGAAATATACGAATCGTCGCCGAGTTACGTGTGTTCCACGCGGCCTTGAGATTCGACGAGACCAAGGACCCGGTGAAAACTACTCGAGAACAAAGAAAGAAAGAAAGAAAATGCAATCGTGAAAAAAGCTACTTTATAAATCGGGCATTTTTCGAGATAATATCGCGTCTCCGCTCAGAGATTCTCGATATAATGGTAAAAACGAGAGAAACGAAAAAAAAACCCGAACCGCCGAGTCATCGTCTACCTCATGGAAGTAATATTTAAAAAAGAAAAAAAAACGAATTGAGTTCTTCGTTGAATTTTGTTGTTTTCTTCGATTGTACACAATTTTTCTTTCATATGGTATATCATACTATAAAAAACAAAAAACACAAAAAAAAAACTCATTGTGCTGTAAATCATATATGAATGACTAACAGATTGTAAGATAACGTTCCAATAATTAAATTGGTAAGAATGCATATGAAAATATTGTCCACGAGCCGAGTATACACGTATATATGAGAATTTTGTATAATGTTTTTCTTTTTTTATTGCGTCTATTTCCAGAGAAATACGTATATCCAATTGTCCTTATTGATTTATTTCGGATTTAGCAAGTTCGTACAAATTTCTACTGTTATTACGTATCTCTCTTTCCAATTGGGACTTTTTATCGTTTCGTGTTTTCAGTTCTTTGGTAATTTCAGGCGTCGTGGGTTTAACGAGATCTTCGGTGACTTTGTAGAAGACGCTGGTGCTTTCTCCGGTTTTTAGGACGAGGGTAAATCTGCGGAGGTGAAAAAGGGTAATTTCTTGTCGTAAATTGGAATTTGAATTTCGTAATTTTTACCGATTGCATCGCAAATGATTTTCTATATTTTCGATGATTCGTAGCGTCATGTTGCTCTGCACCGGCCAAGGTACGTAAATTTCGGTCTCCGAGTCTTTGCGAATCTTTGCCTCGAGATAAATCAAGTCCAAATCTTTGTGATACTTGTAATCAACGTCCCAGAATTTTCGTTCTATCGTCGAGGAATGTGCGAAATTAAAGAGGTCTTAAAAACGATTATTTATTACGAGTGTAGCGTTTATTTGGGAATATAAATACCCTCGCAGAGTTCAATGTATACGTAAAAAGCTGTGGTAACCTTGACATCATCCTTACAGCCAAGCTCGCCGATTTTGTAATACTGTCAATTAAGACTAAATTTTGTTTATGGCATTAATTAATGATCGTTCGAGTCATTTATGAAATACTTTGTACTTACGCTGGGATGGCAAATATCGTACATTTCTCAGCTAATTTTGAAGTATTCGTCTACTGTTGACGTTTTTCAGAGGTAGGTTAACCACCACTACTTTGTACACCAGATGGCGGAGGAAAAGCGCGTCGCGGTAAGTGCAGCGCCACCGCGCGGATTTTGTTTCATTCTCTATAGTGAAGGCAAACACTCCGGGCGCGTTTGCAGTTAACCGATCGAGATTGTAAGAGCACGAAGACGAAAAACAGAAAGGAAACATTTCCGCGACGTGGTTCCGTATAAATTAACTTGTATTCAATGCACGATCGTTAGTCAACAGCTCTAAATAACGGAGTAACTAATGTAAAGCGGCAGCAGAGCTTCCAAGTTCATCAGTGCATACGATCCAGTTGTTATCTTTCCTATGCGTTGTTTTGGACTGCAATAACTTTCGGCTATTGATTTCCATGTCGCTTTCGATCCCGGCTCCTATTTCCGTTTTACAAACAATGCTAAATTCGTGAGAAAGTCATTAATATGTCGGTATAACAGTAATAATATGCACGTCGTTAAGTTTCTCCTCCAATGGAGAACGGCGCGACATTCAAAATAGTGGCGCTGCCATCGCATAGTCTCGAACCCAGCGGCTATCTTTGGTATACCGGGGAAACAGTCGGAGGAGAAACTTATTCGCGAAAAATATTGCTCGATTTTTGTCATTCTATTCCGAGTTCCCGCACGAACTATCAAGTCCGCGAGTGAGTGTAAATTAGTGAGTGAGACATTTTAATTACGTGTTTCAACGTGAAATACGAACAAGTCTGGAATATATCAGTGTACATCGATCATCGACTTATCGAGGTTCGGATCAATCTTGAGCGTTCCTCCGCACGAGGATCTCCAAGTTTGGTCGATATCAGCAACGAGTGAGTAAATTAACAATCCAATTATTAATTATCTTCGCACAATTTTATGACGATCTATAACCCAGCGCACCAATGTCCAATATTAAAAATATCGTATCAATACGATACACGTGTTTTCACGAAATAATGAAAAATACGAAATTCTTTTCGATATACTCTATTATATTTTGATTAAAATAAAACAACATTCTTAAAGATTACATAATATATCGGGTTACATCGTAATGTTTTTTTATCGCTACGAAATATTGTTCTTCCGACAAAAATTAAATTCTACGTACGGGGAACGTGGCGTTATGAAAATCCACATAGCACGAAGTTTACGTACGTTGCATTCTCTTTTGAATACGTAAACATCGTACGATCGACGAAAAGAAAATAATAATAATAATTCTATCGCGATTGTTATTTTTACGTATGTTTACATACTTTCTATGGAGTGTGTCGGGTATGTACTCATCGAGTACACGGTATAATATCGTTATCGATTAGACCATTAATTACGCAATTGCAAATTTCAACTTTTTCATTCCGATTAATTTATTTTCTCTCCCAATTCAGTTTTAATCGTCTCTCTCGTCGTTCGTTTAACATCGGTAAATAATTAAATATCGTAAAAATGCAGGACGTCGTGGTTCGCCGAACGGACATAATCATCGTTTCCAATACAAATAGAATAGAATAAAAAATTCTTTCGAACGACTTTTTTTTTTTTTTTTTTAATTAAAACGATGATTATCTCCGTGGTTCTTAGCGAGACGGGGGGGGGGGGGGGGGGACCCCATTTCATCTCATTACACGCGTATCTCCCGATTCGCAAAATCTCATCGACCGTTTTTGCCGAAATATCGTTTTACCTTAAGAACTTTGCCATACGATTATACCAATTAGAATCGAGAGAGCGATCGCTCCGATTATCACGAGTATACACTTTTTCTTGCGTAATTTGTTCTGATAGGTAGCGGCGGTTCGCAATTGTTGCGATCCCTCGTTAACAAATACTTCCGTTCTCTCGACGGACGCCTCTATGGAATCGATCACTTCACCCTGATCGTGCACGAGCGTACCGAGATTCTTAAATATTTGATTAACGTCGTTAATGTCGCTCTGAAATTTGAATAACGGAAGAATTTAGTCTTCGTATTTTTTCCATTTATTCGTCAAATCGATTAAAACGATAATCGAGACTTACTTCCAGTTGACGTATGCTCGCTTCTTGCTCCTCCAACATTCGTAGATTCTGCTCGTCCTGTAACTGCTGTTGTTGGATCTGCTTCTGTGTTCTATTGTCTTGAAGTTCGATCAAGGTCTCCTGTTTCTTCTCTCCGAACGCTCCCATGCCCGCGCTAGCTTTTGCCTTTCTTAGCATCTCTTTTTCTTTCGACGCCGCCAGTCTTTGTACCGCCTGAATTAATTAATTGTCCGGTTAGCATGAAAAATACACACGCGTGTACGTGAAACAAAGTAAATGTAAATAAACTTCGTTTTTTTTCGACCTGAAAACTGTTTAGGGCACTTGTGAATTCGTCCTGTAATCTCTCTTTCTGCATTTTACTCTGGCGCTGTTCTCCGGGACTGCCGGACGACGAATTACTGGCCAATGTCGCCAAATCTCTGAGATGAACATTCGTGTCCTTTGCGAGTTGCTGCGTGTAATGTTGTATCTGATGTCTAAACGTGAAAAAAATTCAATCGTCGATTATCGCCCGTGTCTTTCTCGTTCTCGTTCTTACTTTATACTTACAATTGACTTCGTAATTCCTGGGAATCCGTCGAACCTCCCAGTTGGTTGACCATCTTTTGCATTGAAGAAACTAAAAAAAAACAAAAAAAAACATAATCGATTTAACAACGTCGTAAATTGGGAATAATCGCAGAGGGAAATAAAAATAAATGTACGAACCATTTTGTGATATCTTCAATATCGAAGTACCAACTGTTTGCGAGAGTCTGCCGAAATCCTGCTCCCGCGCAGGTCCCCAATTGTGATAAGACGAGAAACCGATATCCATCGTGCTGTTTTTATTAACCTAGAAGAACACACCGATAAGTCAGTGCGTCGATTACGCGAATTTTTCTGTTGGCAAATACAATGAAACGCGTTACGAGGGATTAACTATCGTCGAACAATGACTGTCAATGAAGTGACAATGACAGTCTCGAAATATTAAACGAAGCCCCAGGAAAAAAAAAAAACGTCGGTAGAGAATTCGTTTCGTTCGACAAATAAAAATAGTCAGAAATCAACACTCTCGAGACTTCGTATCGAGCACAATATTATCAATTATCGAAAGGGGCAAACGCGACATACTTGATAACGTGTTACTTGTTATTTCGAGCACTGTCAGAGCAAAATGACAAGTTTGCAAATACCACCAGTGTCCGTTCGGTGACTCACTTGACAGGCGACTGACACTTGGACAATTTCCTATCTATATATTTTCTCTTGACCTATGAATCGTTGTTTTTTTTTCACGTTTAACCAGCGAATTCGTAACTCGGCTATTTCTCTCGTCAAGTTCACAAGGAAGCACTATAACTGCGAATAAATCGATAAAGCCTATTTGTAAGGAAAAATCGTGAACGAGCTCCTGTCGTCACGAGCAAACGTTCTGGTCGCGAGAAACAGCCCTCATCAATTACAACTTCGTTCGGGTAGGCTTGATACGAGTTCCAAGGGAAATCAGTGACTCTCCTATGTCAATTTTATCTTTGCTGCATAGGTTGAATACGAGAGTAAAACCAAGCGGCGCCGTACGGTGCTGCCCTCTGGACTACTCGATGCTTTCTACGGTGAACTAAAAATAGTTCAATCTAAGACCGCGCGACCGACGAACGTCGGTAAAAAAGATTATGAATATTTTTTTTTTCAAAATCTTTTCAAATTTCAGTACAATTATCTTCGTAAGATTGATTGAAACGTGTGTTTTAAAAATATCTTAAAATTCCGTTAATACGAAGAATGTGATCAAATATTAAAATCGAGAAACACATTTTGTAAAATCCATGGACCCAATTCACGTTTTAATTCATATCTTTTTTATTTACTTTCCTACATTAATCTTTTCTTATCTCCCATCATAAATTTCTTATTATCGTTCATCATCCATAATTCTTTGAAATAATTTCAGAATTTTTGTACGCAGAGAAAAAAAATGTTATTCGGGGTTTTCTCGTATTTAATTATTTCATAGTATACACGTGCAAACATATACCAACACAAAGAAACAAACCCCCACAAACATATCCACATATATACATATATATCGTTATTTTTCATACCGGATAAATTTTTATTTTTATCCGAAGCTTATCTAATAATGAAGTGGTCCGCTCTCGTATCACACACTCTGCGCTCACACACACGCTCCCATACATTCCCAATTAATCAAGAGAGCTTTTAAACTTTATCTATCGCTCGGTCCTCGCTCGTGCGTTTATTTTTTTTAATTTTTATTTTAACAAAAGAGAGTTATTCTCGTCTCTCCTTTCGCCCACATATAAACACCACCTGATCGTCAACGACGGAGCTTTTTTTTTCTCTCTCTCTCTCTCTCTCTCTCATTCGTCACCCGATAACGCTTCTTGTTTTTTTTCACACTTTTGGACGGAAATCTCAAAGAATTCATAAACTCTAGATCGTTGGATCGTGCACGTTTTTAATAAATATAATTTTTATTCCAAAAATTCTTTCCCTCGGTCGGAATAATTGGTCGTGTGGATTTTTGTCACGGGTAGGGTGAGGAGGAAGAGGGGGTTGGGATTGATGGGATGACTTTGAGAACTATATAATATTTACAGAATTATTTACAGAGATAAGCACGCGCGCTATTTTTTTTCGTACACGGCGCGTGCTCGTTATTATTTTAGAAAAATAATCGTGTGTGTTGTTAGTCTAGAAGAGTTGCGTCGGGACACTTCGCGGGGAATTTCGCTTCGCGCGTTTTTTTCTTTTCTTTATTATTAATATTATTATTATTTTTATTATTATTATTATTATTTCTTTCGCACTTTTCGTCGATGCTTTTGGTTATCGTTTAGTGCGAAAGCGAATATCGCGCGATTCCCTCGACAAGCTTCTTTGGTCTCTCAGGTTTTCACTCTTTGGTCGTTTTGTTCTTCTTTTCTTCTTTTCTTCATCTTGTTCGTATCGTTATTCTCGACTCGACCTTAATACGCTTCGGTCGCGTATCGCACAGGCTGTCGAGAGCCTTTTTTTATGTTTGAACGACGATTCTCATCGACGAGACGATTCACGATGGAACGATCACAGATTCGTCTCCTCCAAGGATTCCATCCTGAGGAGCCGTCTTTTATCGTCGACGGCGATAAAATACGTCGTCACGAGGCCTTTGGGCTTGACCCACGTTTCACCTCGTAAATTACACTTTATACCATCGTGCTCGAGAACCGAGGCGGTTTCCGTCGTCACCTGAAATTTTAAGGATTAAAATAGAGAAACAAATTCCATGGTGGAATCCCAAGCTCGACGTGATGGAATTTAGTTTAATGTGACGAACCTGAATTTTTCCTGGCACTCCTGTCGTATCCATTCTCGATGCCATGTTAACGGCATCGCCCCAAATGTCGTAGAGCGGTTTTTGTGAGCCCACGACACCGGCGGTCACTTCCCCGTGGGATATACCGATCCGTAGTCTATCAAAGATCATAATTGCATCGTTAGGAAAAAAAATTATCTCTGTTTTGTTGGTTAGTAAAATAGTTATTTACTTTTTTGTTAAATAATAAACGTACTTGTAGGGTTTGGTGTTGGGAAAAGCCTCGATGTTGAGTCTGTCGAGGACAGCCATCATTTGAGTCGCGAATTCCGCCATTACTTTGACCACATCGTCCTCGTCCTCTTGCTCGTCCCTCATGGAATCTCTCCTATGAGCTTCGAGACCACAGGCGGCCATATAAGTCGTTCCAGCGATTTTTATCTTCTCGATTCTACAGACGAAACTGGGCTCGAACAGTAGTTTATCAAATTCGCATATTATCTCGTTAAGATCGATGAGAATATTGCTCTCGTCGATCGAGAGATCGGTGAGGGAGGCGAACATCACCGCGACGTTCTCGTGAGCTTTGTGGTACAGCTCGCTCTCGTCCGTTCTATTCATATTCAGATAGAAATCGGCTGGAACAAAATAATCGTCGATTTTATATCGATTTCGAAATCTAAGGATTATTCTAGGATGTTTTGTTGTCGTTGCTTACCAACGTGCTCGGGCAAAATATTTCGTAGCAATAATTTGTTCGCGTTTCGAGTGTGAAAAGCCTCGTCCTGTTCTTTCATCAATTGACGCTTCCATTGGTAATCGAGTCTGCTCAGATACTCTGCCTGAACGAATAATAAAAGTGAAATTGGGAATTCGATGGGAATCTTTGTGACGAGACAATTTTGTTAAACCGACCTGACGATCTATGAGATGAAGGGAGAAAGTCAGAAAAGCAACGTTCAGAATGTGAGCCAGTCTTGGCTCCAAATGAGGATTCCAAGTGTCACCAGCCTGCAAAATAAATACAAATTTTTCTCTATATTTTAAATCTGAAGCCTATCGTTAATGTTTATCGATAATTACCTGAAATATAACGGATCTGTATGCGGAGATGTTCCAAGCGTAGAAAACTACGATTCCAATACCGATCGTGAGTTTCAGAATAAAATGAACTCTCAGGAAGAGAAAACTCGTGAGAATCGCTAACGAGCAGGTCTCCGACATTTGCTGCAAAGCGATTGGATCGTTTTGTAATTTTTTCAAATATTTCTCCAACGAAATAATCAATTTTATCGATAAGATTGAAAAAATTATTACCCAAGGGGTGGAAAGACACTCGACTTCGCCTGCACCGTTCGCGGCAATCGTCGAAGTAGCATTGTTGTTTGCCAATTGATCCACGTTTTTGCACTCGAACTAAAATCATCAAATTTTTCCATCGATTTACATGAATTTTCATTACGTATGTATAAATTTTTTATCGCGTTGGTAAAATTTTATTCTCACCAACATGTCGAACATAGCGCAAGCTGCGAGCATTATCGTTATCACGAGATAAAGTGTCGTCCTTAACAGTGCGCTCCACACCACCTAATGAACAAGAACAAGAGAATTCATTTTTAAAAAATGCATACAGGAAAAATCTTCAATTTCTTTTTTACTCGATCTTTCAAAATAAAATACTGTATCTTTACCTTAATGCTGGTTTGATACATGAAATGTAGGAGCTTGTTTCTAGGCTGTGGTACATGTCCCTCTTGCTCGTCGTAAGGATCCTTGCAACGATTCCACACAAAGTGCATCCACGTTAGAGGCAACAGAGCAATGAGAAACAACATCGCGATCGTATAACCAACCGTCGTGCTAACGTGCCACCTAAAAATACCATTAAACAAACCAAATAGACAATCTTTTAAAACTCATCGATTAAAACATCACCAAAAAAAGGGATAAAGAAAACTTACTCCGAGAGAAAAAGCGTAGGGACCAAAACGATGAGACCCATACAGATGAAAACTAAAACTGCGCATCCGACGTAGAATTTAAAAAGTGGATCTGGCTCTCGTAGAAACGGAATTTCCCAGTTCAGTCGAGAGAACGTGAGGAACAAAGGATTAATGTGTTCCCACTTGAACCACTGCCTGGGGATCAACCAATCGTTAAAACAATCGAGTCCGATCATCCATCGATCGATTAGTCCAATTTAATAGTTTTTTCTTTTCGTACTTACTCCCACTTGCTCAATGGCATTTGCTTGATAGCTGTCTCCATCTCAGCATCGGCGGCTTTCAGCATGAGGTGATAGTCCCTCAGACAAGAATCCATGAAATGGGTACGTCTTCGAAACGTACCGGCGAATACATCGGCGTGATTGTTCATGGGGGTTGTTAGTCTTCTGGTGCTTCTCGAGGATGCTCCGACGCTCGTGCTCGGTCGAACGCTGTACCATCTCACGTAATGCTTGTTCGGTATCGGTGGTGTTGGTGGCCTCGTGACCGGCAAGATCTTCTCGCTGTTCTACAACAAGCTTTTGTCCGTCAACGAATCTCAACGATCGACGATATTTACAATAATTCGAAAAACAAACGCTTCGATCTCGCTGGACGTTTTTATCCCGAAGTATAACGACTCGACATCTCTCACCTGCGATATTGGCGAGCCCTCGATATTCGGCGTTATCAAATAACTCCTTATGTCGTATTTCTTGAGAATCTCGTCGTTCAACGTCTCCACTGGCACGCAATCGTATTGACTCGCGTCCAACAGATTCAGCGTTTGTTGAGTCACGTGTACTTTTCCTGGTTTTCCAGTCTGTTCCATTTTATTGGCGATGACGACGTCCCTGGACCAAACGTCGTATTGCCACTTGTTCGCTCCCAAAATACCGGATATTATTTTGCCCGAATGAACTCCTATTCTCATATTAATGTCGACACCGCATTCGCGTCTTACACGAGTGCGAACCTCCTTGATTATTTTGATCATGTCCAGTCCTTGGGCAAAAGAATTAATTTAAATTTGAATCTTCTTATTTTTTGTTCCAATTGTCTCGTTAATTTAAAAATTCTCATTGATGACTACTCACCGAGATCCACGCAACTTTTCGCGTGATGAATGTTCGGCGTGGGAACACCACTCACGCAATAGTAACAATCGCCGAGAAATTTTATACGCAAAACATTATGACGCTCGGACGCCTCGTCGAAACTCCCGAACAGATCGTTCAGTGTTTCAACGAGTTTACGTACCGGGAGGGTGACCGTTAGACCGGAAAAATTAACGATGTCAGCGTACAGGATGCTCACGTTGTTGTGAGTCTCGACGTAGAGATCACTGTAATTAATAAAAAAATTGTTCAAGCTCGATTTACACAAATCGTAATAAAAGTTTATCGTTTTAATCGATTAAGATTGTAATTTTTCGAAAATTAAAACAAAAAAATGGTTAGAGTTTATATTAATTTGTTTTTCATGGAGAAAAAACGACGATAACGAATCTTACTTGCGTCGACGACCCTTAGGCGGTGGTTTTTTGTGTTCCTCGATAAATTTAAAAATATCACGAAAATCTTTCTTGATCTTCGCCGCAAAGTGTTGGGGAAGAATGCTTCTCGTCAGTTGTTCCTGCGAAACGATCACAAAATTAATTCCATCCGTTATTTTCTTCGATCAAACGTTTTATTTCAAACGATTAATTATATGAAATTTTGTCCAACCTCTTGGTCCTTCTCGTAATTAAGCCTTAGGGTGGACTCGACGCACTTTCGCCTATCGAGAAAAGATCGTCTTATGACAATCTCGTTCATGAATCTGAAGTAGAGACCGAGGCCGTTGACGCAGGCGAAATAAATTCCGTCCGAGATTATCTGCGAAAATCGCGATAAAGACAAATTGCAGCTACGAATAACGGTTGATAAAAATAAATGTTAAAACATTAAAAAAAGAAATAACGATATCGACGTTTTTATCAAAAATTGCAAACAAACATTTGCCATCTTTATTTTATTTTCACAAAAAATAAAAATAAAAACAACAACAAAAATCGCCCTCGCGGAACTTACCCTCGCTGTGTAATCGGACGAATTTCTGTACGTGACGAGGGAGAGACTCGCGAGATAACACACGGTGGCGGTCACACCGAGTATGAACGCATGGAGATTCTCCGTCAGCGGCAAAAAGACGTAGCACGCTAGTAGTACGTGAGTCGAGTATGCGGGTCTGTAACAAAAAAACGAGAGAAAAAAAAAACAAGAAAAAAATCACAAAATTAATGCACGTTTCTCGCGTAATGAGAATTCCGCATCCTCGCGCATGCAGGTCTGTTGCGGAAACGACATCGGGAAAGCGAGAGGAAATAAACAGAAAAGCGTGAAAGGTAACGAGAGAAAAAAAATCTATATACATATATATATATATATTTATTTTTTTATTCTCCTTATATACATATATATTATTGAGAAGGTCGTTCGAAAGGAACGATAAAGGGGTCGTCGAGGAGGGGCATAGGAGGGCAAGAACGAGGATTAGCGTACCAAGGTCGGAGCTGATAATTAAGAACCTCGAGTGATTAGCACGGCTTGAAGTTGGACGAGTTCTTTTTTTACGCTCAACTAATATAGTAAAACACGCGGTCTTGCATCGCTGGCATATTTCGACTATCTATACATCGATTGATAGCGAGCGTTCATATTCATCGCTGCATACGATGATAAATAACTCGTATTATATATATATATATACGCACTCGAGTGAGTTCGTTAATGTACACATATATATTTATATATAAATAGTCGACTCGTAAATAGTGAAATCGTTCTCTCCGTCGATACTTTGAGGCAAAACGAACGATTCGAAATAAAATGAAAATAAATACAGAAAATCTTCCAAATTTTGAAGAACGAACGTTTATCGATCGATTTAATAAAATTTAGGAATTCAAAGATGAAATTCAAATTTAACAAAAAAAATTGATTTTTTATCGAATTTTTTAATCGATGAATTTTCGATTTTCCAAATTTTCGAAAATCGGTTGACGAAAGTATTTTTACGATCGAATGTTTACCTTATCGCCGGTGTGTCCTCGGTGCAATTTAGGGTGTACCATAGCGGAACTGCGAGATCACCGATCACGAGTAGCACAACGATCAGACACGAGAGTACGACCGGTAGATAAGTCTCGCGTGCGATCAGCTTCGATCTGAAGGAGAGGGCTATGACCGGAAACAATAGTGCACCCACGACGCTGCAAGTGACCACGTCCGGTAACGATGACTCGATCTCGACCTGTTCGAACGATCGATCCAAATATTGTAATCGATCGATCGAATATCAATTTTTGATTGATCTTTTTTATTTTTTTATTCTTCAAACGTATATTACGAGAAACGTTCTCTCTCGTTTTTTTTTATCTCACCGTCATTATTAACACGGTACAGTGCGTGACACCGAGAACCAACTGCAGCAGGACGAAAAGCGATAAATATCCATTTTGAAGTCTTCTCTGATAGATCGAGTACAGCTTCTCGAGGTTCTTGAACTCAAATTCTTTCTGGAAATAATTGAAACCGAGGACACGAATTTATACGACGATAGGAAATATAAATAATCGCTTATACAAATATATTTACATGTATAAATAATATGTGTATAAGTGTGTGTGTGTGTGTGTCTGTTTGTTTACAAATAGAAATAGAGGAAAATAACGGTTTGAAAAAAAAACAACAACTTGAGGTAACGTTATTCCGAATATAAAACGAATTGTCGGTATCGATCGATCGTGATAAAATATAGTATTGGTGCAATTGTCGGACAAAGGAGGGAAAACGTTGTTTCTCCTTGTCGCTGGTTTATTTTTAGAACGAGAAGCCAGATATCTCGCGAACGCGTCGTTTGTTATATTATTTTTTTCTCGTTTTCTTTTTTTTTTTGTAACGATCTCGCGACGATCGTAAAAATCGTGAAAGGAAAATGTATCCGCGCTTTTCTCTCTCTCTCGAGTCCTTTGAAAGAAAAAATCTGCGAGACCGGAAGCGACCGCGAATAGACCGGAAGTCTCCGAAAATAATAAACGAGTATTTTCCCGCCAAGATTTTTCGTATTTTTTCCTCGAATCGATCGATCGTTTCGTCGATGGAAAATTGAAAAAAAATTCGATGACGAATTAATTTTGATTATTCGATAACGTACCCGCGGACCGTCGGTTAATGCGATCCATCGTCGACTGCCAAACCGCGCGGTGTAACATAAAGGGGAGGAGGTGAGGACGAGAGAAAAAAATTGCAATTGTACAACGCGTTCGTACACCGGAACTCCCACCGTTCGGTCGCCAACGAACGAGGCTTTTTTTTCGTTGTTTCGTCGTACGCTGTCGCACCCGCGCCAGAAAGAGAAAGAGAGAAAGAGCGAGAGAGACGGACCGATATGCGGAAGAGCGTTATCGAGTCGAGTGCAAGAACGAGCTGGAAACACCGGCGCACATACGAGGCTCGATGTCCTTCTTCGCACGAAACGAAACACGAACGATGTGGATGTACGTGCCTCGTGTCGTTATAACGGATTCGATCGAACGATCCGCTGCGCCACGGTTCTCGATAAATTAGCATCAATTTATTTATTTATACGCAACGATTCGCTCTACGAAATAATAGCGCGAATTCGACACCTCGTGTTCTCAAATTCGCGTATCACTCGACGCTCGGATGAATTTTCATTTATTCACTTTTTATATCGAAACTATAAATCAAAACAATAACGATGAAAATCACATTTTTCTATAAAATTTGAATTTTCGAAGTTTCGGATTTTAATCGGACGAGATTAAGATTTTTATTCGCGAGCTTGAATTTATACGAGAGTGTTTTCTTTTGTTTTTTTATGCGAAGGATTATTTTTATTTAGGATAAAAAATTTGATGAATTTGAAGAAAATGCGAAAATAAATAATTCATTAATAATTCTGAGATCGCGAGGTTCGAAATCGTGACATTGTTGCGGAGAATGGTTCTCGTAAGTATAAAAAAAACGCGCACACGCACACACTGATTTATTTATAAGCATCCTTTGTATCGATGTGCAATTCGGATGAGCAAAATAAAATGTACGCCACGAATTCGTCTCTCGGTCATCCATTGGAATAATTTCTGCCTAGTGTTCTTTTTTTTTTTTAATCGATGAATCGAACCCGTATAGAATCGCCACACCTGTAGATTTTTAATCGGTCGTTCAGCATAAACGCCCGTGTGGTCCTGGCAATGAGAGACACTCGTATACGATTTTTATAGACGACTATAAAATAATTAAAAAAAAAAAGAAATTCACCTCGGACGTTATCAAAAATATTAAGCGAGACGTAATGTCTTTTTTTTTTAAAATCGACGTCACATAATTTTCACGTTCGCGAAACGAATCACCGAAGGTAAACGAAAATTTTCACGTGGAAAATGTACAGATTGAATATTTGTGTGTGTTTTTTAAAAATATTTCTTCGTCACTCGACGTTTTTACTTTTATATAAAAAAAAAAAAAAAAAAAATTCGTCAAAATTGTGTCCGTGTTTTCACGAGGACGCAACGTACGAGATTTATCGTCTAGGAGTCCGACCGCTCGGCACGTTCGATCAATCGCCACGAGAGTTTACCAAACGGACGATTTTCTCCCAGACGCGAACGAGGCCCGGGACTCGCGATGCTGCGTCTGTCTGTGTGTGTATTTTCTATTTTTTGTTTCCTTTTCCCTCGGTACAGGGTGAAATTCCCATACGGTACAGGGCGCAGACGCTTTCCAGGTCTCGCGGAGGAGGAATGAAACGGAGTAAGAGTGAGAGAGGGTGAAAGAGTGGGGGTTGGAAAGAGAGCGAGGAGGATAGAGCGATATTTCCTCTCCGGTTACACTCGCGACAGTGGAGCATTCGCGGAGAGTTTCGTGGCGTGTAACGTCGTGGCCACGCGACTACTGACACTCTCTTTCCTTCATCCCCCGCCCCATCCACCTCCGTGCCCCTACGATGAAACTCTCGCGCGCAACCCAGCCAAAAGCCTTGATATTGATCTTCAATCCCATCTGGGGAGACACCGAAAACCTTCCCTCCTCGCTTCGTATCTACGAAATGCAAATTTTCCAACCACCCTCCCACTTCTACCCCTCTTCAACCCTTCTTCTTCTTCTTCCGCTTCTTCTTCTTCTTCTTCCGAACACGATACGTCTTTCTCGCTAGATATACGCTGACAAAAACGAATCTTGGGTTCAATCGCATTTGTCGCATAGGAAATGCACAACGTGAATGGGGTCGTTGCTGCATTGTCCTTGAGATAAGTTCGCACATTTGTACAGCCGATGCAATCGTACGGAGAGACATTCCATTCGGTCGAGTAAGAATATCGATACGAAAAAAAAAATGAAATTTGTATCTTGTCGCGAACGATCGAATCGTCGATTTTGATTAAACGATTTTATTTCGTTGACCGTTGAAAAAAGAAATACTTTGCAAAGCATGAAACAATGATTTTATTTCGATTTTGATAAAACATCGATTTTTCAATCTAATCGATATTACAGGAAATTGAATATTCCGCGGATACATTTATCGAGAACGATCGAATTTCGATTAAATCGAGAGTAAATCCGATTCGATCTCAGCGTAGAAATAATTTGTCTCCTTTTCTAAATTCTTACACACGGCTCTCTCGCAGTCATCGGCACCGGTCGTTCCATTCTTTCTCACGTTAATTATTTCACGGGAGAAAACAAGAAATATGGAAAAGAAAAACAGAAAAAAACGTAACATCGGCGTTTCTCGTATCGCGATATAGGCGCCTTTCGATCGTACGAAGAGACTCGCGGTAAGTAATTCCCGCGATCTGTTAATCCACGAGTCGATCCGACTCGAAGGCCACGGTCGTGATTGAGAATCGATTATTTTTTTTTCTAGTTCCTGTATAAAGCCGATCGCTCGGCACGACTCATCGTCCGGTTATCGTGTATCTGATAGCGCATATCCGAGTGCAAGATAAAAGTAGTGTAACGGTACAATTATATTTATATATATATATATATATATATATATATATATATATATATATATATAAATGTGTGTGTGTTTGTGTGTGTTTGTGTATAAACGGTCTAAGACAAACAGAGACGACGAGTCGCTGTTTGCTGTCATCGAGACATTTTTGCTTGTAGTGCCGAGGTGAAAAAAGAAAAAAAGAAACAGAAAAACAACAGCAGTCATAGATACGTCGAGCAATAAAAATTGCATAACGCCTCGGGCGTCGATAAAATCCCGATCGCGTCGGTCTCTGTACGACGGACTTCCGGTACGTCCCAAAAATTCGACTCGTAAACGCCAAAAGGAAAATACAAATTTAAATTGCTAAATTAAATAAACGATCAAATTTCTCTCTCTCTCGTCTCGAACACTCGCGATTTTTTCAATCTCATTAATTCACGCACGATATTTATTCTCGTAACGATAAAAAGCTAGGATATACGGTAACTCGCGACGACGTTCGAGAAAAATTTTAAAAAAAAGCGGACGTGTTATACAAATGCGTCTCGAGGCAACAGAGACTCTCGGTTTAATTGCAGGGAGGAAGATCGCGCGAGAAACGTCCATCGACGTTGCGTAGATACGCGTACGACGTTTCGTTCTCTTGTTCCCTTTGTCTTTTCTTTTAATGGTAAACAAGAAAAAAAGAAAAAAATTATTTGCCGATCGATCGAAGCAATTGGAATTAAATTAATCGTTCGATTTTTCATCGAAAAATTGAAATAAATTATTGTTTGTATGTTTTTCTTTTCGTGTTAGAAATTTGTTTGATTTTTTCAAGAGCAAACTCACCCTGAGACTCGTCCAGGTCCATTCGTCGAGGCTGTTAGGGGAAACGATCCTGCCATCGTCGACTTTGTGCAACGAGCTCAACGACGTCCTCGTCACCAGTTCGACGTCCATCGCGTTCTCGTTTTTTAGCTCAATGCCAACTCGATCTTTCGTTCAAACCAAAAAGGTATTCGCCTCGTTGCACCCCGTTTCTCAATGATTTTTACCACCTCGTTCACGATCCTCGCGCTTATCCATTATTCCCTCTTACGTGTTTCGTCCTTCGCCGATTTCCGTACGCTGCACCACAAATATCACGAAAATTGTTCTCTTATTCTCGAATTTTCATTTTATTCACGTTTCATTATTTAGCCAACTTTCGAAATTAGTTTCGACCGCTAATAATAATAGAATCGTGCCACGCTCGTTTAATGAGAATCTCGCGTGCCCGTGAACGAGATACCTCCACCCCTCCCCTCGCCCTTCTTCTCGTGCGAGAAAGATCCTTGACGATAAAAACGTTTCTATTTTTCTTCCTTTTTATTTCTTTCTTAATCACCGGCGAGAAAATGGGACACTCGAGCGTGACTATCGCGAAAATCCGTGCGATCCTTACTCGGTAAAAATCGATGGAAAAATTCGATTACGTACTTTGGGTTGATTTTTCGATGGAAAATTGCGAATTCTCGTAACGACGAAGCACGTAACGTTCGAATTTTTTCGCGGGCTCGCGTAGCGATTTATTATGTCTTTCGTAACGAGGCGTTTGTTCTTTTTTTCGTCTTTTACTCGCGACGAACGATCAACGAGCGAAGGTAATAATCAGTCGCGAGTCTTGTCGTCATCGTTCACGTATCGTCGTTCCCGGGCGCGTTTCGACAACCGTGAAACTTTCTCCCGGCTGGCGCGTGTACGTTCGGCCACTACGGTGACAACGAGCCTCTCGCCACTCGATTACTCGAATGATGTTCCAACGTTCGCGCCTTAAGAAACGCATATAACGCGTTTGAGTTTCGCGAACTTCGACGTCCTCGATCGGGACTCGAGAAATCGCGAAATAATTAAAATTTCTTTTTTATAATTACGATAAAAAATAATTTATTTCTTTTTTATTAATGAAAAATAGAAAATTCACTGCATCGTTGAGTTCTCGACGAGGAAGTTCTATAAATATTCCAAGTAGGATCACAATGTCCACGAATTTGCAATTTTCTTTTTTTTTGTCTTGATGTTTTTACTACGCGAAATCGTAGAACAATTTTTATCTCCCGAGATTAAAAATATAAAATCAAAACTGACGGTCGTCTAATCGAAAAATCGAACCAAGGACTCGCTGTCATCGTTGATAAAAATATTTTCACGCTGTGGGAGAGAACAAAAAATACACACACACACTTGGTATGCCTATACGTGGCCCGCGAGTCAGCGTCAACTTATTACGAATTATCGACGTACGGAATGTAATAAACGATCGAGAGAGATAGAGAGAAACGCGTACGTACGTTTCACCGTGCTTCTCGCGTCGACTCGTCGCCGAGACTCGTAAAAGGCTACACCGGGTTTCGCCGGTGGCGCGTTTAGTCGTTCGTTCAAAGACGCATCGATACCACGATCGATCGCTATACCGGTGTCTTAATTGCATCCTGCCCGACGCACGGAAAAAGCCCCACCCCCCCCTTTCCCTCTCCTAAGAGCGATTTAGAAACGAGAGATCGAGGCAGGACGTCGAATCGCCCCTTCTCTCCATCCTCGCTTTATCATTAAATTAAGATCCGACCAAGGAGGAAACCATTTTTGGAAATTGTTCGACCCACGTGTCTAAAATTTATATAGGAGATAGATTTTTTGTTTTATCGTTTACAATGTTTCGACGATCTTTTTTTCACTGTCGCAAAAACGATACCAATTATTTTTCGTTCCTATTTTCATAAATTAAAGATTCAATACAATCGATCAAAATTATTGTCGTAGACGAAATTTAGTTTCATGTTTTTCGTACGTAAATCTTTCTTGTTTCTTTTGTTTATCTTGTTTCGGTACTTGTGTACATTTATCTGTTAATAATTGGGTCATTGGGTTAAGCTCTTCTCGCGTCCTTCGTCACGAGAGCACACTGATTACAATCGAGGATTCTCACTGATTCGAATCTCGCATACCGATCTCTCGTTTTAGATTGATTTATCGTGGTAATTATGTGTCTTCGTATAATGATTCAGGGCCAAAGACTCGCCCACTAGTGTCGCGATTTTTGCCCGTGTTATTCTTTTCCTCGAATTTAACTTTCCTCGAAAACGAAACGAGCGATCGTTCCCCCTCTCCCCACACGCATTGCCAAAATATCGATGTCTACGTTATCGCCTTTGGTTGTTTCTTTCTCGACGCGAATCTCCAATTACCTTTTGTTCCACGTTCGTTAATATTCGTCCTAGATCCTCGCTCGTTATCCTTAAAATAGACTCACCGTTTCGTCGGTTGGAAACCTGACGATCCTTCAAATTTGTAAAATCATCCTGACCTCGACACTCGTAGCGCACAATTATTGACGCACTTTCCTTTACAATCGGTCGTTACGTTAGCGATTATTTAAAAATAGCCGGACATAATTCAAAACGATGACGAATTATCGATCGTACGAATTATCGTTTCATAAAAAAGAAGAAGAAGAAAAAAAGAAGAATCGTTTATAGAGTCGTATGGAACCGTCGAAGCGCGGAGACGTACGACGCGCGTGTCCGAGATGGAGAAACTCGAGCGATTCCCGGCACCTTCCCGCGTATCGTACCAGATTGCCGTTCTCTCTTTTTTTACCCGCACATCGATGTATTATTGTAACATGCGGCTGTTCGTTTCTTATCGATGATCGGTATGCCACGATCACGCTCGATCACCGATCTGCGGGAAAAACAATTTTCACGTTGTCCACGACGCGAGGCCAAGAATAAACGCTCGCTGGGGCCGATTATTCGTAGCCGGAAGTTTCCACGGTCCCAAAATAGATCCTCGAAACGATCCTTTACGATTTGTCCAACGGTCTCTGTCCTCGATGCACTCGCGTTGTCGTTGAAAAACAATCCTCCGTTTCTCGTCGTCTATCGGTTCGAGAAAAATAAAAGAGACGACACTTATGAATTATTTTCGACGACTTTTGTCAAATAATCGGCAATGTTTTTCTTTTCTTTAATCCGGAGGTAATTTCTCGCGTACCGATGGACAAAGGCTCGTTCGAGCACCGAATGTCGAGTGACCACCGAGGGCGACTACCTATCTGTGATGTTCTCGTCTCACGATAACGTCACGATATCAACCCGGCACTTCGATATCGCTAATACTCGTCTATATACATCAAATTTATATATAGATAATAAAACGAGAGCTATCCCATGGAATCTTTTATCGTGGTTGGACGTCGACGCGACACGATCAACTTCGATCAATGAAGTGTCATTCGTTTTATAAAAAGCTCGCGGAGCTAAACACGAGACTTTTCTTCCCTCGCGGATAAACTAATTCATCGATCTACGACATCTCCGGTTTTATCGCGTTCTCACGTTTTCACAAATATAATTATGATCCGTGAATCGAATGGAGAATCAACGCTGATATACCCAATAGAAGGCGATAGATTTCTTGTCTTTCGCAGTAGTGCCTCGAACGATTAAGTCCGATAACGGGTTTGCCGATAGTGTTTAATCCAACCGGAAATCGACTATAGTTTGCGACTTCGCGAGAACCTCGCTCGGGTATTGAGCATTGTAAGGACGCGCGACGAGATGAGACGAAGAATCGACGGTTTGACAAATGCCAAACTTGCTTTATTACAATCGATGGGTATACATTTATCTCGAATGTACGGAAAGTCTGTGATAGTACAATTTTTTAAATCTCGTATTATCGACGTTACTATTTTTATGTTTGTTTTTTTTTGTTGTTTTTATTAATTAAATTTTTATTGTAAAAGATAATTCTGCTCTTAGCCGACGGTGATATACAATACAAGAATGAGAGAGATACCATTGATAAAGCGCGAGTGTGATTTTTTTTCGTTCGCGCTGACGTTTGGAGATCCCCCTCGACGTTCCTTCGTTCGACGTTGACGATTTTTGTCAAAGAAGGGCATTTAAAAATGAAACGAAAAGAAAACACATTTATTATGTCGTTTACAAAAGGCACGCGTTAGAAAACCTGCTTCTTATCACTGGACGAACTCTCGCGCGTTGCTGACTCGATCATTGTTTTTTTTTTTTTTTTTTTTTTTTTTTTTTTTTTTTTTTTAAAGGCAGTCTTCCGTTATCGAATGATTATTTTTTTCACCTTGCAGTATCGCGAATGACTAGACTTTGAGTGTCGCGCGAGATCTTTGCACGCGGAGTTCGTAGTCAACGTTTTTGAAAATATCATGCAGCGAAAATTGGAAATTGTTTGTTCGATTCTAATTGTCGTATCGACGATCTTTAGAACGATGAAAAAAAGTAAAGCGCGATTAGCCGCGTTCGTCCAGGGTTCTGTATCGAATATTCGCGTCCACGCGAATTTATTAAATCGGAAACTGTTCGGGCGTTGGATTAAAACGTTTAAGAAAAGAGTGTTAGGATTTTCGCCGATACGAGGGGCGGCAATTGGGCGTGAACGGCATTAAAGACGTCGGAGAAGTCACGATGAACGGATTTTATAAACTCCACGATGACTTCTTTCGTTTCTAAAAACCATGGGAAAAAGAGATCGATTAGTATCACGAAATAATCGTTTATTAAATTATGATTAATAGGTGAAAAATTTGTTGAAGACATTCTCACCGTCGTTCGGTGCTTTGTCCTCGTTTAGTACGGTAATCGCAAGTTTCAAGAGGTCTGGAATATGAGGCTTGATAACTTCGTGACCCGCTCGATAGAGCGTCAATATAGAGTTGAAAACTGCTTGGTATTCCTCGAAATCTTGTTCCAACGGCAATTGTTTGACGAAGGATGGAAATACTTGATCGATGTCCATCATCGAGTAATTAGCTATGATCATTCTAGCTATAACACCGATCATGTTGTCTCGTGGGCCAGCGTGATCCTCTCGCGTCGATGCAACGACGAGATGCGAAAGAATACTACTGTAGTGACTGTACATCGCTTCTTTCGAGTGAAGAATCAATTCACCGAGACCGTAGAAAGCGTTGTTGCGTACTTCGGGACTGTCGTCGGTCGAGGTTTTGTGAAAAAGTGGCAAAAGCTGATCGACGAAAGCACCCGATGTGTGTTTCAAACAAGCGATACATTCGGCTATTGTGCCAACCGCAAATGATTTTTGCGCCTCGGACTTTCTAGCTTTACATCTCTCCCGTAGAAGAGGGAGAATCGCACTGAAATAAAGCCCGAAATCTTCCGGGGAAATGACTTTTCCTAGTGCCGAGAAAACGTCCCCTGCGTTCTCGATCAACTGTTCGTCCTCCTCAGCGTCGTTCTCGATGCTGTCGCCGTCACCGTCCTCTTGATCCTGACACTCGGTCTTCTCGGTCATCACGTCCATCACGCAATTAATTATAGCGTCTCGATGACCCTCTCCAACGAGTACGTCGTTTTTGACCTCTTTCAGCAAAGTTGCATAAGCCCCGAGACCGTCGATCGCTACAGCGCGCTCGCTGTCCAGTCTGATAAGCTCGGACAATTTTGGTACGAAGACGGAGAGAGCTTTGAGCAAAGCCTGTTTACCCTCGTTAGTATTGATCTTCGAGAGATTTATGCAGAATTGAAGCAACGCGTCTATCGCGGCTTCTCTTATATCGACCTGAGGATAATTCACCGCTCTCAAAGTTTCCTCGAAGGATTTTTCAAGAAAGGGAAGAAAAGCTTCCTCCGTGTACTGAGCGATTTCTCGAAGAGCCAGAATGGCTTCTTCCTTCTCCTCGACGTAGGAATTAGCGACCATGTAGCCGGAAATCTCGTCATCGTCGAGGTCCTCCTCGTTGTCGGAATTCTCGATGTCCTCTTCGTCGCAATTCTCCCCCTCGCTTCCATCCTCGTAAACGGGGAAGAAAACTCCAGCCTCTTCGTCTTTGTAACGCGTCACGATGCCCTCGGAACTCTGTATACTTTCGATTATATGCTCAACGATTTTTGGAAGTGCCGGTGCCATTTCTTTCTTCATCACCGTGCTGATAGAAGCGAAAAGACCGTACACGACTTTTCTCACGTCCGGATCGTTTGTCTCTTGTAGCAGATTCAGACCGAACTCCAACGAACGACCGATAACGGGTTTTAGATTTTCCCCTCCTATGTTTCTTATCAGAACGCCGAGAGTTTCAACAGCTTGTATTTGCAACGGTAACGTATCTTTCGTCTGATTTACCGTTAAATGACCGTTTAGGTGTTGCATGATGTCCTGAAAATATGGCAGCATGTGTTCCTTACTCGCGTTCGATGCAGCTCCTATAGCACTGAAAACGAGTCCTCGAACTTGAACGGAACTTCCTTTAGCGAGATACTCGAGTAATCGTTGCATCAGATTCGGCAAATACGGCAAAAGAGCATCGTTGAGGTTCTCGCAAAATGTCTCGAGTGCGTAAAACATTTGCACGATACCGCGTGGAATGTCTTTTTCATGATCGGTAAATTCGTGAACGCGCTCGAGATAGTGAAAGAGAACCGGCATAAGTTCATCGGAGAAACGACTTATTTCCGGTTGCAAGAATTCGGAGAATTTGCCAGCAGCGTAGAGCGCGGTATTGCGAACCACAGGACTCTCGTTCATCATACCGGCCTGAACGGACTCGATAAAATAGGGTAAATAATTGTTTCGTATGTGTTCCGAGCAACCCTCGGCGAGAACCGCCATCGTCAGATAGGAAGCTTTCTTCGCGTACACGTTGGTACCTTCGAGACCGCGTTTGATTTTTCGCATCAAGTGCGGCATAAGTTTTTCAGGCTGAAGATGAAGACCGAGAAGATGCATAGTATGAGTCGCTCGCATTGCCGGTCCTTGTTCCTCGTTCTCATCGGTGAAAAAATCTTCGTCCTCGTTGTCGGACTTTGCCGACATGAGCTCGAATAGCACGAATACTATCGGCTCGACGATGTTATGCTTGATTATAGCTTTTTTTTTCGTTTTTATTAAAGTTATTAACAGACTGATCGCGCGGGATCTTAGATCGTCTTCGAAGGACGCGTTACTAGCGATCTCGAGACACAGCATGACGAGATCTTTTACGTGAGGACCAACGACCGTGAGAGCTTGATCGCAGAGTTCGTCGAAGAGTTCCAGCGATTCGATCGCTCGATCCTCGTTCGACGTCGCTAGAACTCGCACCACGTTCATCGCCGGTATCATCATCAGATGATAAGCGTTAACCATCGTCTGATTACCATTTACGAGAGGTACGAGGTTCAACATAGTCTTGAGAACGTAGTATACCGTCGTTGCTCCGGATTGTTCGATCGTTTGCATTACCTGACCGAGTAAATTCATTATCGACTCTGCGTGAACGACGTAAGAGCACGGAGCAATTTCCGTGATCGTAGCCAGTGCGTACATTCCCAATTCTCTCTTAGCCATTTCGTCGCTCGTCACTAATTCCTGAATTAACTGGAATATCTGCGGCCATCCGTTGTTCGATATTTC
Organism: Netelia inedita; assembly: GCA_964017225.1. Lineage (NCBI taxonomy): Eukaryota > Metazoa > Arthropoda > Insecta > Hymenoptera > Ichneumonidae > Netelia > Netelia inedita. Next base: position 33,187,776 of record OZ024924.1, read on the forward strand.
GTGTTTCACTATAGTTCCTATTACCTGCGCGATCGCGTTCCGAGCGTTCGATTGAGATTCTTGAATCAGACCCTGCAAAACGATAATGCAATATCGAACGTGAGGCGTTACATCGACTCGTGTCAACGAACGTGGTAGACTACTTTTCTGTGATTTTTTCTTCTAACCTGTATGGTCAATTCTTTCGCTCTGGTACGAATAGCTTCGGGCATTTTGGCCCAGTTTGCTACTTTGGAGTATCTTTTTCTCAGAAGTACCGCGGCATATTGTCTTATCTGAAAATCATAGAAAACTCTGGCATTGCGACACCTTATCGAGAATTGTTTTGTATCAGTTTTGTTTGAATGAAACTTCGACGAACCATTGGTTTTTCAGAAAGGATCATGAGTTCGAACACCTGTATGCCGACCTCGGGTTTCTTAAAAGCTTCTTTGAATTCCACTGTCGCCTGCGCGTATGGTTATTAAAAATTCATTAATAACTAATTATTGCTACTAATTAATAATGATGATGCATTCGTCTCAATAATGTATCACTTTTCGTGACATTAAAAATTTAGTCACGAATAGAAAGTGCCGGTACGATGAATGAGAGAATTTGGTAGTAAAGTTAAACCGGGCATGAGCACGTGTTTTCGGAGCCGATAGACATTCCACGAGTATAAATTGATCGTAATAAAGTACGAAGAACGTATTTTTACCTGTTGAACGACGTCGGTGTCAGCGACCAACAGTCTGCTCAATATATCCTCCATTATTGATATCGTATCGATTATAGTTCTTTCTATACCGGTCTACCACTAATGACAGCTTTCAATGTAACCAGAAGACCTTCTTACTCTCACGGAGAATCTCCGATTCTCCGTGCATTGATCACCATATCACGATTTGCTATAATTATATCAATCTACAACTGCGCAACGTCGAAACACCGAAAAACCGGTTGGTGCTGCCATCTAGCAGCGCCCTTGCAGTTCGGGCGCTCGACGCTAGATGTCGCCGCATACACGATTATCGACATTACAGTCAACACCGAAGATCCCCGAGATGCGGTACGTAATAACTTGCGAAGAGTTGTTTAAATTGGCATTTTGTAAATGTTTAATGTGAGCTGTTTACTACGCTAAGAGGCAATAATATACAATAGTGGGAAGTGTAAAGCGCCGGATCGGATTATATGTGTATTCATTCAAGACTCGCGATGCCTCGTGAGTTGATACGGATATACCCGTCCGTGCGATCTCATCTCGTGATCTTTTGAATCGCGTACGAACGGACCCCGGGAATCTTCGCATCTCGAAGAGTCCTACGGGCTAGCAACTCGATATGTGTGTATCGTCACTGTATAATGTTTTGTCTCTTTGAGGTTATACTCGTTCTTTTATTATTGAGTCCCCTACCGTGACGTTTCCATTATCTTTGTATCGCTAGATGGCGGAAATATCTACATATATACACATGAGTATATGCGTATACGCATATGAACTGCATACGTGTAAAATACACGATAAAATTGTACGCGAATCTCGCGATGCATCTCAATGACTATAGAGGCTGAAAATAAATATGAAAGAGTCTCGCAACGAAATAAACAAAAAATTTTCCGATCATCCCGCGATCTCGCTCGTACGTTACCGCCTGAAAATAACTCTTTTGCCTCTGGCGAGATTCCCGATAGAGACTCGTGGCAAACAAACGATAGGACAATCTATTATATCCGTTGGATTAAAAAACATTCGCGTATCTATTTTTTCGAGATCCCGTCATTTTTTTCCATACGAAATTTCGCAATTTCTTTTCTCTCGTGGGTGTATTCTTTCCCCGAATGCGACCAGCGACTGTTCAGTGTAAAGTCTCGCGCAGCGTCCTCGTCTAGCCAAGGCTCTCATCCGCGTGTACCGCGCACGAGTTTATTATTTTAGAGCGAACCCCTTCCTTCACCAGGTCGCTTGGCTATATAGCGCCACAGTGGTACACTCGTCTCCCGTCCCAAGCTTCACGTTTTTCGCTCTCGCTTTCGGGATTTGAAATAATGCAGTCTATACTTTTTCCCCTTTTTTCATAATTTTGTAAAAATAAAATCTTAATTAATCCTTTTTCGTCAATAATAATAATCATTGTCTCATGACTTTTATAAATTAATCAATGTCCAATTATCTTCGTTATTATTAATTATTGATTAATTATTTAAATCGACTCTCTTGTCCCACTGCGCAAATTTCCGCGAAAAAAAAAATGATAAAAGCAGATAGGCAGAAAGTACGTTGCTCTCGAGTTCGAAATCTAAAAATTGCGTTCGGGGCTGTTCGCCCCTCTGTCTATAAGGACAGTGGTGCGTCGCTGTCATCGTTCTCGTTGAGTGGCTTCGCTTGCACGTCGTGTTCTCTAAGCCCCTAACGCGCATTCCGCATATAACTAGACTCCTCTCGACTCTCATATCGAAACAACCCGAGATCTCGCGGTTAATTTTTTTTCTTAACGTTGGAATTATAATTAATTTTCTTATCGCGATATTATCGAAAATTCACAATTATTGAAAATTTCTATTAAAATAAAATACATAAATATAAACAAACCGTGATAAAAATGTACATACCATAGATGAACAAAAAAAACAATAATGAAATACAAAAAATAATTTACGTCGTACGAGTTGTGACGCTCGAGCAACGAAATCGACGATGCTATCATCGAGGGTTAAGGGAGGGGGAGGCAAATAATATAGTCGCGCGTATAGTCGGCGTTTAATTTATCGTGTAAGCAATATGATCTCACGACTGGGAGACTCGAGGCTGTGGTCACTCGTCGCTATTATAATATCGATAAGGAACAGGCGGGGAGTAGAAAGAGCGAAGGCGCTAACGAGAAAGATCGGTTTGCTCTCGATCGCCTAACGATCGTTCATCTTTATGAATACCTCTCACTCTACCCCCCCCCCCCCTCTCTATACATATATATACATATCACAGTAATATTATTTCTGGTATACGAGACTCTTTGGCACGAGAGAGGGATCGCGTTTGTACCATGCCAAGCCGCAGACTCTCTTATCTCTCGTTACGATGAATTTCTCGCGAGGAAATCGAGACGCAAAACTTCACTCCGTACGTGGTCAATCGATGCCGACGCACTTGTTTATACACGTGGCTTTTGCAACTACCGGAACGATATTCGTTCTACCTCTTATTCTCAACGCGCAACGTAGCGCCGTTCGTGTGCAACGTCGATCCAAAATAGTAGAAAAATAAAAGAAGTAAAAATCGACTGGAATTTACCGCGAGCCGTGGATCGTCTCGAGGATGTAAAAATAAATAGAAAAAAAATCATTTGTCTCGGATAAAACAAGAAGGTTTACGAAAAAAAAGATATTTTTGAACATTGGTCGGAACAAAAAATATTTCAGCCACGTGTAACTCGGTCGCTTCTATCCTTTACGACAGGGGGGTTAGCTCGACCAGAAGTGCAAATAACTCGTCCCTGGTCTGCTAGCAACGTGTTCGCTTCTTTTCCACTCCTAATCCGCTATGTCCTTATCTCGATTTACTTTTCCCCTTTTTTTTCTTCTTTTTCTTCTTCTTCTTTTCCGACGTCCCATCATCGAGAGATCACGTGTCTCTTGGTTGCATCGTTCGTTGTTATTTCTCCTCGGGACCAAACAGTCTGGCGGAAAAACCACAGAGTCTACGGCGCGATGTTACGATCTGGAATTTCCGAAGGAATGAAACGTCTTATCATCGACCGCAAGGATCGTCATTCGCGTTTATAGAAATTACGAGAATCGGGTCAACTGCGCGCGTTTCCTCCGGAAGTCGCGTATACGCGAAATTGCAACATGACGTCGCGACGAGGTCGAGAAATTCGTTGGTAGTCGTCGTTTTTTTTTCTAGCAAACATTATTTTATTCTACAAAGTCTATGAGCTATGGCTTAAATTAATAACGACACTTAATTGATCAACGATGAGATATATAAATAAAGATTTTCATTTTTGTTTTTTGTTTTGTTTTAACTTGTCGCGTTTCGTGCGTGAGATTTACAAATTTTGGGGTCTCAGACGCTGTACTTGACGTGATCGTAGTACGAGCTCGGTGTCGGCGGTGGTGGTGTCGAGGCGTGAATATTCGTTCCGGTTATACTCGGTATACCGAGACCGCCGAGATTGCTCAGATTCAGCGAGCTCAAAGATCCGAGCGAGCCGAGGCTCATCGAACTCGTTGGGTGATGACCGAGGTACGAGGATTTGCGATCGACAAGACCGCCACCGGAACTGTTCGAACTCGAGCTCGAGCACTGCATTCGCATTCCTGAAATCGAACGAAAAACAAACAAACAAAATGAAAATAAAAACATTGACAAAAAGAAAAGAACGAAGAAAAATTGTATTTTGGAGATTTTTTTGGTAGAATTTAATTTCTTCGTTCGAACGAACAATTCGTATTTGGACCCCACATAAAGACAAGCCAATTAAACAAAAAAATCGTCTCACGAGAGAAGAGAGAAGAGGATCGGTGCTTGTAGGTACCCGATAAATTCGAAGAGCCCGGCAGCACTCGAGCACAGATACAGGCTCAAGTGCCCCGCTACACTTCACTCGTGCCTATATCCTCGTTTTTTCTTCTTCATTTTCTCCAATTTCATCTCCACTGGCTCTTCACGATTCTCCTACGTCACGAGCCAGCGAGCCAAGAGGCGACCGAGTCCCTTGGCATTTTTTGGCAATTTATTACAGCATTCCGGTGAGATTTACAAGCGTTTCGAGACGAGTAGGAAATATTGTTGGAATGGAGGAACGACGATTGACAAGAGACGAGAACGAATTCGACGCGTGTACACTTTCTACGCAGCGAGATTTTCTCACTCCACGCGAGAGTTCTAAAGATAAACCGTACCGGACTCTGTGCTCGCGTTTGAGCAGAAAGAACAATGCGGTAAATGATCGTGATGCGCGAAGAGTTCGTCGGGACGATCGAGAAACGATTCGAAGTAGTAAAAGCCACGAATGGTCGGACGAGGTTTGTCTTATCGGAAAATGAAAAATTACGCTCTGTTTGAACGCGCCTGGAATATATGGAAGACGCGAAAAACTCGACGACGAATTTCGCGCTCCCGGTCTTTAAGCGTCTTCGTGTGCGGTCTTTGCCGTACCGTATGCCAGTCAAAATTGCTCTCACGGATCACAAGTTCCCGGTTCACTAAACCACAACGACGTGGCCATAAGGCGAGGGATTCAACGAGCCCAGTTATATTCTCTCGGCTTCGGAAGAACCCGAACGTCATTGCTTCGAGACGAACGTCATCAAGACCGATCTCTCGATTAAAAATTCAACGGAACAGCTTGTAGTCGGCGATTGGAATAATTTTTCATCAAATCTCTCCTCAAAATCGCTTCAGGATTTTCCAGCCGGTCGGAAATGTATTTTTCTCACAAATTAATGAAGGCATTAAGGCTTCAACGGTGAAATTTAGAGATACTTGTTGCCGTGTTAGGATTATGATGAGGCTCTCTTATTTTCACCCCGGGGCCAAAACAGCAGCATCTCACTACTACATTAAAGAAGATCTTGTTTATCGGGCTCGTAAACATTTGGACGATAAACGCTCAACGCGAGCCTCGTCGAGCATCGCACTCTCGGATGCGAAACATAGGTGTATACTCATTGTACGAGAGAGAGACGTCCGCGGGGGGATGCGAGAATCGAAGAGAATCGTTAAAAAATCATTTTGTCAATCTCCGTCTTTGGACATTTTTGACAAACCGTGAATTTTTTTATGTCTCGTCGGGCCCAAGAAAATAGAACGAAGGGTAATGAGAAAATAATGTTCATCCCTGAATCGATTTCACTACAAAATTATGTTTTTTGTTTTGTTTTTTATGAATCGTGTGAGACAGTTTATATTCTCGACGCGTCTCGAGTTACCAAGAGTTACACGCGCGAGGCTCACTAAACTTTCGACTTTTCGTTCGCGAGCGTGACGTGAAACTGTCAACGGGGTCTAATAGGCCCTGTCAACCCTGCGGTGACTCGTAACGTGTCGTACGAGACGCGGTTTTTATTTCGTATACGTCGAGACACACACTCTCTCTCTCTCTCGTCTTCTCATCACGCGTGAAAGTTCCATTAGAGAGACGACAAGCTCGCGCCTCTAAACGTTCATCCTCCTCCCCCATTCGCGTAACAAGCTCGAGTTTACGAAGCGTCCGAGACGTTTTACGCTCGGAGCGTCGGAGCACGTCGCGAAGACGACGAGATTTCGATGAATTAATAAACAATTTTAGTACACTCGAACTTACGCAAATTGCATTGTTAATATCCAATGGAATGTTTACGCTACGTGAGTCCGTAGACTCGGTTATACGATATTCGTCAGCGAAAAGAGTTCGCTCGTTAATTGATTTTTGAAGACGAGGAGCGGTAAGAAAGAGAGAGATCGACGTTGACAGTGTCTCGCGTTACGGGGGTTGAAGGGTCGCGAGGTCGACGGCGCCCCGACGCTCGTAAAACGTCTCGGGGACCAATTTTTCCAGATGGCCCAGCGTCGACTCGTACGAGTCCCCGGTTTACCAGTCTCCACGAGAGAGAGAAGGAGAGAAAGAGCCCCTTTTCACGTTTTTCCACGTCTTTATTTCTTTCTTCATCCCCCAAATGACCCGTTGCACCCTCTCTCTGTTTTCTAGCACAAAGTTCAATGGGATCGTGTACTTTTATGTCAACACAAATTTCACGACACTCGAGACGCTCGTGTGCCACCCAGCGAGATGCAACGGCTACCCTTTTGCCAGATCTTTTTTTTTCCTTTCCCTACGGACTCTACCCTGTTCGATGATCTAAATAGCCTAATAGCCAGCCTGAGGGAATAGGGTCACCAAGATCTTCGCAGATCGTTGAATTTTTCATCGAATATTTTATAGTTAACAAAATTTATAAACATAATTTGAAGAAAGCAAGAGAAAACGGACTCACCATGATCCGCGATAGTAGTCTGACAAGAGTCGCTGTGAGGCGAGTTAACATTTCCAATGGGACTTCCAGGGCTAATTTGCACTTGGATTCCTCTCATAGCAGCGGCGGCGGCAGCGGCGTTGAGGTTAACGCCATTGCCAGGCGCGCTGGTTAGCCCATACCCGGAGTAATAATCCTGATTGGGCGTCGTGGCTTGTTGAGAATTACCCGTGGTATTGCCGATACCACCACTTTTATAATTGCAATTCATCATCGTTTCGTGATCGTTCTCGGTCTTGTAAGTGATCTCTTGATGACACGGCGGGTGATGATGTTCCTGCTTGGTCGTGGGAAAACTATCGTTGGTGCGATAGCCGATTTGTTCCTGGCTCCTAGGATAGGCCGGTTCGTTCTTAAAGCTTATCTCGCCATTTCTGTACAGCGACGTGTCCCCAGTTTTGTAAGTGACTTCCGTGGTTTTGTACGTAACCTCGGCAATGGGCGGAGGTTTGTAGGGTGCCTCGGGATAGGACCAATCGGCAACCCCACCTGCAGGGCCGTACATGGCATATTCCTGATAATTCTGATACTGATTCTGATAACCGTTGGCGTAATCGACACCAGCGGCTGCTAGATTGTCGTAACCGGAAGCTTGAACACTGACGCCAACCGGTACAGGTCCTGTGCCTGGATAATATTGCGGATATTGAGGTTTGAGCGCCTGACACTTTCGACGGAATCCTCGTGGGCGACGACGAAAACTTCCCTCTTCGAACATGTACTCGCTAGCGGGATCGATGGTCCAGTAATGTCCTTTGCCAGGACGACCAAGGCCCTTTGGCAATTTGATGAAACATTCGTTCAGGCTCAAATTGTGCCTGACGGAATTTTTCCAGCCTTGATAAGCGCCACGAAAGAACGGGAAACGTTGCTGCAGGAAGGTGTAAATTTCCGACAGCGTCAACCTCTTGTCAGGACTGGATTGTATCGCCATCACTATCAGCGCGATGTACGAATACGGTGGTTTCTCCTGTCTTCTCGCACCAGGTTTTCTTGGACTCTCGCTACCGCTAGAATTCGCGGTCAACGAACTGTCCTGTACCTGCTGCTGTTGTTGTTGCTGCGCTTGTTGCAAACCTTGAGCGAGAGTCTGCGCCCCCATTGAGACAGCGCCGGATCTTCCGACGAGGGTCGATCCTATCCCGTGGGCGATTGGACTCGTCGAGCTCGACGGTGACAAATGATGCGACTGGTGCGAATGATGATGATGATGATGATGATGATGTTGATTGTGATCTTGCTGCAAATGAAGGCTCGAACCCGTCTCCACCTCGTTCTTCATCGCACGAGGCAAGAGGAGCCGGAATCTCCGAGTTCACGCCACGTTTCGACGATCACCGCACCGATTTCCAACGAAACAATTGTAACACTTAAATATCGATCGGGTATTCGTCACCCCACGAACATCGAATATCCACTCTCAAGATTATCGCAAGACCGAATTATTTCACTGGGCTTGTTGAATAAAATTTGAAACACGTGGACCGTACAAGGGTTACGAATTCACTCGGTCGCGTTGTTCGAGGCGTGTATCGACTTAAACCGTTAGCAAGACTACGGTCTCGATTACATTCGCGTTATCGATAATAAATTTTGAACGTATGGCGGATAACCTTGCGGCGGGGGTGCGCGAGTGGAAGAGAAGGGCGCGAAAGATTTTCGTGTCGTACGTTCTCGGATTTATCTAGTTTGCGTTCGTTCGAACTGTCGCGTGTGAGTGTTACGCCTGACTGGAGCTTTAACTTGGATCGTTGGCTTCGAGGCTCCTTCGAGCTTTACGACGTGCTCTTGTTGCAGGCAGCATCATCGTCGCTGAGAGTAAGAGAGTGAGAGAGAAAGGTGGAGGGAGAGAGACGATGAGCAATAGAGCGAGAGATCCGAGGATTCGTCTCTTCGTATTCCCTCGGGACCGCTCGTGTGGGAGTTGCGTCTTCGTATCTTCCATCACGCCTCTTGGGCGGAGCGCTGTAAGATCGAAACCAATGATGATGTATTTGGCTACCATCCGGACGAACCTCGACCAATCTCTCGTCTCGAGGCACGAGCTCCCTCGTTCGCACCCTCGTTCAAGATTAATCAAGCGGATTTTGGGGCATTGATAAGAATTTTTTTTCTTTTAAAGATGGATTTCGAGATGACGTAGGCTTGAGGAATATTTCTCGTGGATTTTTTTTGTTTTTTACATTTGCGGATGACGGTAAAGTGGAGGAAGCGCCGATTAGTCATTGAGGCGGCCATTACGAATCTCAACATTTTGAGATATCGTTACGGTTAGGATACAATGTTAGGGAATAATTTTATTGATTAATTTAGTTTAAATTAATATATGAAAATAATGGCTCTCCGAGACACGAATCTTATTTTGTATTTTTTTTAATTCTTTGGAATGCGTAGTAAAAGAGATTTGTGTCGTCGAGTGCCGGGAGATTTTTCTCTCTGGCTTCGAGCCCTTCGTCGCTCCAATAACCGATCGAAACCTCGATTTATATATTATTGACGAGGCGTGACGGGATATCGTGTGACAGAGCGGTCCCGGCGAGAGGAGTCAGGGAACCCGAAACTATTATTCTCCGAGACGTCGCAGAGCTTTTCTTTCTTGCCACTTTCCATTTTCGACACTGCGTTACTCGATGGTCACGCGACACGTAACTTTCTTCATAAAAATTAAAAATTATTGCCTCAACATATTCGTTCATATTTTTCTCGAGTGTCGGAACGTACGACTAGAAAGACGAGAGACAATCGATTCGTTCAGCGTCGATACGTTCCAGACGAATATTATTGTCCAGACGAATATAAAAAAGTCACGAAAAATAATAATAAATCAATTTGATATTTCAATTTTTATTTCAGTGAAAAATCAACAAATTTATTGCTTGCAAAGTATTTCTAAGAATTCGCTTAATTACAAACATAATGTTAGTAATTATGCTAACAAAATATTTTCTTTTGCTTGTTTTTTTCAAGATTAATGATTTTTTGAATTAATTAAAAATACCGTTGTAATTTTAATATTAATTTTATGTCTCTCGAATCGACTGCGATCGTACCCTCGAAGGGACCTCCACCGAGCCCCCTGGATGCTCTTCTCATCCACTTTTATACAAGCCAGGGGACATAGTGAATTCTCAAGGAGTTTGTTTGGCCTAAGCAGAAGGAACGACGTGACGAGAGAGACGCGACACAGCCATCTTCTCTCCTCTTTCATTTCTCCACCATCCTCGGATCGTGGCATTCGCGTCCTGATCCCTCTTTCTCGACCTCTTAGTTTCGAGAGCGAGACCGGACTATCGTTGACAGTCGACGAATTTCTCTCTCGTCCTGTTTCACGAGACTTCGCTATCTCGAATCCACGTAAACGACTCCCAGTTGGCGATTCTTTGCGGGGGGAAAAGCTCTCGTTATAATTTATCGCGCAAATGCTCGATGGTCGAGCAAGCCTTAAGGGTTGAGAACTCGAGATTTTCATTTTTTTTACGAAAATTCGTCTCGAGTGTCTCTGGATTTCTCGTCCTTCAGCTACTTGGGTGGGTTCTCCATCCCTCTCTCATTCTCATTCTCCCTTGGACCAACTACCCCCCAGCAGCCTCGGATAAGAGAGCTGGCGCTTCTGTTTACCGTTATTATTCCCTTTTTCTCTCGCTATTCCTCGCGACACTTTGTAAGTTTCAAGGGTCTCTCTGGCCTAAAAAAAAACGAAAAAAAACATAAAACTCCGTCCAAAAAAAAATAACCGGAGGAAGACCCTGTCGTAAATCATAACTATAAAAATCGTTGGGACTTATTTTCTTTTTTCTACATCCAGCTTGTCCTTCCTACCCTTTCTCGTATCTTGGTGCGCGAAGCATGAATATTTTTTTTTCGAAATTTTTCACTTTTTTTCGAAAATTTCTTCTCGATCGTTGTCGCGGGTCTTAAGATCCGGGTTATGGAAGATAGAGAACCCGATGAATGTCGAAATCTCGTGAGATCGAGCGAGATGCCAGGATATCGTTTCGTTTCTCTCGTAGAGAAAACGCTGCCTGGGTACCACGTGAGATATCCCGGTCTCGCGAACGAACGGGAGAGGAAGCGAGAAGGAGAAGTAAAACGTCGACGACGAAACGATGCGACGTGCCGAACGGCCCACCCAAGCGGCCATCACACGAGCCGACGAGTCTCGCGTGTTTACACGATACCGTAATTTTATACCGCTGATCGTACACGTCTGTTACAAGCCCCTGACGTTCGCGCGCGAGCTTCTCTCATTTTTTTCCTCCGGTTTTTCACGTTCACCCATGTCGAGCGTCAACCGTGTGGGGGGAGGGAGAGAAAGAGAGAGAGATTATACTCCGTCATTCGGAAGTTACTCTTCCGTCGACGATGAGATGCCCGGAGTTTAGTCATCGAGGGGATGAGAAACCGATTAATCGATTAACTGATTTATCGTTAATTTCATTATTTTACTAATCGATAACGATTTTAATGACGAATTATTTATTTTATTCTTGTCAAATTATCGTCGGTACATTCGTGCCTAAAAAATTAAACGATGATTAACAGAGAAAACGAAGAAATTAGTATGGGAGAATATGAACAGAATCTGATGGCATTTTAAAGCTTAAAGGGTTGCGAATAATAAATCGCGAAGAAAATGTTCGACTTTGTCCCCCAACTCGCTCTGAGAATTGGTGGTCCGAATCAGGTTTACTTGTAGCATTTTAAAAACGCGGAACTTCTTATCCGGACTTTATCCAGCTTTATCCAGGACAACAGGCTCGCCTTATCGGTGCCTAATTCGTCTCTGAAGAAACGCCAGGCTGCCTGATTAATTCTCCGCTCGGCAAGAAGAAGAAAAAAGACGACCGAGTGAAAGATTGCGGTCCTGTTAAGTAAATTGTTTACATCTCCCTGCGCCCTCGCATGGGGTTCGACCCGGTGTAAAATAACTGGCGCGCGACCACCGACGCATCCCAGACCCTCTGGTTTTGCTGCTTTCAGCTTCTTTATTCTGCTTCTTGCAGTGTAAAACGCGAGAAATTTTCGTACAACGTCGGGACACGGAGAGAGACAGACGCGAGTTTCCGGACTCGGCTGCCATCATAAGTATCCACTAAAAAGACCCCAGATATTTATAGTATTTATAGTACGGGTGGTACCTGTTACACGAGACAAGGGAAAAATGTATATGTGTATAGGGGAGAGAGATAGAAAAACCCGAGCAAATACAAAATACGTAAATAAATAGGTTTAAGAGGATAAACGCTCTTTTCTACGCTATCGCATTCATCATCCCCTTGGACGATGACAGCAACCCTGAGGAGTTTCGGTAGTCGCCAACCGGTGGCAAAAAGATCGAGAAGCCATTGAGATTTTTTCTTCGAGTGCGTTCTTGTCTGCCTTCACAAAAAAAACAAGAAATTTTCACCCCTTCGAGAGGGATTTCCCTTCAAAAGTAAAAATCGATTCCCGGGCTTGAAGGTCGATCGTAGGTCGTATCGGTGAACCAAGAGACTTGTCCGGATTTTGCAACTCGGTGCTCGGTGCCAATTTACCGCGGGTACGCGTGGCTCACCCCCTAGTCTACCATAGTACAGAGGGCTATCGGTTTTCCACCGATCGCGATGGATAGCTGGCCCTGGCTATCTTGCGGTGAACGTGCGAGGTATGGAACTCCCGTGTTCGTACGCTTTCCGAAATAGCATACTGCCGAGAGCGGATAAACAGGTCTTATTTCGAGAAGCGTCTTTCGGTCCTATTCGCTTCTCTCTCCCTCTCTCTCTCTCTCTCTCTCTCTCTCTCACTCCCTCTCTCTCTCTCTCTCTCGATCTTCCTCCGCTACGTGCTTGCCTGGATAACGCCTCTGCGAGTATCTCGAATCAACGACCAAAAGAAACACTGTCCAGACCTGATTTTCACGAAGATACGAAGACTATACGAGAAAGTTTAACCGCGCAAGAATGTAACGTTAAATGGGGTTTGAAATAAATTTGATGAAAAAATAGTTCCGTACCCACTGAAATTGCAATTCGCGTTCCAGATGTTTCTTCAGTACAAAATCGACGACACGCGCGTTCGATAAAACCGGACTAAGTTTAAATCACAATTATTTTTAATGACGTGGTTGTTCGATAATAGAGAGGTCGATATAGTGGGGAAATCGATACCGTTCGATCGCGATCGCCGACAGTGTCGCATTAGTATGTAAGCGAAAGAGAAGTTTCTTTGTTATGACTAGAATCGTTAAACGATACTCGAGGCAAACAAAGTTAACCCTCCGGGCCTTTGCCGGGTCACCGACGCCGGTCTCGAGCCAAAAAGGATTTTAGGACGGTCAAGGAAGGGGTGGACTGTCACGTGGTCACCATTCTGGGACTACTCGAGTTCCCAAGGCCCGTTTTACTCGTAATCGAAACTGACTGCGGCGATCGAATTTCCCGGTAATCGATCTCTGTTTGGAGAAAATTGCGAGAGACTAAAGATGTTTTCATACGATTTAGAAAAAATTTCTGATCGCAATGTAATTCGAAGATTAATCTTGTCGCGAAGAATCATGAGACATCTTTGAATTGGAACGTACATGATGTACGCGAAGAGATAGAGATAGAGTGAGAGAGGAGAGAGAGCGAGAGAGAGGGAGAGAAACCCACCAGCTGCAGCCATCTTGCCAACTCGAGATTTAACGGCGGGGTCGTTAAGATCTTAACGACCGTTTGTTAGAAAAGCTTCGAGCTCGTCACCGGGAATAGAAAATCGTGAATACGCGACGAGATCTCGTTATTCTCTGAAATTCGCATTGATTCGCCGATACCAAATTTTCACATTTTGCACGAATCGATTCTCGATCGCGACGAATATGTTTCCCTGGATTTTACAATTTTTTTTCAAAGCTCTCGTCGCCATCTTCCGGGAATCGGTCAGAGAGAGCCGGAAGCTGTAAATCTCGCAACTCTTTCCTTAAGAAACGAAAAGTTCTTCTCGCCCCGAGGAGTTCGAGGGAATAATCTCTCTCTCTCTCTCTCTCTCTCTCTCTCTCTCTCTCTCTCTCACTTCAGTTCGGAACCTTCGTGGGATCGTAAAAAATTCGGATGGACAATACGGGCTTTTCGTATCCATTTGTTTACAGGACAAAAAGTATTCTTTACGAGCTCTCGGATGAGAGACATCTGTCCTCGCGAGGGAGGGCAAGAAATTAAGAGTTTCCTCGTGTTTTATTTTTATCTAAACGCCGAAGTGCTTTGAGAAACTTTGGACGTCGGAAAAAAAAGTTATCCTCTTTAACCTCGGGCTATAAATTAGAGAATACCCGAGTTCCATCCTGCGAGTTTTTGAAAAATTTCGAGCTAGAAACCCATTGATTCGATCGTCGATAAGAGACCCGATTGCGATAAAACAGAATACTACCCTCGATTTTCTACATTAACGGACGTCGATACAGCAGAACGCCTATGTACCAGTCGCGATAACTTTAATCGCGAAAATATTCTTTCTCCAATCCGCCAGAGGGCTCTGCGATCGACGATTCTCCCTACGGCAAAATCTTTTTCGATATCGTTATTTAAATATTCCATTATCATTAAGAACAAAAGATCGATCGATTTTTTTAATAATAATCGATCGATAGTTTTATCCTTCGTACGCGAACTTTATAATCCCTCGTTAATAATAAACGATCATCTAACATTTTGTTTATTATAAATAAATAAATAATTTATTTTTACGATCGATCCCGATAATAATCGCGAGATAACGTGCTTGTTTACACGCGACAAAAATATTGATCCGGAACGTTTAATTAGTCGTTTGTAACGCGCTCGAGGAAGCTTAACGACGTGGAAGTGTATCATCTCCGATGATCTCGCCTCTGTACGATCGGTTTAAAGCTTCTCGCACCCCGCGAATCCTTAAACGCTTTATCCCAGACTAAATAAAAACATTGTTCGAACGCGGCATTATCCCGGACCTGGTGCACCGCGGATTTCGTATATTTTCTGAATCAATATTGGCTTCTCCGCCCCCTCTCCGCTTTCCCCGCACGACGACCTTGCCACGAGTGGTGTACGGGCGGTAATGTATAATCACAGGTATATATATGTGGGTGAGACGCGAGAGACGCGAGAGATTGTACGTAAGAAAGGGGAAGGGGTGGGGTTGGGGGAGGGAGCTGGAAAAAAACACGAAACGTTATCGGCTCAGAATTCGCGCAATGGAATTTCTTTTTCTCATCGAAAAAAAGGGATAAACGGGACGAGACGACTCGAAAACTGTCGAAAAGTACAAGTAGATCCTCATCGAGACGAGTTATTTTTATCACGAGGAACGTCGAACCACGTGATCGTAATTTATCGATAATTATATCGTAACGTGGAAAAATGGTCGTTGTTCGATCTCGGGAAATCGGAAATATTATTTTTCGGTCGAAACACATTTTGTACATAGTCGTTGAAAGTCATAAATAAAACATGAATATTAAACAAATATATTTAATGCTTTAAAAATATTTGTCGATTTTTTTTTGTTATGATTAATTGTTTACAAAATATACTCGAGATACGAGTTCGAACGACAAAAGGGTATAGCGCGAGATTTTATACCTGAAACAATCGAAGCCACTTTTTGGCACTCGAGGCTCGAGAACCCTCTCGAAGTATTTTTCGAGCACGCGTATAATTATCATCGTCTTCGTATCGTTTGCCTCGTCCCTCGAGCCAAAGAGGGGAAAAAAACAGAAATTCAGCCACTACGTAGCTACCGTATGAAAATAATGATCCGTCGCAGGTATTCCTCTCGTATCGCGATACAAACATCCCCAAGATCTTCTTTACGTCCGAGACGTTCGAGTTTGGTCGAAGAATGCTCCCGAAACATTTGTTTCAGCTTATAGTCGGCATTTTAGGATTTTCGTGCCGGCATAAAAACGGTTTGTTCTCTCGCTCCTGTCTTTTCCTTTCTGCGGTCGCGGGGGACCAAAGCTACCTGGGACCGTTTGCTGGTGTCGAACGTGTACCCTCGAAGATTTTTCACTTCCCAGTTTGCGACGTTGTTACCATCTGGAAGGACTTACGCGGCACGATACGTAGGAGGAATTTTCTTTTCTCGATGGAAAAGAGAACGAGGTCGGTAGGAATAAACTGCGCCAAGGAGGAATATCTCTTCTCGGCGAAACTGTCGCGCGAGTACGAGCCATCACGTTCGTTCTACGTGCAATAACCTCCCCAACCCGGATATCTGTCAAAGGTCAAAAACTCTTGTCAAACTTCGGGACGAAAAATCATCAGGACGATTATTGTTATTATTCAAATATGGAAGCGAAGGCCTGATTTTGCTGGTGGACGGATTATCGGCTCTCGCCTACCGATTTAAATCCATCTTTTTTTCTTCTTCTTCGGACGAATAGCGCCACCAGTTATAATCTCCTGCGGTTAATCCGATAAGAGCAACGAGGTGAGAAAGGTATTAAATCTCTCGTAGCAGTGAAAACGTGGAAGGACTTTTCAACTTCCGCGATAAGTCGGGGAAAATTTTCGTACAATTTCACGTTTCTACTACGACGAATTAATACCGTAACGGGATTTCCGACGGCACGAGCGAAATATCATTTTACTCCAATCCAATAATTTTTCAATAATTTCGTCTTCATTATTTTCTTGATTATTTTATAAATAGTCGTACGTTTTTATAAATATATAGTACGAGATTGCGAAATAAATGGTGTTAAACTTCCGGAGTAGGAAGCGGAAATCGAGAAGCTGGTTTCAAACGAGAGATTCTTCTTTATAAAA
This sequence comes from Netelia inedita, assembly GCA_964017225.1. Lineage (NCBI taxonomy): Eukaryota > Metazoa > Arthropoda > Insecta > Hymenoptera > Ichneumonidae > Netelia > Netelia inedita. The sequence goes on from OZ024924.1 coordinate 33,204,536, forward strand.
CCGAGCTACACAGAAATATATAAATATATATACAGAGTTAGTTTAATATATATTAAGATCGGAGGAAGTTCTGCAGAGGCAAAAGAGCGCGCGAAAGAGGGATAGATAGCGAAGAGACATCAAAGGGCGGCGACAACGGATATGTGTAAACCTTCGGCCGCCCGCTCCCTCGGTGAATACCAAAACGCGTTCGACGCACCGCACGAAATCCAGGACACTCTCTCGTCCGTCTTCGACGTTTCGAAAGAACGATTTTTTTTCTTTCTTATTCCCCTTCCCATAATTTTCAAATCTCTCTCACTCGTTCCGATTTCTCGCACTTCTCAGTGAAGAGCGTATCAAAGAACCGCGAACGGATAAATGTAAGCGGCCGTTTAGCGCGAACTCTCGTCGCTAATTTTAATTACCTCCTGATTTACGTCTCGATATCTAGCGGTCCTTTCGTCGCGAGCTTAACTCGACGCCATAAAAATATCAAGAGGTTCTTTCTCACTCGCGAAAACTTTTACTTTGAGGAGCTTCGCGTTGAGCAAAATGCTCTGAATTTTTCAAATTTTGTTAAAATCAAAGAACGCGATTGAAAAATTCTTCTAATTCTTCGGTCTTTTGAAAATAATCATTTTCTTTCGTTTTATTCGATCGAAGGAAGAAACAATTTTATTTCTGTTATTTTCTCGTCATAGCGAAGATTGTTTGATTTCGAGCTCATTAATTCCAATCGACTTAAAACTTACGACGCCACGTGCCGGGGTGTTAAAAGTCTTCTCCAAAAGTACACATTCCCGAGTTCGCATCGTGCCTTCCACCACACACGCGCGCTGCCACTACAAACACAAAAGTAACGCGGCAATATGGACGTGTGTATATACAGTAACGTATCGAGCGTATGTCCGCAATATTCAGTTTGATTCGATGCCACGGTCCATCACCCCCGGGAGCTGTTTTCACACAAAACAAAGAAAACCAGCAACCCCCCCATCTTCCTACTTTCGAATCGATCTCGTTCCTTCTTCACCCGAATCTCGAGAACGTCACTCGTATCGTCGTATATATTCCTCTTCTTCTTCTTCCATGTCTGTTTCACATTTTTTTCCTAACAAAAAGCAAAGATTAATTTTTTTTGTCTTCACCCAGGAAGTGTCCTGAGGATTTACTCTCTTCGTCACTTTTTCTTCTCTCTCCTACTCATATATGTATACACGTGCTGTGGTATATATATATAGCTACGAGCTACTGAAATATACGTTTTCGGCAGACAGCGTGGCACCCAAAAGCTCGCGGCAGACGCAAAGGAGAAAAATCTATAGCGACGCGAGGCGACGGTTCTTTTCTCGTGTGTCTTCCCCTCCCGCTCCACCCCCACCCTTCGTACCCACAAAAGCGAATAGTACGAGCCACCGTGGACTCTAGTCCGGGGGTATATACCCGGCAATAAGGAAGTAGCCCCCGTTGCTTAAAAAAACACGTACCCGCTAAATATCACGGTATAAGGGCCAGTGTAGCCTGAGAAAACAAGAGAATTTTTCTTCGCTGTCACTCCCTCTTTTTTCTCTTCTTTTTTTTCCCTCGTAGATCCTGAAATCGCTCATCATCGTCCTCGTTCAATCTTCAACATCGTCGAAATACATTTTGCGATAATTCGTCAATTTTTGTTTTCTTGTGATGTAAAAAAGAGGAAGAGAAAAAAAATTTAATTCTTATTTCAAGTAGAGTGGTCTTCGCGTCGGGTTTCTCGAAAATACGATAGGGCTCTTGAACGTTTTCCCGACGGGCCCAGACAGCGTGGCGACGCACGAGAAAGAGGAAACCTTCGAGCCCTCCCAAGTCAGAATGGAATTCCAACCGAGAGAGAGAGCAAGAGAGAGAGAGAGAGAGAGATAATAGTCACAGAAGTCCCAAAGAACGTGACTGACCCAGTCGACCTCTCACGGTCCCTTCTCTCCCTCCTTCTGTCTCTCGCCTAATTAACGGCCTGACGAAAGCCAGGAGTAATTAACGCCCGGACGTTTCCTCGCGCGACGACTTTTCCACATCACGAACGGTCACGAAATATCACCGGAGCACGTGGGAATTCCTCAAGGACCTCCTCAAGGATCACGTACAAGGATCGCCTGGGTTAAAAATATTGAACTAAAAAAACAGTTAACCGACCATTTTTACTGCGTAATGTAACGAGCGACCATTTCTCGTTACGAGAGAGAAAAATTTCCTTCTAATCGTTAAGGAATCAATTTTTTTTCTTTTTTGTTATTCTCGCCACTTCGTTCACGGGAATGAAATTGTATTTGCTTTCGAGGGCAGAGGAGACTTTAATAGGGCTTAATAGAGCGATCCATTCGTTCCCCGTCGTTTGTTGGACTGGCTACGGGTACGAGAGGGGCGAGACGAAAGACTTACGTATATGTATTATAACTATATATAAGGAGCGTATACCTGTTGTGTAGAAACTGACGGTGGACGAGAAGGTGTTCGCTGATGATGGTAGACGTCCACCGGTAGCCATGCTGCTGTCAGTTAACAGCGAATACACAAGAAACACCTCTCTTTTTCTCCTCGTTTCCTCTATCTCACTTCACGTGGCATCGACCATTGCGAGCACGCTGAAACGAATAAATATACGAAAGTGTACGCCCACCAAACCCGTCCACTATATAACACGCTTCTTTATCTCGCTTCTCCTGGTGGCGCTTGTACGATTATAAATGCAACGGCGTATGGTATCGAGAATGGAGAGACGGATGAAATAAAAAAATGGCACGGAAGGGACGAGAGATGCGCTATAAAAATATGGCGGAATGGCAATTCAGTAACGAACAATGTAGGTAGAGAGGAAGAGGAGACGAGGTGAAACGAGTCGTTCGAATGATTTATTAATTTATACAATAATATTGCAATTCTTGCTAACGTACCATAAACGTTGTATATTCAACGATTTAACGAAGATGATTTAATTTTCATCGATTAGTCGATCGATTCGAGAACTAATTGATTGGACGTTTGAAAAAAAAATTATTTCATTCGGGGGGTAGAAAAAGGTCTCGAGCGAAGTCAAGCTCGACACGCTCTCACGAAAAATCCTTGATGTTTTGACACGATGGCACCTTCCGGGATAATCCTTTAAACGGGCACCGCGGGTGGCAAAGTTCCCCGTTGTCGTCCTTCATTGTAGGACACAGTGCGTAAACCCAACGATGATGACGAGAGTCACCTAGTCCTTCTTCTTCTTCTCTCTTTCTCTCATACGACACGAGGAAATTTCGTCCTAGGTACGAGGAAGAAACTATGTCCTTCCGTAAGGAAGAAAGGTCCTTGCGGTACGTTCATCCCGATAGACGAATCGTTTTGTTCTCGTGGCTACGGGGAATATAATCCTCAGGGTCAATCCGACACACGAGAGTTTGACCGCATCCGGGGGAGAACGAGCACGGAGGAAAGTACGCGCGGGGTAATCCTTCGGGAAAAAAGAAGGAGCGTGAAGCCGAGTTGTGGAGCGCGAACCACGCGCCAACGACTTTACACGTGGTCTCTCTCGTACAACCTTGGAGACATCGAACGACCGGGGTTAAGCTCGATATTACTTCTTCGAGAATAATGGAGGATCGATTAGGAGGATTCGCTCGAGGAAACGGTGCGTAAAGGAGTCAGGACCTGTTAAAGAAAAAAGGACGAGACGAGGAGTCTGAAAAATAAGAATGGTTTGATTGTCAGCTGGTGGGCGGGCCAATGGATAATCTGCACAAAATAACTCCGACGTTTCGATAATTTGATAACAATAACGATTTATCATTTATGTTGGCTAATTAAATATTTTGAAAAATTTATTTTTAATAAAAAAACTCGCGATATACACGATCAAGCCCCACGATGGAACTTCCGATCGTGAAAATGAAGTAAAAAAATTAAATGTTGGAGAAATAGGTTTAATCATGTCAAGAGACAGAAAGAGAGAGAGAGAAATTGACTCGAAACCCTCTCGTGTCGTCGCTCGGCTCGTGCGTGGACTCGATATCTTCGTTCCGCTATCTCTCTTGATGTTGGTAACAATGAAATCTTTATGTAAGCTCGAACGTTCCTCGCGATGTAATTCTAGCCCGAGATACAGAATCGGATCTCAGAGAGAGAGAGAAAGAGAGAGAGAGAGAGAGAGAGAGAGAGAGAGAGAGAGAGAGAGAGAGAGAGATCTCTGCCATGGCTGTCAGACGTTCGTAACATTACGAACGAGGAGACGTCTTGGTCCAAGTATCGACGCCATCACGCGAGAGCTCGACGATGTCCAGACAATTATTTCGCAGTGGTACTTTCTCTCTCTCTCTCTCTCTCTTTTCTGACGTACTATAGATATAATATGTAAATTGTATACGCGTGTGAGCGAGTACGCAGCCGAGAGAAGCCTTCTCGAGATATTACGACGATCCTCGAGAAATGACACGAGAAAGAGAACATCCATCGGATATTTATTTAGGATTCGATACATAAGTCGAGTAGTCGCCTCCGTTCATTTGCGATTACTCTATACGACGTATATAGTATGCAAGGTGAATGTCCCAGTCATGCGAGTGCCAGTAATTACGAATTGAAAGAACATTTTCCCCCGACGTCGATTTCACCATTTTTTTAATATTATTTTCATTTATAATTATTATATTTTTTATTATCAAATTTTCCACTTTAATTTCATAGCTGTCGAACATTTCTCTGCGATAAAAAAAAGTTTTATTTTTTTCTCGATCAATTTATCCAATGATTTTCATCAGGGATGAATTATTTTTACGAAACACTTGTTCGGGTCATCCGAGACAAGTTTTTCTTTCCCATGGTGTTTGGTACTTTAATTTAGCAGCGTGAATTCGACAAAAGAAGCGTGTCGCTTTTACCGTGACGTAGACACACAGAAACAGTGGGAGGGAAATTTTGCTGGTCTGGCGGGATGAATGTGTACGTGTGCGCGTTCTCGTATTTTTTTTCTTTCGGACCGCCGGCGTCTTTGCCTTTTGTTTTAAGGCCGAGCGCGCAACGCTCGCATCCGGTTCCGGTCCTTATCTCGCGTTACCACGTGCTTGGACCCAAAACCCCTCTCTCTCACCCCCCTCCCCTTTACGACCATTGTTGGCCACATGTGCCGCTCGACTATCGAAGACCCACCGAGAGCCAGAGAGGGATAGAGATAGAGACAAGTTTGCTTACGTTGGCCCACATAACACGGACGAGCAATGTTGGCCACAACGCGGAAGGCTCTCTTCAAGTACCTCTATATACCTCTCTCTCTCTCTCTCTCTCTCTCTCTCTCTCTCTCTCTCTCTCTCTCTCTCTCTCTCTCTCTCTCTCTCTCTCTCTCTCTCTCTCTCTCTTGATCCTTAGAACGTTTTGGTAACACCAGCCCGATACTTAGAGATTTCTATCATCGGAACACAACGATTGAGCTGTAAAATCGAACAAGCGGTCATCGAGACCGAGAAATTTAATGGATAATTGGAAAATTTCTACGAACGATTGATAATTATTTTCTCGCTTTTCTCGAACGAGGGCGAGTACGAAAAAGTCAATATAAAATATATAAATAACGTTAATTACTTTTAAAAACTAATAACAATGTGTAAAATTTATTTATAAAATTCCCCTTAAATATTCTCTCCGATTCAGGAATAATTTTAAACCACGCGTTGAACGAATAGCGAGTGAGATCCGTCGAAAGTTTTCGCAAGAGATTTATGATCGTGTGATGTTCGGGTCAGCGGAGCGAGAGGCGAATTCTCGTTAGAATTTCTATGAGAAAACCAGCGCTCTCGGCTCTCCGTTCCTTTGCCATCGGGGGACATTACGTACGCCGAGGTAACCCCGTTCAGCGAATGTCCCATTTTCCAAAAATTACGCGAGAACGAAATAACTGAAATGTTTTTTTATTGTTGGATTTTATTTATATTTCCTCGGATTTTTTTTTATTTTCTCAGCGCGAAATCGTCGATAAATTCCGCGTTTAACCATGAAAACGTGACGAATTTAATAATAAACGAGTAAATAATTTTCGTCACGTTCGACGATCGGAACGGATCGAAGGGTGGTAAGAGAAAAAGAGAGAGAGAAAGAGCTCACGTCTCGCGCCTTCTCGTGGTCCATAGGCAACACAGCAGCCGTTCATTGTCCAACGGATCACCCCCTTAAATAGGATTATATTAAGCTGTTTCACGCCGGAAGAATAGAGTCAAATGGGAAGACGTCGAAGATGTTTTGGTAGGGCGACGACGGGTAGAAAGCAATAAGAGAGAAAAAAAGGACAGTCTGTGTGTGAAAGAGAGAGAGAGAGAGAGAGTGATGAACGAAGCTGCGAGATTGGAGCGGGATATACTCCTGTAACTCTCGCCCGCGAAGATGAGATTCCAAGTCGTCGGCCACCGCGTCGTCAACCGGGACAAAATACACTAGGCTCGAGTGCAGTCGAAGAACCGAGAGAAAGAGAGAGCGAGTGCCAGGCATGAGGGGCGGGGGGGGGGGGGGGGGGGGGTAGGGTGAAAATGCTGCAGGAGTTGAGTTGACAGGTGAATGCTCGTGGAACATCAAGTTCGTCCCTCGCCCACGCGAATTCCCACGTACAAATAACCCTGAATAACCCACCCCTTCGTGAATCGCCATTTTATTTTATTTGATTATTTTTTCATTCTTATCTCGCAACGTAGAAAATAAGGCAATATTATTTCGTCTCGGGTGATATTATACGATTATGAGAACGTGCGAGTACGAGAGGAAGGATTAATCGTCTCGCCTTTCGTGACCTCGTTTTCGGGAGACGAGTTCGGGTTTTTAATGGCGCCAAAAACGCACCACCGATAGTAATAAAATTATTCGCGAAGGCTTCTCGTGGCAAACCGTGGGGGCCTCTCCGAGACGTCATATCTTCTTCGTCGTCGTGTATCGATAATCGTGTGCGTGTAAGTTTGCGCGTACGAGTACACGAGAGGGGGTGGCAGGAGGACGGGAAGGGGCACATAGACACCATGGTCGCATCGCGTATAGAGCCGTATAGCGTCGATTTATTTTAGCGGCCGATATTTCCATCCGTCCTAAACCGGCTGAAGCCCGGCCACGGGCCAAAATCAACAGAGGCTCTCTCTCTTTCTCTCTCTTTCACTGTTCCTGTTTTCTGCTACTGCCGTTGCGCTTTTCTCGTATTCGTCGCGCGAGCGCAAATTTCTCGCATCCCCCTTTCTCTCTCTCTTCCTCTGCGAATTCGTCACTGGCGGACACCATTCGCTTTCTCTCCTTCGTTTCATATTTATCACGCGAATATCGAATCGAACTGTTTTAAGTAAGATTCAAGAATTATTTTTGTAATTTTTTCGTAAATTTTTGGGGGTAGAGCGTCAAATGTGGGAAAATTGTTGGGTCGATTCTTATTTTCTCGTCAGTAGGTTGAGAAACGACATATATATATATATATGTATATACGGTCAAGAATAAAGGCCCGTAGAGTCGCCAAGCAGTCTGACCCTTCGTCCTGCAAGTTCGTGCATCCCCTCCTCCCAACCCCGTTCTCGGGCCCATGGTCAAGTTGTGGATCGAGATGTTTAAATATTTGAGGAGGATCATAGTGTGTGGAATTTCTCTCGTGCCGACTTTAGTCACCTCGATCGAAGGAGTATCTATATAGGCATAGGATAAGATGAGCCGCAGAATTCAGAAGAGAAAGAGTGTATGAAAGAGAGGGAGAGAGAGAGAGAGAGAAAGGAGAAGAGTTGGTCCTCGCGAGCTCGAGGATATCTCGGAACGAACAAAGTGCAGTGACGCGTCTGTCAGAAATGAAATTCCATATGGTCAACTACGAGATACGTACGTATATACGCTCCCTCTCTCCTCGTCACTCTTTTCCTCCGTTCTTTCTTTTTTTCTTTTTTTTTCTCACTCGAGCCACGGATCCCACTCGAGAGTCCCGGAGAGCCTCGAGAGCAAGAATGAATGAATGAATGAACGAACGAAGGAACGAACTGCTGGAGTACAGATGAGGATGCAGCAGAATCGAAGAAGAAGGAGTATACAAAAAGAGAGACGAGTGAGAAAAAGAGAGTGACTCGTCGAGACTTTTCGTCTTTGGAAACGTTGCTGCTCGTGTGGTCATATTTAGAAGGTGGTGAATATAATGCCACTGTGGGTGCTGCTGCGTCACCTAAGGAACCTCCTGGTTCTTTCTCTCTCTCTCTCTATCTATCTCTTTCTTTCGTACCATCAAATATAACACACACACACGAATTTACAGTCGTAAAGTCTTCTTCACCGAACGCATCACGAAAATTCAGTCATTCGATCTCTTTCTCTCTCTCTCTCTCGTCTTTTAACAATGGGACAATGAATCAAGTGTGATAGAGCGAAGGAGAGAGCCAAGATCGTCGAGAGTCCGGTGTACTTCCACGTGGTGTCCCTTCGATTCTTGTTTATTTTTTTTTATTGTTATTCTTTTTTCTTCGTTCATCATGGAATTCGTAATCAGAAATCCCGCTAATATTTATACCGCGTCACGAATATTCTCGATCGATCACACACTCGGAGGAATTTATAATGAGCGGGTGAAGGTTTTTTTTCACGAGATTGATTCATTGAACGTTTCACGTATCGGTGAGAATTCGGTCGAGTTCCGGTCGATCGGTCAATAACGTTGACAAGTCTTCGAGGTCTCACGAGATCGTCCAAGTGTCCCACCAAACGAAAACCTCACGTTCTTGCGTTTTTGGGGAGGAGGAGAAGGGGGGCGTAACGAATGTCGACAGGTCTCCAGAAATTTGAGGATTTTTGGGTTGTACCGACTCGAAGGTGGATTTGGTTATCGTATTTTAATTTTTGTATCCTCACGTCTTTCACAAATTTTTCTATTGTCTTTAATTTTGAAATACCTCTTTTTTCTTTGTAACGAAAAAAAGAATTCAAAGTTAAACGTTAGGGTGTCTTAATTTTCTTGGTCTTACTCTTTTTTCCAAGAGAGAAAGAGAGAGAGAGCAAACTCGTTTGTCGCGGCCGATTAGTCGCTTCCTCGGTCTCGCGCCTTCGTCTCGACTCCGCTGAAACCCCTCGAACACACGTCGCAAGTTCTTCGCGATCAAACGGCTGAGCGCTACCGAGGACGAACGACGCGCGCGCTCTCTCGTTTCGGCCAATCTCCATTTCTTTTTATTTCATTTCGCGCCGTCGCTCATCCTCCTTCCTTTTGTATTTCCTGCCCGTGTCCCGTGCTCCCGTCATCATCGCCATCCCCTTTTCAAGTACTCAAGCTCCATTACCGAGCGGCTTTGAGAACGTCCCGCTCGTCTCTCGATGAGCTTTCGTTTTTTTACCGCTCTATTATTGCCCGACGGTTAGAGGCGCGAAAAAAATGTTTTTAAACTTACATTCGTCGTCCGGGTAACTTTCGGGTAAACGGAAGTCTCGCGGACTACCGGCTCGACGAAATATCATGAGATATATACCGAAAAATTTCACCGATTTACGATTTTTAATCAATTTTCTCGAAAGATTCACGGAGTAAAAAATTGAAAAATAAATAAAATGAAACAGCCACCAAGCGGAGAACGAGATGAAGGAATCCGATGATTCATCTCCGGTGTTTCCATTGTGAAACGCTGCGGTGATGGAGCTAGGCCGTGGAGCTGCAATGCGCACGGCGAAGAATTGAATAATTGCCAAGAGACGATGTCGGACGCACTCGACTGCGTCCAAGAAGACTCGACACTTCTCTTTTTTTCTTCATCTCCCATTTCTTCTTCCACTATTCTCTTGTACTCCCGTAAGTCGTAACCGGACGAACGATCGAGTGGAGAGAACTACTTGACTAAAATCGAGTTATCATTGTATTTTAAATATGAAAAGAAACAAAAAACAAAAAATACAAAATTTATTCGAATTTGCCTCAGGACACGATGATAAAATATTCGATCGGCATCGATGGGACCCACTTTTGATTGTTTGATATTATTGGTAAAATCGCGAGAATCTTTAGATGCGTGGTAGCTAAACGAATTGTGTATCGAACGTGTGACAATTTACCGCTACAATGTACGAGGGTGACCGACGTATGAATTATTCGAGTACGGGAGAACACGTTTTCTCGACGATCCATAAGGTTCGGCATTATTAAGTACGAACACGTTGGGTTATACACTCAGTATCGTATATTATTTCAAAGAGTCGTAGGCTTCACGAGGTGGCCAAAAGAGCGAGTGGCCCAGGACAGCGTTGAATTGGATCAACATCTCGTGATGCCAGTAACAACAAGATATGCAGTTACAAATCGGATACGAGAGAGATTCTCGAGGACGTTTCGCGCGGAGTGTGTGACACTCGGAATGACGGATAGGGTCGTACACCTTTCTCTCTCTAACAGTCACTCTCTTGGACGTTTCGTTCGAGAGAAAATACGGCTTGTTCAATGACTTTTCGAAAGTTGGAGGGACGATGAACCGGTCGTTTTGTATATCACACTGAAATTATTATTTATACATATATATAATTTTTGGTTTTTGAAATATTTTCATTACGATCATTTTATATGACTTTTTGATCATTTTTTTGCGCGTGAACCAATTTTTATTTTTGTCTTTTAATTTCTTTTTTTTCATGAATATTCGATTTTTGTACGATTCGGTAGAGCGTAAACAATGGGCGTGCTCACATGCCGACGTCGTAACCGGATCACTTGGGTGTGCGAATATACGACATCAGTCATCGCGGTAGCTCGTTAGGCACGATATGTCTATCGCAGTGAGACACGAAACGGCCAACTCCACGGCTCGAAATAATTTTGCTCCGTAACGCGACAAAAAATCGTAAACGCTCCTCAAAATTTTATGCTCGTGTCCATTTGTTTTTTTTACAACGTCGCTCTATAAAAGGAAGAGAATCGCAGTGCAGATAATCCTACGGCAAAGTCAACGGTAGAATCACGATACGGAATAAGAAAAGCGGTAAGCAAAAAAAAACGTGAAAAAAAAGTTTATGATTTAAAATCATATCTAGGCGGGTGTAATGACACGGGTAGAGTCAACGGTAGCGAAGAAACAGAAGAGACTCTCGTCGCAGGTGGCTGCGTCTATATATATATATATATATATATATATATATAAGCGTAGGTACCCGCCACGAAGTTCTCTGGCTGGTCCTCGTTGGAGTCGCGCGAGCTCGGCCCCCGCCCCCTCTGTCCTCCTCGCGTACCACGGTCGCACACTCTGTTTTCAGAACAAACCAACGGGCTTACACTCATAACAGGAAAAATATTAAATCACCGAGAGAGCATCAGCATCAGGCAGCACACCACGTTCCTGACCTATCTCTTTTCGGTTGCCACCATCGCCTCGTACCTAGTTCCGTCAAACGGGGTTACTTTATACAGGTTTTAGAAGTTTTTTGTAGGTAATTTTTTCCCTCCAAATGAAATGGCTTCAATTGGAGGTTGCGGAATCGGAAATTTATTGCTGATAAAGATTACGACGTTATTTTGCCCAATATCTCAAAAACTCTATGAGAAAAACGCAAAAAACTCGAAATAACGATTTACCCACTTAAGGTCGATAAATCCTGAAAATCAAAAACGAAACCATGATTTTCTTGTTGTACGGGAAATTTACGATCGACATAGGCCCTTAGACCTTGAGAAATGATTAAAATTCACCGGAATTCAATATATGGCCGATTTCAATGGGTATCTCAAAACCTCGAAACACCGACTTTTTGCGATGCTGTATCTCCGTTCTGGCTCGTTCGACAGAAAATTACATGCATAACCTTTTGAAAGGATCGCCAAGATGAGAGGAATGAGCCCAGGAACATCCAGATAGCTCAATTTTTGTGGCCGTGGCGAAAGCTCGAGAATCGCGATATTTTAAGGAAAGGGCCCGCAAAAAATAAGCCCCGGAGGGGAGAAAATTTGTTTTCTTAAAAATGATTATTAATTAGTCGTATTCGATCGGAAATTTTTCGCACATTGCGAAAGTAATGGTTATTCTTACGATCGTTCGAAATTAATCGACGAAATAACGAAAAAACCGTGAAAAGTTGTGTTTTTTCGTTTTTTAACCTATGATTTTTCGTGCCAGCGAAAAACTACCGCTGAATTCGTGATCAGCGAGCAATTTCCGATTGCCTAAGAATGTATCAAATAAAAGAATTGCAAAACGTCGATTTTTAGAGCCAAATTTGGATCTGAGAACACATTTTGGCGCTTTGTCAAGGTAGCCACAAAAACTGTCAAAATTACCCATAATGTCAAAGTAACCCCGTTTTACAGTAAACGATTGTCAATCGTGTTTCGTTTGGAAATTATGAAAATTGGCTTAATAAAAAAACGATATTAAATTCGACGTTGTATTTTCTGCCCAAGGACGACGTTTTTCTCCAGCCCCCACACCCGTCGGACACGGTCCGATCGACCCATTGTCCGTGCTCGAGTTTTCCTTCGTAGCGACTTATATGCTTTCTTCGGCTTTTTTTCTTTTTCTTTTTTTAATTCAATTTTAAACGTACACCGTCGAGCGCACTTCGGGCCAAATTTACGTTCTCGCTTGCGTGAATTCTTGCTCCCGTTGATGCTCCGATGCGCGTTTCGTTTCGGGACGCGACAGCAACACCGCAGGAGGCACACGCTTATACAATGCGCCTCTGCCGCAAAGCCACGTAACGTAGAATTTATATACCTCGGTTCGCGGTAAGCGAACGTTTAAAGAGACTCGATTTAGCGTGAAAATTTCTCGTACGGGATGTTTTGTCGAGGCTTAAGGGGCACAGGAGGGTAGAGGAGAGGAAAGTTCGACGATAGTCTTTTTCCACTCGAGTCGAGTCCGACGCTCTTTCAGCGAATGGATATGTGGGGCACAATGTAAAGCCAACCATCTTACGAAAACGATTAAAACCTTTTCATATTATTTGAAACAACAGTATCGCTCCCATTGTGTTTTAGCGATCTCCCGTAATGCGCTGGCCTCTTGCTTTCTTTCTTTCTTCCCTTCTTACTTTTTTTTCTTACTTCATCTCCCACATCCTCAACTCGCAATCCGTAAAACGTATTATCTCTCACGAAGCCGCGTTGAAACTCGGTACAAAAGTACGAAGTAGGTACTTATTCGCACCGATACATCGATACTAGAGCACCTAAAATTCGTTCCCTCGTGCGTAAAATTGTAATCGACGAATTAGAAATCTAATTTATACTTTTAACAAATTGTAACTATAAATTGTCTGAAAAAATCCAATTTTTTACGTAGAATAGAGCTGGGAAAAAGAAGTTAAAAATTCTCGAAAGTTTCGCGAAGTAAAAAGATCGTTCTACGGTCACCGTCGGGCGTTCGTTCAATGTCTCGCGTCGAGTATGACCCTCTTTACCTCCGCTTGGTAGCATCTCGCTAAAACATTCGACAATTACCTACGATGTTTTCAAGAACAAGTCGAGAGTTTCCCGGAGCAAGATATATTCCATCGCGCACGGTACCGTTCACTTGAGTTTGCCTATTTCTCGCTTCGCTCACGGGAAGCTCTCGAATGCAGAAGCCCACATATAGCATTTGTCCGTATAAACAGAGGGAAATATATGCCCGCGCGTGGAGAATAGAGCGAACGAGAGAGTTAGTGAGCGAGTGAGTGAGTGAGACAGAGGAGCAGGGGGCGCGCTTGGCCGCGCAGCATCACGCGGTGTCGCGGCCAAATAACATGCACGGGGGGTTGAACACCCTAAAATTAGCCCCGAAGCATTCTCCCTCTCTCTCACTCGCTCTCTTTGTTGTATTCACAGACGAGAGCTATTTCCCTCTCTCTTGCTCTTCCGGTAAATGCGTGTTGATATGCACACGCTTCGGCTATCTTTCGGGCCGCGTTATATGCTCGTCGCGTTTTAGTCGCAGTCGTCGCGCCGAGAGCGTGAAAAAATGCTTACATTATCATGCGTAATTTTGTAAACAGCTCGGCGCACCACCGCCTCTCACAACTCTTTATATCGTAGGCTTATATATATATGTATATAGCAAACGTATGGTGTGTGTGACTCCTGGGGTGCGTTGGAGTTGGGGGGCAAAAAGGAGCCCGTGTGTCTCACATTGCGGGTGGCCAAAGTTTATAACGTGGGAGTTTTATAAAATAGTGAAAGAGATCAAAAATACTGGTAACAGGGAAATTGACGAGTAAATCGACACGAAATATCCCGATTTCAATGATTTTTCAATTGCGAGCAAGTGATCAAAGCAATTTATGAAAATCGATGGAAAAGCATTTTAAATAATTTTTTTTACCCGACCGTTCGTCACGACAGATCGGATTAATTTTTTTTATATTTATTCGTGACTATTGTTTTTTAATTACTGAAATGTTTGAACAATCGCCGGTCGCGATTATATCGCGATGTTTCGTCGCGGAGCAGCGATGCCGGTTGTAACATCACTCGTCCATGCAAAACGGCAATTCTCTCGCAATAACGCGCGCAAACGCCAATATCAAAAATGCCCCCCGGGTTCGTTTTATCTCCCTCTGTATCTCGGAGATCCCATTCGCACTCGTCAACCTGTAGTTCCACGGACAAACGCATCGGAGGGTTGTGCACTTTACTATATATATATACATATATATATATATATATATACGTTATATCAATTAAACTCTCGCTCGTGCGTCAAATGATAGCCTCGCGTCGAATTCGCGAATCGTCGTGTGCATTTCGCGGCAAAGCCAGTAACGGCCGAAAACCGAACGCCATAACGCCGACGGGCGTGCGCGAGTACGACGATTAATACGCGACGAATGAATTGTTTGCCCAAGCAATTTAGCATTTAATGTCATAATGATGCTTGAATTTTCGACGGAAACCCGTCGCTTGCATCACCGGGCCGAGCTTCTCTCTGACCGCTGGGCCGGATTTCAAAGTTTACTTTATTTCGGATTAAGCGACGATGCGCGCTTAAATTTTCGTTGACCCGCGCAATCCTTTCTCGTTTGGAACGTGTCAAATTTCGCGTACGGTAAATCACCGATTTTTCATAAATTTTATAATCGTGTCTGTTTGCCTTTTTTTAATAAATTGTACGAGACGCCTTTAATTTCTTAATCGAAGAGTTTTTAATTCCAATAATTTGTCAGTTTAAAAATTGTTTCAAAAATTCGAAGAAAATTACGTTTTTGTATCGAAGTTTGACGTTTGAAAATGGAATATTTTCAAGTATTTTCGCACGACGTGAATTTATAGAAATTAATCGCGGTCCAGAAATTCAATCCTGCGAACCACCATCGCTGATTTGAGTTCCATTTCGCGTTCGTCGAATCGCGACGAATCCAGCCGAACCAAACCGAGAATGGGGAGGGGGTAATATAGATTCGAAAAGGGGGATGGATCAGAGTGCTCCGGGAGGGTTGAAGGGCGATGAGAATGAGGACAGAACAGAGGGAGGAAGAGAGAGAGAGAGAGAGGGAGGGAGAAGGGAATGGGGGTTGGATCTCAACTCCTAGAACCCGAGCATTTCCAGGGAGATGGAACAGTTTCGCCGTGGGGTTGCTCTGGGAAATCGTACACCTGACGTCTTTCTCGTTCCGTGGCTAGAGAGCTCTCTCGGCGCATTGCACGCCGGGAATAGACGACGTCGTCCTCGAGCAATATATACGTGTCTATATAACACAGAGAGAGAGAGCAAGGAGACGGAATTTCAGTCGGAAATACACACACACGCACGTATATATATATATATATATATATATATATATATTCGCGGTTAGCGGAAAAATCGTTCGTACACGAAAAATTTTCATTCATTCTCGAGACTACTTTTTCTCTAGACACGCAAGAGATTTCAGGGTAAGAAGAAATATAAAACCGCGATATTTTCGTGCCTTCGACCAAACTTTCCCACAGACTCGCGTGGCTTCCGTTTATAGTTTAAAATACGAGACCTAGAGGGAGAGAGAGAGAGAGAGAGAGAGAAAGACGCATATAAAAAGGAAGGATTCCGTTATCACTGGGTTAGACAGAGATAAAAGATACGAGCCACGCGCGTTACACATCGTGTTTATTTTATCAAGACCCCCGTCGTTATACAGCAGGGTGTGAGCTTCTTTGGTTCTTCTCTCTTGCCTTCTGAATTAATTGCACCGCTATTAGACCACGAGAAAGAGAAAAATGTCGAACTCCACGTTGCAGCAAATAAAACGAACGCGTCTCGAGTTATAGTGACAATGACGGAATCAAAATGAAATTTAATTTAGTGACTTTAATTTCATTAATTACTATTTTTATATCTTTCTCTTATTAATTTAATTAACAATTATCGAAATAAGTAAATATTTCAATGGTTCACGATGAATGACTTTGAAACTAAATTGTTTTTTTTGTTGTTTCTCGTGGAATTCGAATGTTGCCACAGTAGGCTGAGTAATATCGAAGAATCGGCTTTAAATTTCGTGTGTACATTGCCCGCACCTAACGCAGAAAAGCAGTGGCGTTCGGTTTGTTTGCCGTTCGTATTTCGAAAGGATCACTCGAGTGTTTGCCAGTACGTGGCGAGATGTGACCTAAGGGGTGACTTTTGCACCCTCCCTCGATAGTTGCTCAAATAAACGCACCGCCTTCCCCCTGGATAAAAATTGATCAATCGAATTTTCCAATCGAAATTTTACAACACCCTCCTACAATCCTAACAAATTTTCCGCTCATCAAGGGCAGCGAAAACATTTCACCCTTATTTCCGTGAATTTGTTCGTTCGATTAAAACTCGAAAATTCGAAAATTCCCCGGCACACGGCCCTACCGTAGCTCGGCTTATCCAAACCACGTGTTTCTAAGGGACAGATGCCGAAAAATCCTAGCCCGAGGCGCGAATGAAAAAGCCGCAGGGTCAAAAACCCAAGAGGGTATCGTCGATGTCCGACAATGCATTTTTTTCGAATACGTGGCACGCGTTTTCTATTCTTCCCCCCAACGACGACGTACCGAACGTATTGTGTTTGGCCAATTCTCCGTGCTACTGGCCCTCGAGCAACGAGAATCATCCCTCACAATTAAGAATCGGATACATCTGTAACGTAAATTAAGCCTTCAAATTCGTACGAGCATATTTTCCAATTTCTCACCAAAAGACCAATGTATATCCATCTCGATTTATCGTAAATGCTTATACAGTCGTCTCTTTTGCAATCCCGCGAGAGCGTTTCGTGTACTCCAACTGGCAGTTAGATTGGCATATGAAACGCTTTCGCGAGATTATCGAGAATCGTAGAGACACGAATAAGCGGCATCTCCGTAGGTGGAAAGGTCGTATCTCCGATAATTTCGTGCGTGAAAATATACGGGAGATACGTCTTTTTGTCTCTCGGCAATCGTTACGTACGAGGGACTCGCGGCAGGAAGTTGTACATGGGTTTCGGGCGAAAAGCGAGAGGAAAATACGTGCCTCGAAGAACCTGGGGCGAAATGTTTGGTCCGATATATCCCACATCTGTCTTGACTCGCGTATATTAAATGTCGGTCTCGGCGCGCATTCAGTCGCGTCCTACGTAGGCTTTTGCAAGCGTTTAGTGTACACACAGAAAGAGCAAGAGAGAGAGAGAATGTGTTAGAAGCCGCAAGTATCTCCACGGAAGTATAATCAATGCCCATCACTATATATCTCTCGTCTACCGTCGGCCCGGAGGACTTGCCATTCGAAAACCGCTGTTACCGTTACATACATACGCGTTCGCCTCGTAAATCGAGCAAGTCCGAAGTGATATAGTTGCCATGTTGTTTAGAGAGAAACACGCCAAAACTAATCGTCAATACGTAAAGCACTCCAGAGTTCTCGTAACCGCTCCTTCCCTAAAATATATACGAAAAAAGAATCACGCGCCAGGATTCGCAAATACAAAAAATTAAGGACGAGACATAGGAGAGGAATTTAGGTTCGATTTAAAAAATGAAAGCCAATCTCGCTCTTTCGTATCATCGTATAATATTTATTTTGGAACGTTCGCATCCGCGCGAAATATCCTAAGTTTTATAATATAATAATAATAATAATAATAATGATAATGTTCGCAATAATAATTGATTTTTTATTCTCGCTACGAGCGAAACGCTCACAATCATCGCTATCGTACATATACATTTATATACTATATATATATAGAAATACACATATATGTGTGTATATATATATAATATATATTCATACAGACTATCATCTATACAATCTATCTTCTAATATATATAATATATGTTTATATATATAATCTCCATATTTAATAATATACACGCAGAATTGGTGTCTAAGGGCATTAATGAACGGGGCCGAGTTGCGTTATCGCGCCAAGCTCCCGTCGATTCTAATTCTCATACGAAACGCGCGTTCGAGTATGTTTTGTCTATTCACATTTTTCTGTTTTTCTTCCCAACCCCCTTTCTTTTTGTTTGTTTTTTCATCAATTTTTTGCTCTAATCGTATATCAATTCTCCACGCGTCGTATATACATAACATACATATATATGGATACCATCCAATAAATTATATCTCAGCTCTCTTATTACAAACGTCTTCGAGTATTTTAGGTAAGTTTTTTAATGATTTCTTTTTTTTTATAATGTTTTTGCTTTATTTTCATTTGAATTACTTTTTGTTTCTCGCGAGTGCTCAGGAATGACACTTTACTGTTTTAACTGTTAGATTTATATCGGTCGTGTATTATTATTATAAATGCGCGTACACGCGATTTTTATCTCGCGCTGCTTTTTTTCTTCTTTTCCTCTACATCGACGGTCCTCGTGAAACTCGCGGTGAAATTTGCCTCGCGCGAATTTCGCGATTGCGACGACGAAAATTACGATTTCGTTACTTTTTTTCTTCCGATCGACACAGAAAATTCTTCGATCGTGACTTTGATTCGTCCTCGCCTGCCACAATGACTCTCTCTCACTCTCTTTCTTTATGCTTTTATATCTATATATAAATATATACACACGTCAGTTACCTTTTTTCTTTTTCTTTTTATTCATTCTTCTTTTTTTTTAAACGATTGCGCGATATCGCGACGCGAACCACGAGACGACGGCAGACAATCGGCAAACAAATATATCTGCGAAAAACGGCGGTGGTAAAGAAAGAAAGAAAGAAGAAAAAAAAAGAACGCGAGCCCCGTCATGCGATGCTGTTTGCACCCGTTCACCACAGTCTCACTTGTTTTGTGATGTCGCACGGGGTTTGCACAGTTGTCTCTATTACGCGAGATCGCGCGAGGATCGAATGTAAAAAAAAAGAATGAAAGATCGAACCCGCGCGTATACGTACGAACGAGGAGACCCCGTGACACGGGAATAAGCCGCGAAACGAATCGCGCGAACGAAAACGGAAAATTGCTCGGATTGGGTCAGGTCAGGAAATAACGAGGATTCGCGAATTTGCACAGGTGGTGTTCGTCGTTCCACACGTCGATTATCATTCGTTCGACGATAACCGATTCTCAAATTGTACCTCGTATTATTTTCAACTCACGTTCCTCGTTTTGCCGTCATTGGTGTTTAGAATGTTTTTGTTTGTCTTTGTTTTTTGTTTTTCTTCTTTGCAATCTTCAATTCCAATCTTTCGACATTTCGTCGGGCGAAGAGTTCCACTCTTGTTTCACGTAGATGAGGCAAGGATCGACGTAGCCTTGCTGCTCGTGCTGCTGCGACTGTTGCTGCTGTTGCTGCGGCTGCTGCTGCTGTTGATGATGATGATGGTGATGATGATGATGATTAATAGTCGATAAATCAAGATCCCTGCCGAAGGATCTTGAATTCCGATATTCTCAGTATTTATGAAGCGTTATCGGTAAATTTCCGCTGGTATTAACGGCGTTGCAGTCTTGATAATAACGGTGGTAGAGCGGCGGCGATGGCGCGGCGCCCGATGACAGAGGAGTCGGTGGGCTCGATCTGGAAAACATCCGGGAAAAAAAGACGCAAAACATAATTTTTTATATTTTCAAATAGCTTTACGACGATTGCAATGTTATTTATAATCACAATTTATTCATTTCGACCAAAAAGCAATAACGTTCTCTCACTTTTAAAAATTAATTTTCTATAATTTCCAAACTTGCCAATTTTTATAAGTGATAATGGTATTTTTTATCTTTTTGAAACTTTCGTCACGGTTGACAGCATATTTCCATCGGAGGTTATACTAAACCTTCACCAACACCCTCTATCTGGCTATAAATTCTTGCTTCGATATATTTCGATATTGCTCGTATTTCTTTTCTTAATCTGTACTTTCTTACCTGTACAATTGACAACTCGGCGATTGAGTATCCTGATAAATCGCGCCGGGATCTGGACTCGCCGATTCTTGATACCATTGCGTGTGCGCCCCGCTATGATTTCTTACGGTAGCGGCTATGTTGTAATCCGCGTGATCCATTATGTAGCCACCGGTCGCGGTGGTGGGACAATAAGCAGGATACATGCTGGTAGGTGGCGATGGATTGAGCCTGGAGGACGTTACGTGTCCGTAGCCGGAAGTAGCCATCATAGCCGCGGCGGAAACGCTCGTTGTGGTGGTGGTGCTACCACTACCGACACTACCGGCTCCACTGACACCACCGCTACCGGAAAGATCACCTCGACTTCCTATCGAGCTCATCGGGTCCCTCGTTGCCGAGGTCATCAGCGAATGACCGTGACTGGAATGTGGCCCGTGGGGATGTTGAAGAGGGTGCGAATGGTGCGAATGAGGGTGTGAATGGTCCCTGTTGCTCGAAGCCATGAGGGAGCCAGAATTTTCGCGACTCGTCATGAGGGCATCTACGCTGAAAGCGGCTGGATCGAGTCCCATGGTGACCTCATTCATAGTAACGTCCTGATGAACACCCGGATGTCCTTGATGATGATGATGATGACCGCTAGACTGGTGACCCAGGGCGCTTTGTATCACCGAGGAGGTCGTTGTCGTCGTCGCGGTTTTCGAATCCTGGATCGACGCTATACCATGGCCACCGACGTATTTTCCAACGTTATTGCCCATGCAATGCGACTGTTCGTTCATCGGTTCTCTCTTCGGCTGTTTACAGTCCATACCCGACAATTTCTTCGTACTGGCGACGTCCGACGTCTGTATACTCGTCCCGGTCACCATCGGTTTCGTATCCTCCAGTCTCTTTTCCGCGACGATACCCTGACGTTTCAGGGCTTCCTCCTTCTCCTTAAGAGCATCCTTCTTCTTGAAACGTCGTCTACGACGTAGGTACGAACCGTTGTCGAACATGTTGTAACTGTCCGGGTCGAGGGACCAGTAACTACCCTTGCCTGGTTTCTTATCGTCCCTTGGCACTTTCACAAAACACTCGTTAAGACTTAGATTGTGCCTTATGGAATTTTGCCAGCCTTGCTTATTCTCGCGATAATATGGAAAACGTTCCATGATGAATTGATAAATCCCGTTCAGGGTGATCTTTTTGTCCGGCGCGTTTTGTATCGCCATCGCTATCAGTGCTATGTATGAATACGGTGGCTTCACCATGTCCTTGCCAGGATGGTGCATGTGCTGTTGCGTTATACCGGAAACGGGATAACCAGCGGCTGTCGCGTAGCCACCGTAACGATATTGCTCGTAATAACCGGGTGCCGTTGCGACACCCGGGTAAGACGGGGTGCCCATACCAACCGGAACTCCCGTCGCATGACGATAGTAAGCGTTTTGCTCGCCGAATAGCGTATGCATCTTGACGGTTCGGTCTAACTTTCGTAATGTACTTTTTTGTTTCGTTCAAACGAACGCACAAAACCACCCCTAAAAATCTTAAGAACTTTATTCACTTGATCACTCTGATAACCACCCTCGAGATACTTTTGCCGATTCACCTTGTCATCACTCTCGTCTCGAGTCACTCGAACTCGCGCTCTGTCGCTCCGTGGGGCCCAATTGCTCCGATAAGACCCAATTTCTTCAAATCACTACACTCATCACGACACGGATATATGCGACAAACATTCTACTCTATTCTTTTCAATGTTAACTTTGTTTTATCGCTTCTTTCGTTTTGTTCACGGATTATGTCGTAAATACACAACGCGACTGTCGCACGTACGGAAACAATTGCGATTAAAGATTGTTTTTCGTGAAAAATTCGTCTACGATGTAACAAGAGCGAAAATTGTGCAGGGTCGTCGCGCGCGTTCTCTCTCTCTCGCTTTCTCCCTCACTCTCTTGCTCACACTCTCTCTCGCTCACTCTCTCTCTGTCTGTGTGAAGGCCTCGTATCGTATTATTATACACAACAAGACGCTCGTTTACTCAGCCCCGAGTAAAAACACACTGGGGCCTCTCGTCCTGCTCGTGGCGGAGTGTCGAGGCTTTCGAAGTCGCGGAGCTCGCTGCCGGGGCTGCGCGAGCATACGGAGAGAGAGCCGACGGTATACGACGATTTTCCAGCCGCCACCACCACCACCACCGCCGCCACCACCACCAGACTCGATGTTGCACCACCTCCACAACCGCAGTAGCAGCAGCGAGCAGCAACGATAGAGAAGCATTCGGGTGGCATCCTCGTCGTGTACAAATCTTCCCCCTCGGGGGAGTCACGCGGGATAGTGGGGAGCGGGGTGGGGTGGGAAGGGGCGAGGGGAGGAAAAATCCGGAAAATCCTCTAGTCCTGCCCAGAATAGAACGCACTGTGGCGCAGCCTATTGGTACGAAATTCAACTCGAGCCACGCCCTCCACGTTCACACGGACCAATTGGAAAGCACCATGAGAGAACGTCGGGGAATTAACCCGTTCGTCCGGTTACCGCCTATGTCTCTCCTCGGTATCCTCTCGTAACTACCACGTAGCGTTACCGTTCGCGCCGACATCGCGTCGAGAGACTATCAGTCTAACTTGTCAGTGAGTTACGCCCACGGTTAAGCTTTTTCGTTATTTTTTTTACGTTCACGGTTAACAATAATGAAGTCCTGCGGAATTTTTATTCTCGGAAAAAAGACCCCTAGAGACAACGTGGGTAGAGGGAAAGACAGAAAAACTGAAAAATGTTAGTAAGGGGTTGAAAAGAGGGTGGGAAAGCAGTTTTTTTCGCACTCTTTCGTCCCAAAAAAGCATACTCGTTTCTGGAACGTTTCGGCGAGGGACGAGCCATTTCTCTCTGCTGCGGTAACGACAGAGATCCAAGGGATGATACTACCCTCCCCCCTCCCCCCGTCGTGATATAGAAGTGAGCTCTAAGGGAGGGTGAATGGAAGGGAGACTCTCGTGGTGAAAGTTGGGAAAAGCTCGAGGGCACGTTAAAGTACTTTATATCATCGTATCGAAGAGTGTATGCGTGTGAAAGAGAGCGTGTGTGTGAGAGAAAGAGAGAGATAAGAGAAATATATGGAGCATGAACGTGAAAAAGAGAGGGATGAGTTCTTATACTCGAGGGATTCAATTTGGCGTCTGTTTTTCCAAAGGTTCGACTCGCCCGCCTTGCGAAAACACTCGAGGGACACCTCTCTCTCGCCACCATCTTGCCGCACGAGAGGGGCAGGAGGATGGTGGCAGAAGAAACCACCGTCGTGTCCTTCTTCCCTCGCGAATCATCCCTCTCTTCCCGCTCTCAACCCCACAACGTCCTACATATTTATATTCCTCGAGGTACTTTCGGTTATCGAAGAAGTACCTTTGCGATCGTTTTGTCGCGTCTATATCGACGATACATCGATGCGGAACGCGTGGCCGACACTTCTCTTCCGCCTCGTCTACTTTGACTCGCGAGCGAGTCTCGGTCATCAATCCGCAACGCGAACAAAACGATGCCAAGAGAAACGTTTATCTTGGACAACCCCGGAGACGGACAACCCCCCACCCTCTCATTCCCCTCTCGAACGTTGGCTCGTCGTCGAGGAACGCGACAGCCAAGTGTCCTCAAGTTCGCGATCGTTCGTTATCCAATTTTCGTGCTTTCGACCCTTAATTATATAGATCGGAATTTACGGGGTTGAAATAACATTAAATTAACCTTGAACAGTAATGACCTTTTGCTCTTTCTCGCCATGCTGTCATCCCTCAAAAATACACAACAGCGATATTTCTATTGAATTCGTAAAAAAGATTACTTTAATAAAAAGAAAAAAGATACATAATATTAATAAGTAGGTCGATTTCTACGTACACGAAACATTATTTCCGGCGAACTTTACTACCTCGTGGTTTCGTTATGCCGTTGATTCCGGTAAAAACACAACCGTCCGTAACAATTTATCAGGGACGTCGGACCGCGGTGAGTATAGAGAAAGCAGAGTGTTTAGTAAATTTCAAAACCTTTGGAAAATAAACGTCGCTCGTTCGCTGGCGTACGTGTGTGTGTGTGTATGTGCTCCGGTGGCTGTTGCTTGCATCCAACCCCCCCTGACCTATCCCAAAAAGAAACGAAGTGTGTATAGCTCGTGCGGATAGCCGGCAATGTCTAAGTCTACAAAACTACCATAATACCGCGTGTACGATATAGCTGTACCCTTCTAGCCCCCCCCCCCCCTTCTCCCACCCTTCGAGCAGAAACAATAAACGCGAGCATTTCGGCTCTAGAGCCGTATTAAAAGCCAAAGAACTGCACGTTACACGCGGCGATTGTGTGTGTGCCTCTCGTCCGTTTCTAATATTCAAACATACTCACCCCCTCGAGCAGCAAAACTACCCTTGTAGAAAAATGTGAGTAAAAGTTGGAAGAAATTTCACCACCGCGGAAACGACGACGCTCACGCCGCATGCGAGACGTCTTCTCTCACTTTGTTTATACAAGGATGAAATTTAATTCCGGGGGACCACACTGGCACCGACTTTTGGACGTTTCTGTCACTGGGTAAAATGGTAAAAACTATATCAGTGAGGGGATCGTTCCTCGTTCCATCGACATTTTCGTCTCGTGACGCGACGGTACGAGGGATATGTCCCGTGACAGGTTTTTCCCGCGTCTCGACGGCGAAAACTCTCGCATCCTGTTCCACATGGAGAACTGGAGAAAAGGTGACGTTTTTTTATATTATTACTTACGAAAACTTTCCTCCAAGAATAATCGTGACATGAGTGAAACATTCTCGATCAAATTCCCTCATGACGTATTTTTCGTATTTTTTTGTTTGTTTTTTGTATTATTTCTCATTCAAAGTATCGCGCGTGTTTAGATCGTGGCTCTCGGAAATTTCGCACGAGTATTTCGCACTCTCCACCCGTTGCAACCCAACGTCATGGGCCTGGATCGTGTTCTTCGCTTCGACATAATTCCACGGTTTATACGTTCATCGCCGAGTGCACGACGCCTACGGAACGATATACGTGGCTCTTTCTCACACGTCGAGAGAGACACACAGAGATAACAAACAATGTGTTCCTCGTGCTTATACTCGTTGCAACGTATCTCAGGATTTTTCACTGAGAAAAAATTGCCAGGAATTCGACACGAGCAAGACAAATTTTACTTCGGTAATATTTGTGTATCCCATCAGCAAACGCATAGCCAAATTTTCCTCCATTCACCTTCCACTACTCGAAATAATTAATTTAAAAAAATAATTAATATTCAGGATAATTCTATTAATTATTCGTTCAGCCAAGAATTTATTGCTTTCAACCCCCGCGAGATTAGAAACCCAATTATTATTCTCGCATCATTATATAGATCTTTAAATTGCCAAGAAAATATTAATCCGAACTTCACGCTGAAACGTCGTCGTTCATACCCCGTGAATACGAGAGAAAATTTTCAACTCGAGTGCCTGTGCAACGCGCGATAGGATTCAATCGAGTTCGCTCTGATATCTCCGGTTTATTCCTACACATAATGGGACAGGATAGAATTCTCGATCCAAAAAGGCCCGTAGGAATCGAAACCCCGGTCTACCGACACAATGTAATGTACCAACATACATACATACATACATACATATATATATATAGTTGCATAGTACATTGCAATATGGATACCGGGTGGCAATTTCACGCGACAAGTACCGCGATCAGCATATCAATGGAACGCCGAAGGATAATCCTTACGCGCGGTTTGCGGGCCAGCGATACACACCGCGTTTGGCTCGACCAGATAGGGGTAGTTTCCCGCATAACTCTCTCTCTCTCTTTCAGCCATCCTTCCTCTACATATATATATATATATATTACATTCTGAATAAATTCCCTGTGTACCACTTACACGTACACAGGCACAACACACCCTTATTATTCGCTCGTTCTTTTCACCCCTTGCCCTCCCCCCCGATAGCACCCCGTTCTCTATTTAAATGCCGTTAAGAGAGAGAAAGGGGATACACGGAGATAGGGAGAAAAATAGTTATTTTCGATTGCGCATCGCAGTTTGATGAAATAATCCGCATCGAGAAGCTTCCTGACAGCTTCATTATTTTCCAAACGCGAGCGTATTTAGATCTCTCGTGCGACGAGGAGAGAGGGTTGCCGGCGAACCTGCCGTCACACTTTTATATTCGCGTTTGCGTGTGTCGTGACGTCGCGGCTCGGTAGTTTACGCCCGGATAAAAACAATATTTCGTACGAGAATAATAAGGCGCGTTCGCATGATTAGCTCGTGATTAATGCGTTACTTTCGTGAAACGTTTGTTTTCATAATAAAGTCTTGTTTTTTGTCGGGTCTCATCGGCGCGCGCGGAGTGTTCACAGGTGCGAGGCGCGAGTCTCTCGCGGACTCATCGTCGGACGATTTTTTTTTCTTCTTTTTTTTTTACATTGTCGCATATTCTTCATCCGCGTAATTATGTATCGCACCTGATATGAGGAAAGAGACGACGAAAGAGAAAAAAAAACGAAACGAACGAGCGATCGCGCGACGGAGACGATACGGTGCGCGACGAAATTCGCACATGCCTTCGTTCTCTCCCTCTCTCTCTCTCTCGCTCTCGTGGCTTCCAATTGTTTTTCTTCTTCGCATTTCTCTTGTTATTCCTGGATCTCTTACGTTCGCACTGTTTTTGTTTTTCGATAGCTGTTAATTGCATAATTAGCATTTTTTGATCGACCGTGACGTTGAAAAATTGATCACACATTTTCGTCTTGCTTCGAACATGTGTTGTTGTTGTTGTTGTTATTATTATTATTATTATCATTATTAATAATAATATTATCATTATGATTACATGACTTTCGAACTTTCGTGGGAACTTGGACCGAGGATCGAATAATATCGAAAGCTTTTCGATATCCAAAAGAGACTTAATAACGAGAAAGTTTCGAGTAGTCGATGTCGGTATAGCGTGGCGAGCGAGCAAGTACGGACATCTACCCGAAGTGTTCCTGTCCACCTCCTCTTGGTCCCTCGCGAAAGCCCACCGAAAACGCCACGAGCAGACGGAACCTTCTTCTTTGGAGGGAAAATGCGGACTTAACTACCGAGGGAGACAGGAGAGAGAGTGTGAGAGAGAGAGAGAGAGGGGGGAGAGCATCGTCGTGCTCCGACGCTGGCTAATTCCGACTGTTTGGTTAGCAAGCATTTAAGGTTTGTCTTGGCCGTTGCTCCGTGTCTTTTAGACAGCCGATCTGTGTTCCGACCAAACGACATGGAGCTAAACGATATAGTGGTATTACCTACGGGATCGCTGTCTGTTTCTATTACTATAGAGTTTACCTCGCAATCTCACTCCCTCCTCCGCCCCCACACTCCTTCGCACACGAGGACGATGATGCTGGAGTCGACGAAGTGACGAGTTGACATGATTTTCCACCGAGCAACTTATCATAATAATCTACTCATTGATTTCCGGTAGTTGTGACAATTCTTTACATCGATGGAAAAATATGACCTTTTTATATTTTTTTTTTTGAAAGTTCGATCAAGCGTTTTTTTTTAAACATTTCGGATTTAACGTTACGAAAGGTTTTCTTTGTTTTTAAAATGTGTGACGGTCGTACGGTGGAGGAATAGCTCGTATTATCAATCACCCTAATAAGTGTCTTGTGCCCAGTCACGAAAAATTTCAAGGGATTCCTAAACGAGATCTTCTGCTTGACGGGGTAAGGGAGAAGATGGATTCCATACTTGGCCACATATGTAACCGGGCACGAGACAAAACCAGCCTAAAGCTCTTTTCTCTCCCTCTCTCAATCTCACTCGGTCTAGTCGTCTTCGTCTTCTTCTCTCGGTACCCGGCTCAATACAGCCACAAAAGATTTAGAGAAGTTGCGGCTGAACAAACAGAGCACAGTCTCCGCTCTCCCTCCGCCGAACGATCTTTTTCTCGCGTCTAGCCCTTCCACCCTCTTTCTTCTAGGCCACATATTTCTACTTAAATCTCACAAATTTCACGATAATTGTAAATTACTTTATGTTTCTCGCAGCGTAGCTTTCTGTTTCTTTTTTTAAGGATTATTTTCGGTTTTTTGTTTTGTTTTGTTTTGTAGCTAATCGAATAATCGCGAATTTGGTCGAAGCTTAGTGAAATTTGCGGGTAAAAGCTGTCACTCGTCGCGTTCCACCTGCAATTTGACACGGACGAGTCTCTGGGCCAGCAGCCCGTCCCTGGTGCGAATAAGCTTGTTGTTATTTTACCCGTCGACACTGGCGCGTCAGTGGCGAGCTCGAAGCTTCGCGAGTGTAGCGAGAAGGCAGTAGGGACGGGCAAAATTTTGTAGATCTCTCGTTAAACCGATTTGCACATCGAATGCACTCTCTGTTTAGTCGTTCGCCGCTCGTGGTCCTCGCGACCCCAACATCGGACATTTTCGCAGGCCCTTCCGCTCTTTTTTTATTTTTCAGCCGCCACCATTTTTCATCCCTTCCACGCTACGATAAACAAAAATTCTCGTATTTATTCCATATTAAAGCGTACGTGTGGTCAGGCCGGGATGACTATTCAAATTTCTGAGCGTCGAGGCACACACACACGGTCGGTTTTCCTGTCACCGTTGTCTTCGGTCTCGCCGTGACTTCTTCCCTGTAACTCAATATCTTTTTCGACATTCCCGTTTCTTTTTTTTCCGCGATGTAAAATATATGAAAGCTCTTTTCCCAGGCTCCTTTCCATGACTCTCGTCGAAACGCGACGCTACCGAACGCGCGGACTTTTAGGAGGGATATACGCATGGGGCGTTTTTTAAAAATCGACCACTTTTTAAAAATCGTATCATCGATTTGATCAAAACTTCGTGAGTTGGTAGAACACCTTTTGATATAACCTGTGAAATTTTTCCAGATTTTTACGCCGTTTATTCTGCGATACCGAAGCGAAAATCGATTTTTGGTTCTGAAAAATGTCTAAATTGTATGAAAAAAATGAAAAATTTGTACTGGCTAAAATGTTAGCATATATCTGGTCAGATAAACACTCATTTCCATTGATCGTAGAGACAAAAACACGATTACTTTTTGGCCATTGTCATAATATACGCGCACAATTTCTCCGTTTAGGAGTGATAATTCACGGATAGTTTTCGTAACCGGGCGATTCTCTCGTCTTTCTCTCTCGCTCCGTGAGCTATGACCGAAAGACGCGTAGCTCCCGCCGGCGGCGAGATATAACCATTTTAATAAATTTGCTTCAGCTACCCGGCTCCCGTTTTAAGCTTAAGCTGGAACAACAGAGTCGAGCGTATGAATTAAGAGAAGCTTGCGGGGAAGGATCGAGATGGGATATCCTCTACTCTCGCGTTCTGCTTTTTCCTTCGTATATAGGTATATATATATATATATATCTTTCACTATACGCTTATTCTGTGGTACGTTCTCGCGGTCCACACGCGGGATGTACGAGCTATACGCGCGCGGCCAAGCCTTGGATAAACATCTCGAATTAGGCGCCCACCCGAATATATACGTTCCTCCTCATCTTCGTCTTTTTTTTTCATCTTCCCTTTTTCTTTCTCTCTCGTTCATTCTCATCGCGCCCCACGAATCTTTACGACTTCGGTATGCCGCTGTCCGCCACACTAGCATCTTTCCTATACGTCAATTAATTATAGAACTAATGAGGATTTATGAGAGAGTCGTCGTAAAAACAAATTTTCGACGGAAAATGTCGATCGATTTAATATTTTCTCGTTGAAGAAGATTCGTCGATGATCTCCAGTAATTCGTTTACATATTAACTGTAATAATATTAAAGAATCGATCGGATAAATCTCAGTCTCGTGACATTTCTGCTCGGATAGTAAAAAAAAATTCTTAATCAGGGCTTCGAGCTTTTTTTATTATAATGATTATTCGTAGGTTCTCAAAGTCGTATCATCGATTCTCGCGAATTTTCCAATACGTCGCTCTCGGTGGTCCAGCGCGGAATCCCCGCGACGAATTCAATCCAGCGATTCAACGAAAACGTTTTTTATTTATTTCGTCTGAAAGGATACGTAATCCAGTCCGCCGTGTTATTTAGCTCCGGTATTACGAACCTTATTTTCACAATGGAAAACTCGAAGGTACGACCAGGGAGTGATTCGCTATCCGTCTACTTCTTCAGCCTGGTCATTTTTCTTCCACTGGACAAAAGAGCTCACGGATGCGAGAAAAGGCCACACGTGAATCACCTGCGAACACGTGTGAGCCAGAGGTAAATACGTACGCTCGAGTTCACGAACACCACAACACGCGAATTACGTAAACGTGAATTCAGGTAGAGATAGAGAGAGAGAGAGAGAGAGAGAGAGAGAGACCGAGAAATGTTACATTTATTGAGGCGAAGATTCGAAGAGATTGAAAATCATATACTAATGTGATGAGAAAAAGAAAATCCTCGAGGCAATGGCTTCGACGACAAAGAGGCGAGCAACGGGAGAAAAAGCTTCGCTGCACTTGTCAGCCCGAGATCCCGAAGGGTGGCACAAAGAACCCGTGAGATTTGACGGATTCTTCAAATCCCCTACCTGTCTTCGTCTCTACGCTCTACCTTTTTTTCTCCTACGCATTTTTGTTTTCTTCCTCCTCGCTATTTCGAGCGCAATATCGAATCTTCTTTTCTTTTTCGACCGATGGAATTTCCATCCACGACGTTTATTGGATAATCGTGGATTACGCGTCTCTCCGAGCGCGTACGCACGAGAGACATTCACGCGACGTCGTGAATTTTTCCACGCGGATTCGATCTCTGACAATAATCGCATGATGATCGAGTTTACAAAACGAGAATCGCGTTGTGCGGTAACAACGTCTCGGGGATAGAAAAATAGAAAATACGATTTTATCCATTTTTTTTATCATCGTCGTCTCGTCGTTACGCTCGATTTCGTAAAGTCATTCGACGTTATTAGTAAATTCGGTAAAATGTATTTTTAATTCACGACCTTATGGTGGTATAGCTCTCGGTGAAAAAAGAATCGATCTATAGATATGAGAAGAGGACGAAGGGAAAAAAAGAACGATGAGAAAAAAAAGAAGCTTGCGGAGGCGTCGTCTCGAGGCTGATGGCTTGTCAGAGACGAAAGAACGTGTCGAGGAAGAGACAGCCGTTCGGTATTGCCGTTCACCTAACACACCCGTTCACGTCCACCACACGTACTCTCTCGACTCTTCATATCTTCCTTTCGGAATCCCTCTGCAAAATGAAATCTTCCTCGTCTCGTACGAAGATTCAAATATTTCAGTGTGTGTTCCCAAGAGAGTGAGAGAGAGAGAGAGGAAAGGAAGTCTGGTAGTCAGTAGAGCTCATACCTTTCACTGAAAAATATACCACCAGCGAAGTCGTCGAGTTTCACACAAAATAATATTTAGAACGAGCGATATATCGTAGCACGAAAAAAATGCTAAAACCATCAACATATTTCTCGTCGTACCTATTGGTAAATCTCTGTCATACTTGGTGCTTACTTCCGGAACAAAAATGCCATCGAGGACAATTTTCCGTCGAGCCCTCATCGAGTTCATGATTTAGTAATCGAGAAGCCATTAGTGTATTTTCGTCGCGAGATACCTTCGTCCTTTTTCATAAGGTTGTTGTCTATATAGATAGAGACACAGACATGTCTATATGTATAAGAAATATTAGTTTACACTGGCTACCTGGCACACGTGTTTTCATAACGAATGCCTAGAATGTAGAGGACAGGTAAAAATGTATATATGAATAAGATAGAGGGAGAAAAAAAGAAGGGGTGAAAAAGGGATGTAGAAGGGGAAGCCGATATAATAGACGAAAGGATGATAGAGCGTGAAAAATAATTTCCTGGCGTATGGTGAAGATACATATATATGGGTCGTATTGAAACGGGGGAGGAAGTCTCACACAAGCTACTGGAATAGGATATGGACAAGAGAGAGTGAACGTGTCGATGGGTGAGTGTGCGAGACGACCGGGGTACCCGGTCGCGGGCGCTATCAAAATATTATTCGAGGGCTCTGCGTATATAGCAGAGCGAGCTGAGGGGTGTACAGCTTGGCTCGGCGTTTCTCTATCGTCCCGCGAAAGCCCCAAGTTGATGGCTCCACCCTGTCAATGCTTCTCTCTCTCTCTCTTTCCCTCCTCTCTCTCTCTTTCTCTCTATATTCGCCAAACTTTCATTCTGTACATCCCATCTCTCTATTTGCAACAAACCCCCAAAGTGCTACCACATAGTCCCATCTTCGTCGAAAAAAAATGCAGCAAGACGAGTGAGGTTTCACGATTTTTGTTTCTGGAAGAATTTTGTATATCTTGCCAAACTAAAAATCGAATTTTTGGAAACAAATATGTTTTTTTGAGTGTTGGCCATAGGAAAAAATTATATTGATGGCGAAACGAAAAATTAGAAACTGGCACATTTTTTCTCTACGTTTAGGGGGTCGATGATCGTTGCGAAGGGCGAAGGGGGCGAATAGTGCGGTAGGTGAGCGGAGAACATCATCGGTTTCTACACTTTGGTTGCCACGGTGGCGAGGTCTCTCGGTCGATACGCGGTCACAATGGAGGGTGTGGCGTACGTTCGAGGACCAAAACCTTCGCGGTCTCTCTCTCTCTCTCCCTTCGCTTCCCTTCGCCTGCTTCTCTTTCTCACTCTGCTCCTGCTCGTCCTTCCATTGGCCAACGTTTACCAAAGTGTTAAGCATGGCGGTTCTGTATATTCTCTATATACGTATTTATATATCTAGTCCTCGAACGCATATAAGGCAAACGTCCCAAGTTACGAAATCCAGAGTTCAGTCGCTCGTCGCAAGATAAAACGATCGAACTAATTTACGTCGAAAAATCGATCGACCTTTGAATCGATCTTGTCTTTTTTTAAAGTCACAAATTACCTAATTTTACTCCAATAACAATATTAATTTTCTCATCGACATTACTCTCGTCATTTTTTTTTCACAGTCATTCAAATTTGAGGCATATTGCTTTTGATTTTTTTTCGCGTAAAATCACGACGAATGTCTTGGCAACTATCGTTCTCTCCTCGACTAACTCGTCGAATGATGGGTATTAAGAACGAGAAGAAGAGAGAGGGAGAGGCATGCTCGTCGTACAAATTTTAATGGATACACATGTCGCGCCGTTTGGGGTAGAAGCATTCGCGCGCGGCCACCGAAAATCTTACGGGGTGGGACGAAGCAGGGAAAAAAGATATTTCGGATCGGGCTGGCTTGTAAAGCTCTCGAAGAACTTAATATACGAGGCGGTTTTCGGTGTTGTACAGTCGCCACCCGGCGGTATCCCAACGACGACGGCAAGGAAGATTGATGAGCTCTGTTTACCGCTAACTAACTCGCATGCACCCCGTTCATCTCCTCCTCTCTTTCTCCTTTCTTCGAGTACTTTTGGTTCGGGACAGTTAGAGAGCTGCCAACTCGTACGTTCTTTCTCTATAAAAAATTTCATCAACATTTTGTTTTCTTTTTTCAGGTTATCGTCGTCATTGGCCACGCGACGACAAATTGGAAGAATTCTCACAAAATTGGACAATTTCTCATTTTCTAGAGGACAAGAATGGCATCAGGGTGAATGATGACTTTGTACTAGAATTATCGCGTATTAAACGACGATGAGACATTTTGGCTTACAAATCGCGCTAAGCCACAAAATCCAAACCCTCTTCGGACCTTTTTCTCTCACTCTTGTGTATGTGTGTGTCTGTATGTCTCTCTTTCTCTCTCGTTTCTCACCGATGAAGAAACCCGTAGGGTTATTCCTGGTTGAACAAACACTGGAATGGGTCGCGTGCGCCACCCACATATTTATAGATTTTATCTCTTTGAGTTCGAGCAACGTAGAGCTCTCGTCTTTGCCTCTCCGCTGCCCTGGCGCATTTCGTTCTTGGTATAAGGCGCGAGAGAGAGAAAGAGAGAGAGAGCGAGAGTAGAAGGCTTCTCTGGCTCGCTCATCGTCACTCTCAGCTTCTTTTTCTTTCGTTCCTCCCCCCGTGCAAAAAGAATTTTCGATAGCAAATAAGAGCAGAAAATTTGCCCGACTCGATGCTCGGCTGTCACCTTTTTTTTTGGCTGCCCTTCTCTCCCTCGCTACCATTCTATATAGCAACTATATTATCCAGAAACGTCGGACAGAAGAGAGGCGACAGGAATTGAATCGGCCAATTGTTCGATCGGGAGGCGATGGCGACGGTCTGTTATTTTTATAATTCAACGAGCATCACTCTCTCTCTCTCTCTCTAACTCTCTTTCTCTTCCCTTTAGCTCTTCAACGTTCTCTTTCTCTCTCGCGAGCTTCATTCTTTTTCACTCCCTTTTATTTCTTTCTCTTTGGCTCTCTTCGGGTACGTGCGAGAGAGCCCAGGGAGTGTTGTTTTTATTGGCCGCGTTTAGGGTGCAAGCCAGTGAGAACGGGGTGTTGTTTCACCCCTCGGACGGCCCTTCGTTCGCCATCGCACCCCTCTTCCTCTCTTCATCCCTTACTCGCTTTATCTTCATCCCTCTCTCTCTCTCTTTCGAATACACACACACACACACACACCCTTGTTCCATCCCCATCGTTTACCCTCTCGTCATCCCTTCCACCATCCAATCCAGTCCTCACTGCGCAGTGACAGACTTCAACGGTGGCACTAAGCTCGAAAACGACAAGGATATGCGCAGATACACGTACGCGTTACCAACAGTGAGCTGCTTCGCTTCTCTTACTCGCGTTTTCGTCTCCTCTTTTTCTCTTTTACTCTCATATTTTCTCCCTCTTGCTTTCTCTATGGCGTCGATAGATCTAGAGAAGGAAGCATTTCACCGATGCCGCCCGGTTTTCACAATACCACACTCGTGTCACCGCCACGTCAAACCAATGTTATTCCAGCACAAATTTCCTCTCACGAGTTCTCTCCTCTTTCACGTACGATGCATTTTTAAGAATTCCGATGATGAACCACGGTGAAAATGTTCATTTACACGGTCGTACCGAGTATATGAAAAAAAATCGAAAATCAAACGACGATCTAAATAGAAAAAGGAAGGAAATGTAATTTATAGGAAAAAAAGGGTTGAAATAATGAACAAAAAATTGAAATTTTACGAATGTTATATTTACGTTACGATACGTTTGTTTGGGGGGAATTTAGGTCGATCGATCGTAGAAAATTGCTTCTAGTCTAGATAAGGAACTCTTCCGGATCCTCGTACATCAACGCTATCCCATTTTTTTTCTTCTTCTTCTTCTGCTTCCTTCATCTTCCTCTATATTTCTTCCTCTTCGTCTTTTCTCTTCTTTGTGCCTGAAATACACCGTCGGAGATCCTGGTATGAACCGGCATCTGTAATAACAACGTTCTCTCTCTCTCTCTCTCTCTCTCTCTCTCTTTCGCTCGCTATATCGCTCTTTCCATTCTGTCTTTCACCCTGCACTCGCGTGCCCGCGTGCACGTACGTTGAAAAAGTTCGCCTCTTTTCCAGGTTGGCTGTCGTCGAGATTAGCCTCGTAACACCGGCGTACCCGTATATTCGTGACATTTTTATGAGAAATTTAGTTGCCACACTTTACCATTGGCGAATCAATACAAACGAATATTTCGCGTCTCGCGAAGTTCTCAGCATGCGTGAGGGGGAGACGTTTCGCTTATTTTCTTTTCTTTCGTCGAAACGTCTAACCCGTACCCGTGGTCTTAATTCCCTTCCTACGAATACGTGAATTTACGATGGTGGAGGGGCGAACGATAG
Organism: Netelia inedita; assembly: GCA_964017225.1. NCBI lineage: Eukaryota > Metazoa > Arthropoda > Insecta > Hymenoptera > Ichneumonidae > Netelia > Netelia inedita. The sequence goes on from OZ024924.1 coordinate 33,240,522, forward strand.
AGAACGACGAAAAAGAGAGATGCTGCGATAAACTTGACTCTGTGCTTATCGTACAAGATAAAGGACGTATAATTTTTTTTTCTCTACGCCCATATATATATATATTGTATAAATTATCGTCGTGGTAGGGATGTGCGCAAGACATGCGTACTCGTGCTCCAGAGAGCGAGAGAGTGTGAGGAAGGGATGTACAGACAGTAAGCCAGAATGGCCGCGCGCCTAGCCACGTGTATATACCGGCGTTTCCACGTGGTCCCGGCGACTCTTGTCAATTAATATGACATATGAAATTAATATCCAATAAATAATTATCAATTAATCATCGATCGAACAATATTCCCAGTCCCCTGAACAACAATAAAAATCTACAAACTCACAAACACGATTTTTCTTGCGTATTTTTTTTTTTAATGCTTCAAACGAACTTTATTTTTTGGCAAAATATGTTTTACAAAAACAATCATTTTCACAATTCACTCGAGCAAGTACGACCAATCGCGATTTGTATCTTCGCTTAGCTGTACGCGTGGGGGTGTGTTTGTGCGTGTCTATAAACAAATATAATACCATACGTATAGATATATATTTACCATGGGTTTTTCACGTATATCACGAGACGAAATTATGAATGGGAGAGTTTGCTTCCACAGCGAGAAAGTCTCATGAATGAAAACGGTTCTCGCTTACTATCGTACTACGTTTCGTATACCGGAAAAAGAGTGCGAGGGAGATAGAGCTAACAAACGCTCAACCGTCCTTCCTATACTCCGCTGGTATTGTTTTGATTATTTTGGCAAACCTAACACAACATTGCTTGTTGTTTAACAAAATAAATGATTTTGTCGCTTCGTCTCGCTTCGTGCTCTCCCTCCATCCCTTTCTCTCTCTCTCTCACACTCTCTCTCCCTCTCTTTCTCTCGGTTCACGAATTGCACAGAGCTCGCACTTTGCGTTTCCATCACGCCTCTCTCTCGTTCTTGACAAATGTGTGTGTATATATATATTTTTTTGTGACCGTCTCGTATTACACTTTTACAAAACCGCGTCGTTATTATGACGTATTTGCACGATATTAACTATCGTAAGCTTCCGCGTTATAGGCGAAAATTTATACCGGTAAGCACGACGGCTTTTCTCGTCATAATATAGGGGTGAAACGGGCTTCGAAGGGTGAGGAATAAGATGGTGACAGAAGGGGGTAAGAGTAACTATCGTAACGTAAAGCGCGTGCCATCGGCGATCCTTGAAACAAATGACGTGTAAAAACAAATTTTGGAAGATCGGTTTGTTCGATCGCTCACGGTGGAAAAGGGAACGGGGCATCTTCTTTCTCATTAAAATTTTCTCACCGAGTCTCACGCATCGGTATCTCTCTTCCGTCTCGATTTTCAGTGTCAATGTCAATGTCGTTCGATAAGAGAATGCAAATTAATCATTTTTTTTTCATCCTCGTTTTTTTTTCATTATTTCACTGTTTTTATTACATTTTTTCTTTTCGTATTTATCGATCGTCGTGTATGTGTGTATACAGCACACGATATTTGATCAGCGGAAGATTCGACGAAGAGAAATATTTGTGCATTCGCATTGACGCAACGGGGCGACGAAAGGAGAAATACACGGTTGACGTCATTAGCGACGAGAGATAAAAAACAAAAGATTTATACAGTAATGGGAAAGTCGACGATGAGAAAAAGAAAAAAATTAGACGAGATGAACTCCACGATGACGGACAACGTCCGCGCTCCGTTTGACTTTACCCTCGTTTTTCCTTCTTTCTTTATTTTTTATTTTATTTATTCTTTTTTCTCTTATTCTTTGGCGATAGAGTCGTATAACGGCTGAGAGAGGGAGTTTCAGTGGCGAGAAGGTGAAAATTCGTGAGACGGGAAGAGCCGGCTCTTTAAAGCCAACACAAATATTATCTTGGATAGATACACGCTCGCGAAGGCCACGAGAAGAGAATTTCCGTCTCTGTTTTTCTCAACTCCCCTTGTCGCTCTCGTCCTCGTAACTTTCATTGAGAACGTGGGGTATGAAAGAAATATTGTAAGTACTATACGTGTCTCTATATACCCGATGGTAATTTTTCATAATTTTTTTTATTATGTTTATCGTCAATCGTCATAATTTTACTGACAATGTTTATTAATTGTAATAATAATGAATAATATTTTTTGTGTATCGCTCTTTGGATCGTATCGTTTGATTCGCGACGATAATAATTTACACAAGTTTTTTTTTCTTGTTATTTTTGAAAGTACGATTTAATAATTTTATGAATATCCGGAGAAAAGCGCATCTTCCGGTCGACGAGAAGTGGTTCAGCGGTAACGCAGAGATCCATTAGGTAAAACTCCCCCCTCCTCCCTCTGCGTTGTCAGCCTTTGGTCCCTCGACGCTATCAAAACATGCCTTAAAAACTTATATTCCAGTCTCGTTGCTCCCATCTATCGCTTCTCTTCGTGGTGTCGAGGCGTACATATTTATATACGTGAGATAAAACAACAGGGTGTACGCTTAACAAGCTTTGGGTAAAAATATTTCACGACTTCCAGCTTGGCTCCCGGAATATACGGGGCTCATTTGCGTACGTGCGTAACTCTCCTTCTAGTTTTAAAATTTCACGAGCATTCGCACAATTCGTCTTTATTATTTTTCTAAAGATTCGTTTCAGACTTAAATCTGACCGTAATTGTCAATTATAATTGGATTTAAAGTATCAAAGTCAATCATTATTTTTGCGTCGTGATATTCATATCGCTGGTAGTAATTTTCGAAAGAAAAGAAGTATTTCTCTTGAAACCGGAAATTATCGAAGAGTTTAGCCACTTTTTGTATTTTAGTGCGATACGAGTAGGTACGCGAAATCTACACTGCCGACCGAAGAGTGGCGCTGTGCTCGCTCTACTTACTCGGTAAAACTCTTCCAATGGCCGTCACCAGATGTCGAAAATTTGCACTACTTACTCGGTAGAATTGTTCCACAGCAATAATGTACGGGTGTTGAAAGTTCCGCGCATGTTTACGCAAATTTACGTAATAACATTGCAGGATAAAGTGCAAGAAAATTCAGGAGATAACAACGAACGTAACAAAAATTGAAATAACATTTGTTTCCCTCGTTTCGCTAGTCGCGTTTTGTGCTCAGTGAGAATCGATCATAACCTTACCATTTTGTTATGGTATGCACCGTGCGCGGTGACAATACGCACTTATTATCGAAATACATAACAGAGACACGGTGAATTATGCAAAATTTACGGAAAAGCTCGAGCAAAAGTTTCTTCCTGCCTAGAAGGATACTCGGTCCTCTCGTTAATCAAGTTACCAAAGGTGATCTCGTATTGCAACAGCAACTTTTGAAACTTTGCGCTATCCCGCAGACCTGCCGACTGTTTGATCCACCCTCGTACAATGTGAGCAAAACGTCAGTCTCGTAAGGAAATCTACCGACCCTTAATATTTTAAGCTTACGGAACGTTCATTTCTTTAGGCCTATCAAAAAATTCGTAAAGAATATAGGGCTGCCTGGTCCTTGCTGAAAAGTAGCGGATTTCTCCATGGGTCTAATCCCAACGCTTCGGTATGCAGAAACTTTGGCACGACGACGACAAACTGTCGTAATGGAATGCCAAATCGCGACGATACCAAAGGGCCAGAGTCCTCCGATTCGGAGAAAGAACCGCCGAATAACGAGAACGAGCAAAAGGCGTTACTTACCAAGATCGGCTTAATGATGTTGCTTTCTTATATCTTCCTCGCCAATATGGTTTTTAGATACAACGATCAAGAGACGGTACGTAATACAATTTTTTCAATAAGACTAATTATTTTTACCGTTTACTCGATATAAAACTATTTTTTAGCAATCGGTATTCACTTCTTGGAACGAATTTGTCCACACTATGCTGGCAAAGGGCGAAGTTAAAGAAGTCATAATCAAGCCAGAGTTCGACTGGGTTACGATAGTGCTGCACGACGATGCGGTCATAAAAGGTCGCGTAAGCAACACCAAAATTTTCCACATGTTCGTTTCAGACGCGACGCAATTGGAAAAAAAACTGCGCGAGGTCGAAACAGCTCTAGGAATTCGTCCGGGTGACGGAGTACCGATAGTTTACAAGAGGAGAAGTCAATTTTCTCTTCTCGTACCTTTCTTGATAGTCGCGGCGTGTATCTTGGTGATCTACAAGAACTCGAAGGTCCGTCGTATGCCGTTTTCCATGAATATCTTTTCTCACATGACACGCGCCAAGTATACTCTGGTCGATCCTATAATCGACGGTGGCAAAGGCGTGCGTTTTGCCGACGTGGCGGGTCTCAAAGAAGCCAAGATCGAAGTTATGGAATTCGTCGATTATTTAAAACGTCCGGAGCACTACAAGGCGCTCGGAGCTAAAGTACCAAGAGGTAAGAGCGCAAAAAAAAACCTTGGAATTGCATTTAACGAAATTTGTATCGTTCGGTCAATTATTCAGGAGCTTTGTTGCTCGGACCACCCGGCTGTGGTAAAACTATGTTGGCCAAAGCGGTCGCGACCGAGGCGAATGTTCCATTTCTCTCGATGAATGGCTCTGAATTCATCGAAATGATTGGTGGTCTCGGAGCTGCGAGAGTCCGCGATTTATTCAAAGAGGGCAACAAAAGAGCGCCGAGTATCATTTACATCGATGAAATCGATGCTATCGGAAAAAAACGTTCTGGCACAGGTTCCATGGGAATGGATCGTGGCATGGAAGAGAGCGAACAAACGTTGAATCAACTTCTCGTTGAAATGGACGGTATGGCATTGAAGAAAGCTGTAATCGTTTTAGCTTCGACCAATAGGAGCGAAGTTCTCGATAAGGCACTCCTTCGGCCAGGTAGATTCGACAGGCACATTCTCATCGATCTACCGACCCTCGAGGAACGAAAACAGATATTCGAGCAACACATGAAGAGAATATCTCTGGAAAAAACACCGGACGTTTATTCGGGACGTTTGGCTCACTTGACACCGGGCTTTAGCGGTAATTCATTATATTTTTTATTAATCATACGTCCAATTATTATCGTCAATTTTCTTCAAGGATGAATTAAGATTATGTGAAAGTTTGTTTCATCTAAAAATAAGAATGTATTCAAAGGAGCGGACATAGCGAACGTTTGCAACGAGGCAGCGTTGCACGCCGCGAGGTACAAGAAGAAAGTCGTCGACGCAAACGATCTTGCTTATGCGATCGACAGAATGGTCGGTGGTACAGAGAAGCGAGATCATGCAATGTCACCATCGGAAAAGCAAGTCGTTGCTTATCACGAGGCTGGACACGCTTTGGTCGGATGGTTGTTGGAACACACGGACGCGCTTCTCAAAGTCACCATCGTTCCTCGTACGAATCTGGCTCTGGGCTTTGCTCAATATATGCCGAGTAATCAGAAGCTCCACACGAAGGAACAACTTTTCGAGAGAATGTGCATGGCACTGGGAGGTCGAGTGGCCGAAAGTTTAACTTTCAATAAAATCACGACAGGAGCACAAAATGATCTTTCGAAAGTCACGAAAATGGCGTTTGCTCAGGTTCAACAATATGGGATGAATAGCAGTGTTGGACTATTGTCTTTTGACGAGGAGCAAACGAGCGATGTAAGTATTCGGAACCGTACAGTAAATCTGTCCCCCCCCCCTCCCCCCCCCCGAAATGATCCATAATTATATGAGAAATATTGACTCGTTGCAGAAAAATCGAAAACCTTACAGTAAGAGACTCGCTAATTTGATGGACGCCGAAGCTAGGAGATTGGTCGCCGAGGCTTACCAGAAAACGGAGAAGGTTTTGCAAGACAACATGGACAAATTGGAATTGGTAAATCCATCGTGTTTATTTTCTTTCGATCGAGTTCTTGAGAGTAAATATCTTAATTTTCAGCTCGCCCAGACGCTTCTCAAACAGGAAACTCTGACCTACGAGGACGTCGTACGGTTGATAGGTCCACCACCTTTTGGAAAAAAGCAGCTTATCGATCCGGCGGACTTTGAGAGCTCGATAAGAGTCTCGGAATCACCGTCGCCTCAGGCTCAAGACGCCTCACCCACGCCAGCCTAAGATTCCGAGTATTGGAAAAAAAAAACTAAACCCAAACCTCTCCTATCTTCATCGCCACTTTGTACCATACGCAAAACAGTGATTTTCAATGCGCTATAGTCGAATATATACACGTAATCGAGAAATTGGAGCTTTATTTTGTTAATTTCGAATCAAGAACAGCCTCATCAACCCTGTAACTCAAGGCGTCATGATCAACGTAAAGAAACGAGGCAAAACTACTTTTACAGCTCGTTGAGAAACTAAACGTTTCAAAGAGCAGGAAGGTGGGTAGAAATATTATCGTACCTCGTTATTAGAATCGCGAGCGATCATACGCGAGCAATGTTGCTTCTTTCGATCCGTAGAAAACGGCAATACACGCAAATATACATATTTATATTTATATATATATATATATATATCCATTAGTTGTGTAACTAAAATATATTTTGTGTAAAGTAAAAATGAAAGACGTTATCTTGTACACAGTGAGTTTGAACGCGTCGAAAATATTGCGCGTATGATTTGTTCGTCGAAATTTTTCAGCGTCGATCGTTCAGACGTACGAAAGGTATAGCGCAATAATCTAATTTCGTCCGGGTGTTTTGTTGTGTACCCTGTGAACCGGCAAAATAATCACCGAAAGGAATACCAATTTTGTGACACTGTTGAGCCATTGTATTGTAAACTTCTAGGAGGCAGTAAGCGTCAAGGGCTGAAAGGTAATATCGTATTAGGAAATTTTTCAAACTTTCGATCCCTCGGTAGTTTTAACGGGATGATAAAATTCTCACCGGCATAAACGATTTGACTCTCTCGCAAAGGTCTTCGTTCCCAATTCGAGAACTGATCGGCCTTGTTAAGTCTACGCCCGAGACATATCTCTACGAGTTTACTAAGACTTTCCTTCGTAAAGCTATCGTCGCCTTTGTACGGGAACACGAAGTTGTGATCTTTGGCAAGCCATTGCCAAACATTATGAACGTCGATGTAATCGTGACCGCAGGCTTTAACGTGCGATAATGCTGGCAGACTCTCGTGAATTAAGGCTATGTCGTGGGCAAGTCCGAAACCTTGTTAAAAAAAAGAATTAAAAGTCTTACGGTATTTTCAAACTTAATATTAAGATTTATTTTCTAAAATTCTTACCAAGTTTAATGATATTCTTGTTCTCGAACAGTGCTTGTCCGATTCGCATCCATAGATCGTTGTATTCCTTACCCATTGTTATCACATCGAATATATAAATCCCTGATTCCGTAGCTATTTGTATAAGCGCCACTGCGCTTTGTTTTATTCCTATACATACGAACGATATGAGTGTTAAATAAAAGCATTGTCGAAAAAACGTTTAATTCGATTTGTTTTAATAAACGAGGAAAGAAATCTCACCAAAACTAGGCTTCCACTCAGCGTCGATTCCCACAATTTCAACGCCGGCCAGTCCTTCCATCAAAAATTCGTTAAACGTTCGTGGATCGTCCACGAGGATTACGCGTTCCCGTGGCAAACGAAGCACGTGATATCTCGCATTATTTTCAAATGGTTCGTCCCAATTTTCATCGGTACTTCCACTCGCACCACGATTCATTCCTGTCGATTAGAATGGACGAATCGTTGCAATTAGACGAATAATTTCTTATTTTCAATTGGCGAATCTTCCGGAACTTACCGTTGGAAGATTCGGCGATATCCATATCAGCGAGGCCCCCTGGCCACTTGTCTTTGGGAATTTTGTAAGTTTGCGCCCAGTAAAGTGCCTCCTCGTTGTCGTTCATACCGTATAATTGTCTCACAAGACCTAGTTGCAATTTATCATTCGTACCAACAGCTTCACGGGCCATTTCTCTCCAACTCTCGCCACCTGGAATACACAATATTGATCGTTGTGTTGCGACGAGAGATTCCCTACCAATTCTGTTCCTTACGCAAACTACGATCCACACAATGTTTGTGTATGAGAAAGTGCAAAGCTGCCTCGCCGTGCTTCTGATTAGTATTCGGATAATCACCCGGCGAAAGTTTGTATAATTTCGCAAGGCGCGATATAAGTTTGTTCATCGCTCGACACTGTATCGCTGACATTTTCACATCGGGTATATCTTCGTCTCTAAAAAATTGAAACGATCGATGGAATCCCTCGAAGCAACTTGACTATCGGGCAATTTACAATTCGTGAAAACTCACTCGATGTATTGATAAAGAATAGACGGCATGTTCTTTCCAAGTCCGATAAGACCGTCCAAGTAACTAACGAGACTTTTCTGCATGGCTGGACAATCGGCGACAAAACTCTCTACGATCGAAATCTTGTCCTGTATTATCAATGGCAAGAGCAGTATTTCCGGTTTTGGGAATGAACTTTGAAGACCCATTATAGCCGCGTATTGTGCCGCCTCCTTGTACTTTTTTTCCTGTACGAAGGGCTGAAAAAAGTGATTAGTATAGTCATGGGCATATGTGAATAATAATTCTCAACCGTTTTAATTGACCGTTATGCCCGAATGGAAAAGTTCACGGTAAAATTATCGCGTTCTAACGATACGCGTACCTCTATCCATGGCAGAAAAATTTCTGCATCGGGTTTAAACTCGTAAGCTTTGGCAACCAGCGTCACAAGACGGGTATTCTTCTGTTTAATTACTAATCTGAAAGCAGCTATCTTGGTCTCCGGTTCTAGGTACTTTGCGTATGGTTTGCTTTGATTAGCCAACCATGTTATAAAATCCTCCATAACTATGTAAAAAGTAAATGAAAATTTCAGATTTTTACGCTCTCAATGAAAACATCGAAAAGAAGAATATTCTTCTATCAAACCTGTAAGCGCCAGTGACGCCTTGGGCTTGATGTGGCAAAAATCATAAGTATTAACAAGAATTCTCAGAGCCGAGAGATGAGGACTAGGGCTGGTATCAAAGTAGTCTGTCAATATTTTGGTCACCGTCTGGCTCTTCTTCCCTAAATCAATTTTAACGGTAACATTACACACCGTATATGTATAATGCAGATATAACGAAATTGTCGCCACTCACAGACTGTCCAGATCGAGTACAAATTGTCGAGCCATGTCTTGGTATCGATGTCTATCGTACGATAGAAAACAAGATCGTCTTCCATCACCTTAGGCTGTGGGAGACAGTCTGATGGGAGTGAAATAATTCCTGAGCTCGCTGTATCCATGGTTTTGTATGTTACTGTGGAGATTCGCGAGAGAATATATAACGCAGCGTGAACAGTAGAATTAAAAATAATGCACTAAATAAGACCGAACAAAGTGAAATAGAAGAATCGACATACACCTAGGACACAAGTGGAAGACACCTCAGTGTGTTAGGCTGTTAGTTGGAGTGATATAATAATTTTGTAACGTCGCGAATGAAAATGAAATATGGAAATTATCTCCTTCAGACGGTAGAGTGTAGAATCGGCATGAATTTGCACGACGATAGTGAGTCCATGGGACTTTAACGGGCATGACAAACCGTAAGGAGAGAACAATTTTCAGCGCTTTTAGATCCCTACACACACCGAGATGGGAAAGCGCTCACGCCCGTCTCCCTGCTACTTGCTCCACCAGAGGCTCCACGATCATATGTATATTTCTTTTTTCTTGCGATGCAGCCGTACTGTCCGGACAACGCGCATGCGTGAGTCGCGTTCTCATGAAAGCGACGGAAAAGTTGCAGATAGGAATAAGAGCGTAGGGCATATATTATTATTTTTTCCAAAACACGTACCAGTCTACCAGTCTCCGTTTTCGGTTCAGTGCATTGTTTTGTCTCGCATTGTTTTGTCACTGAGATTTTTTACTCGATAACTCTGTACACGTGGATTCTGCGGCGAATTATTTGTATCGTCGTACGTATCGATAATAGCCGTGTTTCTTGTCTGAATCTCGAATGCGACGAAAATCAGTGAATTTGATCGCATTCCGAATGAGATGTATACGCTATTTTTTGATGTTTTTTTGTTGTCGATAAAAAGTGTCGAAATTGATGGATATGAAAGGGGACCTTCCCGACGGTTGGGTAGTTTCGACTTCCAAGCAATATCCGAACAGAATTTATTATTTCAACACTAAAACGAAGAAGTCATCGTGGGAAGTACCTACCGACGATATGGAGAATGCAGTATGTGTTTACGAAAACACGGATCACGCGTAGTTGATCTATAACTTTCATTCGCATTCAGAATTCAGCACAATTTAATTAATATCACGAATATTTCGATCATTTCGTCCATTTGAAGTACTTTTTCGTTGTATCTAATGTTTTTCTTACTTTAGGCAACATCCAAGTCCAAAAATATGGGACAAAAACGCAAAACCGTCTCCGAAGACGATACATTGAGGCAAAGGCCATGTACACCGGAGCTTAAAACTTCTAAAAAACCAAAAGGTCCGGAACGTCGTGTGCTCAGAGCAAAGAGAACCGTCGTACCGGCGGAGAAGGATGCACCGGCGCAGGAGGCGGGTTGTTCGAAGGCGAACGATACTCCTCAGATGCGAGCGATCAGGGCGCAGATGTTGGAGAGACGATCCAAAGGAAATGCTCCGAGAAGATCTAAGATAACTTCTATAAACCCACCTAAAACGCAAACCGAAAAGGCGCCGGAACGAGACGTCTCGAGCCGTCACGATACGGAAGAAGCGCAAAATCTGACTCCTCAGATGAGAGTTATCTTAGAGAAATTGAAGCACGGGCAGTCCCAGGGTGGATCTTCGAAAAATCCTAATAGAAAATCCATGGCGCCTGTTGAAACGAAGATTGCGCCTCTTCGACGTCCGAGACGATCGTCCGCCGCTTCGGCGGAAACGATCATAAATCCTAAAATAGCATCGCCGCGTCGAAGTTCACGCAAGAAGGTCGATGATTCTAAAGGCGTAGACGATCGATCTGCTTCTCCTCGTTCGGTCGACTCGCTTCGCGATGATAGCGTAAACGTAGAAGCGAAAAAGTCGCACGCTTTAAAAAAAAGAGTAATATCTCCCAATGCGCAAGACAGCGGCATTCCATCACCGACGAAATCAAAGATACCGAGACTAGGAAGAAGCGCGATACGAAAGAAAAATCTTGCCGCGGAACGTCTCGCTCTATTGCAACGAAGCTTCACCGAGAACCAATCGGAAGTTAGCGGATCTTCCGAGGATCTTGAATTGTCGGAACGCGATGAAATTATTCGTCCCGTTGATCTAATGACGTCTAACGAAAGAGCCGTGTCACCACCCAGTATTTACAAAAATGCTGCGGTCAGAGCAAAGTTTCTTCAAGAACATATGTATAACAAAGCACAGAGCGACAAGAGAATGCGTACGTTGCTTTCCGAGGAAACAATTCACAATTCTAAGGAAGATTCGATGACGATTCCTTCGGCTGGGAATGATGATTTTTGCGAAGCGATGGAGTGGGAACCCATCGAGGAAGAGAAAATAATGCAAGAGGTTCAAGTAGTCAGAGCGCATATTAGCCAGTTGGCAACTTTTATAAATCATGACGAAATTCCTCATATGAGTTTGGATTGCACGGATGGTCCATCCAAAGAACAACAAAAACCATCGCTCTATATAGTTATCGATACGAACGTTTTTCTATCGAATATCGCAGCGATAGAGGAAGCTCGCGATGCTGTTTTCAAGACTTACGGTCCTCCGCTGATCGTCGTACCATGGACAGTACTACGAGAATTAGATTTTATAAAGGGAGACAAATCTATGACTCGTCCCGAGTCTTTACGGGCGAAAGCACGACAAGCTGTGCGATTTATTTATCAACATTTTTCCGCGAGGCATCCAAGAATTTTGGGACAAACTCCGGCCGACGTGACGAGCAATCGACAGAGATTCGATGGGAACTGTCCCGATGACGAGATACTGCAAACTTGTTTGCAGATTCGATCATCCAACAATTGTGTCGTTCTTCTCTCCTACGACAAGAATCTATGCAACAAAGCAATGTTTCATGACGTAGTTTCTATTGGACGTCACGATCCTCTCGAGAAAGTCGATTATCTTCAGGCAAGCGATGCCAAAAATGATTCTTTCCTAGCTCTGCATCTTCGTGGCGAAGAGGAAGATCCGGCACTCGTTCCGATATACAAGAAGGAACTGCGAATGGCCGGACAGATTTTGGAAGAGGCAAAAGAAGTTCTCACTTCTTTTCTCACTGTAGTAAGTAAAAAAAATAACATTTTCACATTCAACCTACGGGAAAATTCACATTTTCAATGAAATTACGATTCTAGATTGTCGCGAAAGAGATGCAGAATTTGTATAATGAAAATTGGGAAAAGTACACACTCATTCGACCACCCTGGACCGTTACTAATGTTCTCAAGTGCTCTATCAAACATTGGATAGCCGCGGTGAGTGATTCGTTCACCAGACGAGCGGAACCACTGCTCAGACAACTTTTGCAAGCTATAAACAATATTCCAGGTTCGCGAGAATTTTATTTACCACCCGAACCGCACAAAAATCGAGTTTTTCAATATTTCATTACCACTTTTGTAGATTCGGGAGCAAAATTCACCGATACCAATCACATCCTGGACACGATTAGTGCTCTTCTGCAATGTACGAGAGTCGAAAAACATTCGAGCCTCGTGTCCCGATCGTCTCTTGCTATAGCGGTTCGGCCTCATTTTAATCAAAAGATAATTCTTTTTTCTTCTTTATTGAATAAAACGATAAAATCTTGTTGAACAGGATCTAAAAAAAAAGTGCGAGGAAGCCACGAAACAAATTACAATGGAGAAGTTGCACGGCGAGTACGGGTCAACAAATAATACGAAAGAGGAAGAGGCTGGAGCGAACAGAGCGTTCAAGCAATTTGAACAAGTGTACGAATTTGTGCGCGACATGGGGTGAGAAATGAGAATCTTCTTTATGTAAGAAATACCGTAAGTTATTCTGTTTAACTTGTAATATTTTTACAGCGGTTTATTATCCAACTCTATCGGAATGCCATGCTCTATCTCGTACAAGCCACTTAACCTAGATCTATCGATCGAGGACGTGAGAGAGATGCAGCCGGAAGTGGCAGCTGATTTAAATCGTTTGCTTCAAGTCCTCAGCACGTGAGTTTCAAACCTTTCGTCCCTCTCGTTTCAATCTTTTACTTACGCCCATCAATTTACAAGTATGATGAATTTTCAGAGCTCTGAAAGAGATCAGTGATCTTCACGTGAATCACAAAATCGTCGGAGCATTGTACAATGCACTCGCAACCTTGATACCGAAACAACAAGCCCAATTTGAATTCGACTTCGGTCCACTGGACGTCTACTACTGTATTAAGAGAAAGGAAAAATTACTTCGATTGGGACTCAACCAGTTGGAGGAATTAAGCGCTCACTATTGTCGTATGGCCACTTTCAGATGTACGTAATTGCAATTTACGTACTTGATGTAACATCGCTGCACATAACGTGTCATATAGAAATCGATACCGTTGCCTTGAACAAAACTCGTATGATTGATACATTTACGAGGTAACTGTGGGATTAAAGGAGCAGAGAGTACGACAAAAGAAACAAGTTTGTTAAAACAATAAAGATAAGGATTTATTTTTGTGTACAATCGTTGTTTGGCATAAAAATGTACAGCCATGAAAATTAATCGTTCAGTTTTCGTTTGGAAGGTTTGCTGGCTGTTGGTGCCAGTTTAACCGATCGTTCGTGAATAGCACAGTCGGGTGAAAGTATTTCAATATTTATATTAGTGTCTATAGAGAAGTGGAAATCCGCCAGGAGGTGGTTGAAGCCAATTATCTTTCGAGTAGGCAACGTGCTTGGTCTCGATAACGTGAAAGGTATAAGCGTTTCTCGACTGTTCGCTCTTGTTCGCGCGCGAAAAATGAACAACTTGAGCATCAATTAGGATACAAGTGCCTTTTCGTACGGGAATTGCGCGAAAGTTACTAGTCGGATAGCAAGGAGCCTCATTATCGTATATCAAGAGTTGCTGTGAATTTGGATCTTTGTTTCTTATAAAACGCCTATGAACTCCACTCTTGTGAGATCCAGGTGCGATCCAGAGACAACCGTTCTCCAAAGTCGTGTCATCCAGAGCTATCCAGAAACCTACCAGTTTCACGGGGTCTGTGTACAAGTAGGTAGCGTCCTGATGAGCTATCACTGGAAAATAATTGTACAAATATTTCTGTATCTATCTACATCGACGGTGAATATCAAAGAATTAAACAAAAATTACCTTCCGAGCCTAATCTGGGATTTTTGTAGATATACATTGACTGACAAACCGCGGGCTCCTGAAGGTTTAACTGAAACGCAACCTCTTTGATTCTTTCGTCGAAGGTAATTTTACGAAAGGTCGGATGCAACCAGTGAAGCGCATGACCAACTTTGTTCAGAGCTACTCTTGGATGAACTTTGAGCTTTCCATCTTCGTCAAGGGCATCGGCTTCGAAAAAGCAACTAATTTTATGGGCACTATCGATGAAGTATTGATCCTTGCCCTGAAACAGTACAAATAACGGTAGTTTCAACCACCATTGTCTACAAAGCTTCAATGAAAACGCGGTCGTAAGTTTTCGTGTTTTTATTAACTTGCGGATTATCGCTACTGTTGAAAACTTTTCTCTGTTGTTCCGGGGGCAGATTCGTTGTGAAATCTTCGCCGCATGTCCTCAGTTCGTCGACTTCCGCGGGCGTCAAAAAATCCTCGAGCACCACGTAGCCATTTTTCTGCATCTGTTTCGAAAGACGTTCATTATGAGATCGATTGGCCAACGAAGAGGACAACGACGTCTTTCCGCGGGTGTATCTCTGGGTCGGTGACATTAGGAAAAGTGAGAGAAAAAAACAAGTCGTGCCAAATTCATCGTCATCGTCGCGAATGCGTTCCCAACATCCTGGCACCGTTTCAAAAACCTTTTCGCGTCCGAAGAAGCTTGATAAAGTAATTACGCGCATTGTTTCATGTACGTACGTGGCAACGGTGACGCGACAATTGCAGAATAAAGCTCAAAAAGGAAAGTAAGACGAGATAATCTTTTCGTTTTGTGATGCACAGGAGTTTATTAACAAGCCGAACGATCGATACAAAGCTTTACAAATATATGCCATTTAAAGCAACTACATACTTAATAAATCTACTTAAGTTTGTTAATTCACAATATTGCCAACTTTTACTTATCTCATGGCGAAAGAAGCGAAACGGTAAATAAGCAATATGCAAATTTCAATATCTGGACTTTTTGTCACTATACAGCAGCCTTTTGAGAGATTGAGAGAGTCCCGATTGAATGACCCAAGCCTACGGACTCGCACACTTATATGTAGGTGCAGTGAAATAATCTGCTCAACACGTTGGATATTTTTAGAGTCGTAAGTACAAACGTGAAACGTATCTAGTCGGGTCTTTATCGCTTCTCGCAAGAGAGTAAACAATTCTCTTTCTCCGACGAGATTCAGACTCGTAAACGGGCCAAAGGTTACGGAACGGCGATCCGAGCGTGGAAAGCGTATACCTGTGACTCGAAGCAATGTGGCTCGGAGAACTTCGAACCTTCGATCGTTTCTTCACGAGATCTATCTCTCGTATTCTCTCCCTTCGCAACTGCGTATTGAAATGGGTGAGAGAAGAAGAGCATATAGAATTACATAGCTTATAATATAAACGTTCTTTATCAATGATTTTGTTGTCAGCTATCGGATAAGCGGGATAACATCATTATATCATACCAGTTGATATAAAACATACGTCATGACCATGTATAATCATCATCCACAGGTAGGTACGAGAGAATCGTACGAAATCTTGAAGACTCGAGGGTCGGAACGACGTTTTAAACCTCGCACGTATATCATCAAATAGAAAAAGAAGAAATACAAGAATTCCTTGGTTTTGCGCGGGCGTCCGTGACCGTTGGCGTGCGTGTGCGGGAAAGTGAATCGTCGTCGGCGAAAATAGAAACTGATGCCAGGAAGGATGTTGTGTGTACTTTGCAGCGATGAATGGCCGTACGAAGATAGGACGCGCTTCCTCATACCGACCGAACCGCGTGTTGCAAGGTTGAATTTCCCGTTATTGTATACGCATTATATGCGTATAGCTGTCTGTATATATATATATGATTATAGATATATAGCTTATTAACTCGTTCCGTGTGGCATTCGCGCTTGGCAGCTTCGAGACACCGTAAACCGGAAGTGAGCGTATGAACCAGAAATCAAACCGGATAATGTTGTCAGCTGGAGAGCTGAAAACGTTAATGGATATCCGACGACCTTGCTCAAATTATATCCGTTAGTCAACAGTTCGGTAGCGCAAGACCAAAAAATGTGTCATCACAGTCAGACTTTCAAATAGCGAGGAAATCTCTATGCCGTGTGGCCAACTTTTGGTGTAAGTATGAGTTTCGTAGGCGTCGAATGACTCGTATCTCACATCTCGATTTTTCTATAAATAGTTAAACCGACGTAGCTTTGCGAGAGGCAGACAATTTCTTTTTCTTAGCCAAGCGAGAATAACAAGAAGCGATAACTTTTATTCAGCAAGATATTTCTTTCTTTTCTCTCTTATTACTTCATCCGATTACAATTTACAGATTTACGATAATTGGGTAATTATCGCCGTAAACGAAATTTTAATACGACCCACTGCCGGGGTCGGGACTCGGACGTCGTTCGCTACGATCAATCATCGTGTCCCTGAAAGCAGAGTCAGAGACGAGCAAAGAGAGAGAGAGAGAGAGAGGGAGAAACGATAAGATAGCTTCTTAAATGAAGTAAACAAACGAGGAATTTCATGTTTCATCAGCTTAGCATGGAGCGAACGATGAGAAAGCAACGAGACAGACTGCGTCGAGTATTGAGGCGAAAAGAGAGAGAGAGAGACCGAGTAAAACCGGCGTCTTTAATTGATCGCGAGACAAAAGCGAATACTCGAAAGCTAAAAGTATTAATGAACGACGATGATGCTGCGACCGGCTTGTCGAGTCCAGAAGAAACAGGAAAAAAAAAGAGGATCACTCGATCGTCATTAATATCCAGTGAGAAGAAATGAAGTAAACGCTCGTTACTGTCCGTAGGAAAAAATTGTCGAGCACACGAATTTCGTGAATCTTCTTCCTCGAGATACATTTCTAATGGAAGATCATACGGCAAGACCGTTGGTAAAAAGTATCTAAGGAAACTTGGGAAGAAATATGCGCTACTCTCACGAATTAATGACGATCGTTAAGGAATTTAATTTCAATGAAGAAACGAGAAACGGACGAAATTATAAAATGGTAAATACTCACCTGTGCGATTATGTCCTTCATTGTCGGTGTCTGTGTTGCAACTTTGATAAACTCGTGATCGGATCCAAACGGTAACTGTGACTGTGTTGTCTGTATAGCTGCAGCGAACCACCCACCACGCTCTTAGCTCTTACATGCAAGCTTGAAACGAGCTCGGTGGGGATAGTCCCACTTAGCGGCAAATTTTTAGTTCACATTTTCGTCGCTACGTTCGCAATGGGTAAATGCAGTACAAAGAAGCGAAAGCTATCGATAGTGCTTGGAACTTGCGTGCTTAATTAAATAACTCTCTTACGGCTACGTCGCATTAATTGTAATCCTAACCAAACTTTAATACATTCTCGTACATAATACTCGAGATACGAATCGAACGAAGAAGTATAATGAGCTTCGTTCGAAAGCTCCTTGAACATAGTCAACCATATCTAACTTTCGAAAATCTTTCTTCCTCCGATCGTTTCATATCGTTTGATAACTTATAAATAAAAAACTTTTCATAATGAAGAATTTTTTTAAATCGAAATAAGAAAAAAAACAAAACAAATTGCCATTTCCACAAATATTATCGTACAATTTTCCATCGACCCGTATTGCCCCATACTTCCAAACACGTTTTCGAACGTTTTAAGACCGACCCGCATTACCCTGACTTCTCTTTCTCTCGTATACCTCCTTCAACCACCTTCGATATTATATTCTTCCGATACAAAGTTGGATTTTTCGTTGCCTAAATTAAGAAAATCGGACTCTCGTATCCGGAGAGTACGACGAGCGAGGGCGACAGCTAGATTTGGCGGGTGAACCGTGCCCGTCGCGTGGCCGATCGCACTACCTCGACACAATGGTCGGCCTCTTCGTAATACAGACATTGGCCACACGACGGGTACAGTGATTGGTCACTCGTTAACTCTCCTCAAACACTTCGATTATTAAATTACCTGCATGGAAATGCTGATTTTCGGAATTTGGACATAAAGCTCGTACAGAATTGAAGTAATGGACGAATACGAACTCGTACGAAATAATCGGACGAATAATTTATCCTCGATCATCGATAAAACATTTTTTTTTAATCCGAATAACTTCTAACTCGTTTTCGTTTCTCGTCCCTTTTATCTCAATCGTTGCCAAGGTTTATTTCACGCTTAATGTTTTCTCTTGCAACATCTTTCCGCGTGTCGATCGATGATCTTGCTGAGATCGGGCTTTCTCGTGGCTGTGTCACGTAGGTCACTGTCATGCGATCCTTATAGTTAGGTATAATATTACGTTGAGTTTCGTATTAGCAAGAAAACGATACGTTCGCAAATTTTTAATTCTTCTTTTTTCGCACATTTCTTCCTCGATTGCTCGTAATCGCGACACGTGCTTGGGAAGAATCATTCCGCTGTTTTGATATTACTCAAACTGGCATGGTGACCAGGTCAGGTCAGGTTTATCTTCGAGGAGAAGAGAGCGTGGGACACGCTTCGCTTCGAGACAATTTGGAATTTTATACTTTTTTTGTTTTTGGCTAATCTTCTAAAATGATAAATCGAAGGAAATCATCCTGCGCGTTAAGATTCGAAGCGAGGTTGTTCATCCACGGTTTTGTTTTTAGCTTGAAGAAATATTGTGAAGAAGAAACCAGCTTGAAGAAGCCACTTTGTATCCCAAATTTATCATAGTTTTCTTTAGTTCTTTACACCTCTTTCTTCCTTCTCTCACTCTTACGTGGCTCTTTTACTCGCGAAAGAATAGTCAGTACACGTCGATAGACTTTGGAGGATTAGTTCGCAAAATTCGTTAAAATTTTAGAATCATATTACGACCTTAAACTACGGGGTTATCGTCGAATCAGGGTTATCGTCCGGGTACGGACGTCGTTGTTGCACAGTCGCAAAATCTCACGACGAGTCCGTGACGAGCGTGAGCGAGAGAGGAAAGGTCGAGAGGGGGTGGTTGGTGGTCGCTAGAGTCGGCTAGACATTAAAAATAGGTATGAGAGGAGAGAGAGAGAGGGAGAAAAAGAAAGAGAGAGAGCGTGGTCCAAATCGCAAGTTTTATCCGTACGGTGGGTGGATTTCGCGCGAACGCGATGCGATTGAGAAAAACGACGCGATAGAAGAAATAAAAATGTCTGTCCCCCGCGCAGATAATTTCATTCTCTTATGGCTATAATTTCACGAATGATCCATCGATCTCGGTGACACGTTGCAGTCGCCGATTGCGCAATTTGGCGAACCTCGTAAATAGACGCATCGTTCTCACTCACGTCAGATCGTCGCGACTCCCAGAACGAGAAGGATCGACAACTGAGTCTCGCGGAGGAATCTCAAATCGTTCCGTTAAAAACAAAACTAAAATCTCCAAATTCGTGAACAAAAATTGACAATTAAATATAATAATATATAAAAAAAAGAAGAAGAGAATCCCGATGAATTCGCGTCTTCTCCGTTGCTCTTTGTCGCACAGGCGACGATAAATCGCGGATATCGAAGGAAGCGATCGCGGGAACGACCGTGCAAGTACGGGGAAGAAGTATAAATCGCCAGTCTCCGCGTACCTCGCGTTTATTAGACCTCGGGACACGAGGAGTATCGCGTAACTGTACGCGAAGGTCGTCGTACGTTGTCACTATAAAACAACCCAAAAACACCACCGATCGAACGAATTAAAAGAAATGAGACGTAACGACGTGTAAACAAATAATGAAATTTTATCAATTGATAAAAGTCGATGAAGAAATAAATAAATATCTATATAATTTCGAAAAGAACGAGACATCGTTCGGATAATTTTTCGTAAGGTGTGCCGCGAGGATAATCGCGATGGTGGATTCGACGTAACGCGTGTGCTTGTTGTTCGATATTCGAGTGTACCGGAAGGGGTGCGTGTTCGCGACTCGTTCACCCCGTTGCTCGATTCTCTCCGAGCCCTTTGAGACCAGAACGAAGATTGATACGCTCCTCGTTCCAGCTGATTCTTCAGGGCGAAGAACAACGATTTTTGTAGAAGAAACTTTGTCCTCTTTTCGTAGCATTGAGTTTTCGAGGTGAAAAAAGGAAATAGCACTTCTCATTTTCTTTCTGTCGTTTTAATATCGTCGACTCGAATTTCTCTGCGGGAAAGACCACATGCATGCACACACACGTATCACCTTGAACACAGCCGATCGATTTCAACGCTCCGGTACACTTCCTCGCTCGTCGTCGACGTCGTCGTCGTCGTCGTCGACGTCGTCATCGTCGTCGTCGTCGTCGACGTCGTCGTCGTCATCGTCGTCATCGTTTGTCCGGCCCTTTCGTGCGTTAAAGCGACTGGTGCCGGCTGACAGCCTGGCGCTAAAGAGGGAGAGGGTTGTTTCGCGATACGCGAGGGAGAGAGCGATAAAGTTTTCGTGAATTGAAGGTGAATTCGCGATAGTCGCCCCGAGTCGTTCGTCTCGACTGGCACGAACTTTACATCGGGAATCGGATCGGAGCGAGGTAGCGACGAGCCTTCCTCGAGAAGACGCGCGAGAAGGAAATCTCGAAGTAACGAGGAGCCGGAAAGAGTTCAACGTTAATAACTTCCGTACGAATGCGAGGCGAAAGGTACGAGGTCGCAGAGCGCGTGTCAGAGAGCGAGGAAGACGAGGAGGAAGATAAAGAAAGTGACTCGAGTTTCGATCGTCGAAGGCATCGGATAAGATTCGATCATTTTTTAAAAACAGGTGAGTTTTCTTCTTTCGCCTCTTACCGCAACGACCTTTCCTCAGTTTTCATCCCTTGATCCGCTAGTCAGGTGAGACAAAATATCCGTGCTTCTAATGACTATGCGAGAAGCGACACTAGATTTAAAAAAAAAGATTGCGGAGAGAATTTATTTTTCATTGGACGATCGATCGATCGTGATCCGATCGATTAGACGAGGCAACGATTAAGAATCCGTTAAAAAGGTGAATGATTCCGAATTGCACATATAACGAAAGACTGTTGTTTAAATCGTGATCAACTTGTGGTACTTCGACCCTGTTCTGTTTACAAACCCCTCGATAAAACGAGACGTACCGAGTTTGTGCTTTCGCGTGTACTTTATAAATAGTACTATTATATCAGTGTGATAACCCGTCTCATCGGTTTTCCCTATAGCGTATGCTCGTAGCTGTGTATAAAATTTACCGTCCGCGTGTGGTTCGTGAACTCGAGTAGAGTCGTCGCGTTCTTGTTTTTTTTTAAATATTTTTTTATTGCAGAATCAAAAGACTCGAGTCCGGTAATAATAATCAAAGAGGGAGGTTGATGTAGTAATAGAGAAAAATCGTTCGAGGGTGGGCAAAACGCGGGTATAAAAGAAATAAATTTTTAAAAAAATAAAGTAAAACCTACATTACGTACGAGTGTATAGTTTGTGTATGCGTGCGTGCTGTATAACGTTGGGAAGAACGGCGGTTGGGGACACATTCAAGCGGGGGTGTAATGCGTGTTGCGTCGAACGAGGCGCCTTCGTCATTGTCGTCGTTGCCGCCGCCGTATCGTCGCGACGCCGATGGCAATGCACTCGATGCATCGTAACTCGAACCTCCCTTTCCCTCTCTCGTTTCTCTCTTCTAGCCCCCCTAACCCTCTTTTGCTCACTCTCTCCCTCTTTCTCCCTCTCTCTCTCTCTCTCTCTCTCTCTCTCTCTCTCTCTCTCTCTCTCTTTCTTGCTACAATATTCCGTGTATACACGAGTCGAGCTAGATGATAATGCACACGCCACGGTAATGCCAATGTAGATACATAGTACGTGTTTACGAGTGTAAAAGCGCATTGATATAACTATATGTGTCACAGTCGTGTTTCGTTCCTTCGAAAGCGAAGGCTCGAATGTCTAAGATCTCGAATCCGGGACACGAATTGATCGTTCTTCGTCTTTATCGCGCGCTTTCTCTCTCTCTCTGTCTTATTATCATTTCTCTAACACCACGTGTATGCAATGCGTTACGACAAATAATGTCCAGCGTGTCGCTGCAAACCTCTGTTTATTGTCGCTGGTCTTCGACACCCCTTTGTACGAGAATCGACAATCGGGGTGAACACGATTGTTGTTCGAGGAAAATCACTCGATAATAGAGGGAGGGAGAGGAACGTGGGACTGTCGCTATATTTGTACCTCATATATATATATATATATATTTATTTATTTATTTATATTGTATTATAAATAAATGTATTTTTTTTATTTTTTTGTTTTTGGGCTTGAGATTGAATGGTATTTGATTTTTTATTTCAAAGATCGAGAGATAAAGAGAGCGAGAGGGAGAGAGAGAGAGAGGGAGACTTAACGAAGAAATTGAGAGTGTCTTTGAGATGTGAATGAAACAGTGGACCTCCGTCGTAGTTGACACCAGATGATATAATGATTCTGTTTACTTGTGGAAGCGATCATTGCCATTGTCTCTCTCGGAGAGAGCGCGGAATGAGTGCTCGTGGATATGCACTTGTTCAACGAGAGTCCGCGGAGATAGAAGGAGACACGGTGAAAGATGGAAAAATAAAAACAAAACTCCGGTAAATGATAAATATTGCGACGGGAGGAAAAAATATATTGTCAAAGATACAAATAAATATAAGAAAACGAAAAAGGTTGATATTATTCGAAAAATGTATAAAAAAAAAGAAACAAAAAATATTTGATATAAAGAAAATGATGAAAATCGAGGGAAATGAATTTTTTTGAGGGTTGTATATTTTTGAGAAATTTCCATTTGTACGAAACTTACGTTTCTAGAGCGTGCTATAAATAATCTATTTATCGCGTATGACTTTCACTAGAAACGCGTTCGTTTCTAGAGCGTCCCAAGATAACTGACGAGTTTATCACACACCACGTACAGGCCCTTCTTTCAGCCACCGCCATCTCGCTCCTTGGCGCTTCTCTTCTCCTTCTCGTTTCTTTATCTCGATGTCCCTCACAATTATCTACGAGCTGTCCCGTATTCACTGATTATTTACGAAGTTTCTATTTTAAGCACTCGCTTGCTTACTTATTTTCCTTTTTAACTGATGTTTTTCTTATGTAATTTATTGACGGACCAGCCTGCTGCCCTATAATAAATTCCACGCGTCCGCGTGTCTTACGATCGAAAACAAAAAAATGATGGAAATTTCTTTAGCCTCGTGATACTCGAATTTTATTAAACGCCACGAGGCTCGTGCTGGGCCCGGTTGTCTTTTTAAGGGCTGACCAGGGCCACGAGGCGATCAGTCATACGCGAACCTCTCCCGACGATAGGGTGACACGCTTGCGACCGCGACAACAAAACATGCATTTACGTCTATTCGGCGGTCTACACATGGCGTTTGCTCTTAATCACCACGATAATACACTCGTAAAACTTACGTCTACCTAAGATAATAAGTTGTGAAAAAATATGGTAAATTCGTTCTCGGTTTTGGTTCGTTCGTGGCTCGAGAGGTGAACTACATAAATGCATCGTGACGATACAATATTTTGCACCAGGTAGGCAAACTTTTTACTATTGAATAGTCAGCCGTTGAAAGATTTTTCCTGTACATTTTGTGGAGAGAAAGAATTTCGCCTAAAGTCAATTTTCGAACACCTTAGGGTTGATTTCAATACAACAGGTATCCGGGACCTTTTTCGTTCGATTGGCTCAGTAAGGGAGAAAATTGCTACCTGCTAATTTTGAAAATCTCGAGTAGTCTGCAGGGGTTTCGTATTTTGCTCAAAAGTTTCGTAGAAAATGGATGACTCTTGGGACTTACAATGTTATTCAAAAACATCGCGTTTTAGAAAAATCGTGATGTACACAAGTGTTACGGAATTTTTATCGTATCTGCTACGACTCCGTTTGTTTAAACAGCGTGGCTGTTATTAGTTCAATCCGAGGTATCGTTGCTATACGACGTACTATTTTATATTTGCCAAGATATTCACATTTGTACGTACAATTGATTATTTAGTTTTGCCACGTTGATCGTTGCGAGTTTGTCGAGTAGAAATTTTGTCCAATTCGATTAATTTATCGATGGCACCTTAATTTTCTATTCAAAAATTCAGACTAGACCCGACAAAATATCTATAAAATATGAATTTAATATTTAATTAATCTCGATATAATTATCTTACATTCAAAAAATATATAAAAATTACTTAATTATTTACCACATAATATTATAGAGCTAAATGACATATGAATAAAACGATATATTTTTCAACCTGCATAATAAACCACACGTAATAATTCATAATAATCGCATATGAAATAATCTCGTCCGAAATCATGAATGACCGGATAGTGTGTTTGCACATGTTTAACTGATAACTAATTTCATTTTTCTGGCGGAGCTAATCAAGTCTATACCACGAAGTATCTAGAAAACCATATTTCTCGTTACTCGTATCTATAATTATATGCGCGCCACGTGGTGCTGTAATTAGAAAATATTTTGTACGCTGTCTGTTATTTCAGGGGCATAAATTTATCATTCGCGTTATTATTATCCAGACAATAGTCAATAATTGTAATTTACATATTGGGTATCGCACTCGTTATGGTATATATAGGAGCGCTCGTTGTCCAATTTTCATACAAAAATTGTATTCCACGGTGTTCGAACAGTTACGATCTCCGTACTCTTTTTTTTTATCCAGAATAACCCGTGAGAACTTTGAAAAGACTCGCTGAAAAGACACGAAAAGGAATCGCGGCAATCATGAAAAGACTTGTACTACTTCACCTCGTGGGTTTTCTGGCGCTGGCGCTCGACTCTGGCGAGGCATCGACTCTCTTCCGTAGACGATCGACCGCGGAAAAACCTGCGGAAAAGAACGCGATCGAAGAGCCTTACATATGCGTTGACAGATCCGTTTCGCTTCCGGCTTGTTACTTTGGCAAAGACGCTACAGACGAGAAAGCATCGCGGACAAAACGATCGGGAGACCAGCTGGAGGTTTTGAAGCCGATCGAATCCGAGATATCGACGCAAAAACCGGTAACCGAAGGTGGACAGTCTCGAGGATTGTTGATAATCTACCAGATGGAAGGCTGCATGCCGCCTAGGTGAGCTTTTCTTATTTATCGATTTTTTTATTCGCATACTTTGTTTATCAACAAATTATCGTGAAATTCGTTCCAAGTTGAAACAAATTATTGTATTTCCGTTTAAGATTACCTTTCCGTCACCCTGACTGTAAAGAAGAGGATAAGGAAGGGAGAAGGGTTCAGCTTTATAAGCTACGTACATTCGTAATACCTTCTGCCTCGACGGGACCGCCACCCTTCGTATTTCCCGAGATAGACGAAGAAAAGAGACGTCAACTAATAATTTCATCTCGACAAAGAGAGGTAAGAATAAATAAAAATACAATCTTTATTGTTATCTGGCACGTTTGACAATTTCTAATTAATATTTTTAAATCGAAGCTTGGTCAGAAGGAAGACGTTTCCAATCTCGAGAAAAGTTTCAACAAATTTCTATTGCCGCCGAATGAAGCGACAGTCGCCGAGTTCGAAGCGAAGAGATTAAAAATGCTGAGACAGGGTAGTGAATTTCCTTATGACAGTGCGATTTCTTATAACGCGAAGAAATTAGAGGACAGAAGAGAGAAGACGAAGAGAGACGCTGACCAGATACCCGTCTACTCGGGAGACCCAACGAAACTGTTGATTCCTGGCGTTTCATTCTACTTTGTCCAGAACGGTATCATTCACATAGTTCCCTACGATGCATTGGACGATAGCTCGGAGAGTCACGCTCCGGAATTGAGAGAAAGTTTTGAAAGAGACGAACTTGCGGATTTTGAAGTAGGAATCTCCGAGTAACGAGCAACTTCCGACACTCCGAGTCAATACAGCGAGTGTTCTCGCTGAAAAGTCCTATAATCCAGAGAAGCTACGAAATCCGAGACAGACGATAAAACGCGTCGAGTCTATGCTCAAAATTCAGGAGAAGAATTCCGAGCGAGACTTCGATAAAAAGAAATAAACAAATTACAAGAAAAATACTGTTGGATCGAGCAAAGACCGGAAGAAAGCTTGCCGATCGTAAACGACGGGAGATCGTTGACTCTAACGCGTCTTGAAATAAATCGCAGTGATAATTCGTCGGATTAAAATAGTGAAAAAAAATTAATATCGCGAATTATAACTGTTCGTACGTCGTACTCGCGATCGACATGGCCATTTCGTCGGTTTAACGGCCGAAATATGTGATACGTATAAATAAGACACCTACATTATATCGTAGTCAATTGTTTGTGATCACCGGCGCTATTGAGACGAGTTTTGGGAGAGAAATAAAAATGCGAGAGAATGACGAAAAAAAAACATATTCGTTATGCAAATTATAATTCTTCGACCTACGCGCGAGACGCCTTCGCGTTCTCGCGGGTATAACGACGAAATCATTGGCAGATTTTTATTTCGAATCCTTAAAGTCCTGGGACAGAATGGCCGACGAGTATGTCGAACGTTCTCGTATAATCCATGGACGTTTATTCTTGCCGTCGTTCGTATTTTTTCTTTCATCTCCTTTCTCGTCTCTTTCCTCGTAGTATGATTCATCGAGTGTATCACCGGAGAATGGCTTAATCCATTCTCGTTCATTATAAATAAGAACATTTTTTAAAAAATGGATCGCACTTTGTTCACACAGCGATATTCGCTCGTTTGTTGTATACGTCGAATTACATTTTGTTACTCTTAGTCACTAGGCGAGGTTATAATTATATTTTAATTGTAATTTTTAATTATAAATAATATTAAAATGCGAACGTTATGAATGCGACGATGAAATAAGTGATACACGATAAGAATGTGTTGTTATTTAATTTTCGTTATTAATCGACGATCCCTCGTTTTCGTTCTTGACTTCCGGGACATTTTCCGACGTTGATGGAAATTCCGCGGTTTCCACGGCGACTACGGACTCGTCAGCGTTCGGCCCGACAGGAGTCTCGATTACTTCCGAGACTTCCTCGTTTCTACCGCTCGCGACTTTTTCCGGATTATTTTCTACGGTGGATCTGGTTAAAACGTCTGTAGAATTTTTTTCGAGAACCGTGAATACCGTAACAAGTTTCTCCGGCAAGTTTTCAGATTTTTCATCGGTAACGTTGACCAAGGATTTTGGAATTTCTTCGATCGTTTCAGTATTTTCCTCAGGTATAATTTTTGTCTCGCTGCTCTCACTGAGAGACTCGGTAACTTCTTCGGTCTTTGTTGGCTCGATGGAAATCGATTCGTCTCTCCCCTGGTCAAGTGGTTTCCTCGTTCCCTCAGGTACCGTTCGAAAATTCGAGATTTTTTCAGAATCTTTTTCCGTCTTTGTGCTCGAATGTTCTTTCGTAATTTTCGTCGGTTTTGCTTCCTGATGGCTGAACAACGACGCGAAACCCTGAAAGAATCCAGGCTTTGATGGGTCGCTACCAAAAACGTGATCGAATATTCCAGAGGCAGTCTCAGGTTTTTGGTAGACGTAAACGGGTTCCTTGATAACCTGAAAGTTAAAATAATTAAAATGATAGTGATCCAAGTTTGCGAATTTGATATTCGACTTCATCAAGAGCTTATTTCGATCTCGATATTTACCTCATGATCCACGTCCAACACTGGCTCTTTATCGGACGGTATGAAAAAATTCAAGAGTCCGGAAGGATGAGGAGGCTTCTCTTGAACGTAAATGGGTTTCTCTACGAGCAATGGTCTAGCGCCAGGTCTCTCGATAACGATCGGTCGATTCTGCTGCTTCGGAAAAATCAAACTCCCGAATCCGAAAAGAGTCTTCGTCTTCTGGACTTTGTCGTCGACGTCAGTCGGCCTAGAAGGATTGCTGAAGAGTCCTCCGAAGATCCCAGGTGCTTCGGTCGGCTTACCTTCTCGCTCTTGGTCGTTGTCAAACGTTCGATCGAAGATATCGGAGAGCGACGGTCTCGCGGAAATATCATTCTCTGGTTTGAACAAAATTTCGCTTATCTTCGGCTTCTCGGGCTCTTCGACAAAAATCGAAGGAGCTATTTTCGTTTCCTCGTCGTTGGAATCTTCCGTCTCGTCTCTCACGTCGCTCGTGCTTGTCGCGTTGGTCGACCACGTTTCCTCATTACTTCCAATTTTTCCAGGTTTCCAGAGATTTCCAAAGAACCCAGGTTTCTTCGAAGATTCTATCACGAGCACTGGTTTCAATTCTATCTGTTCCTTCGTATTGACGACTTGGGGTTTATGTACTATTCCCTGAATAGTCTGAACGATTGGATGTTGACCGAAACCGTTGATCAATCCCGGCTTAGTCGTCGTCGATACAACTTGAACTCGATGGGTCTCCCCTATCGCGTAGGTCAGAGGTTTGATCTCGGTCTGTTGAATCGTGACGACGTTCTCCGGTGAAGCGAAACTCTTTCGTTCGCCAGCATTGGCGATAGCTTGAAGAACCGCCGGATTATTGGCAACAGCGTTGATGACACCCGGTGGTATCGAATTTATAAATCCAGGTTTACTGATAATATGATTAACGACATGAGCCAGTAGACCAGGTCTGTGAGGCCTCGATGGTGTATCGTCGAAGGCTGGATTGTTCGGATCGTCCCAAAAGTTCGTGGACTCGCCTTGCTCGGGATCCTGCGAAGCTTGATGATCTACTTGCTGTTCGTTCTCGGAGAATGAAACGTACTCGTGGTCCGAGTGTTGATGAGAAACCTCGGGGTCTTTGTATATCGTTATCGTTTCTTGGTAATCGTTGCACAGTGGCACACCGATGTCCGGGAAGCAATTGTTCGCGACAAGTGTCGCGGTAACGGGAGAATTCAAGACTTTGGTGACCGAGATCGCTGGTGGTGTTTGCTGAGGGATCGCACTTTTGCTCAATGTCGAAATTACGAGATATCTTCCTTGTCTACGGGCTCGAACATTCTCGATTCCCGGTGTACTCGAGGTAAGCGTCATAGTACGATGATCCTCGCTCGATTCCTCGGAACTCTCGAGTCTCGCACTTTCGAAATTCTCCACGTGCATATAATCGGCAACCCTCGGTGTCAGAATTTCCATCGAAGATCGCGTTTCTCGGGAAGTTTCGTCGAAATCACCCTGCTTCACGTTTTCATCGTAAAAACTAGTTTCTCTCTTTTTATTACTCTCGGTACGCCGATCCTCTTCCACGCTCGAAGATTCCTCCGTTTTCTTTTCCTCGATACCTTTGGCGCTTATTCTCTCGTATTCGTGCTGATATTTTTTTAATGATTGAAAACACGGCGGAACTCGAGGTCCCGGCACGATACACACCGGCTGACGCCATCTTACGATTTCGATGATTTGTGGATTTACAGGATGAATCGCATATTGCGGCCATCTTTTTCTCAGACCGAGAAAACGACCGAAATCGAGACAGAGAACGTTCGTAAGAATCGCGAATACGATCAGGCACTTCAATATTTCCTTCATTGTAATACTTCGATAATGGCCAGGTTGTAGGACGTTTCGTACAATACTGTCGATCGTCAGGGTAGTCACCCTCGTTTATATAGAGCATTTGGTAGAGAGGGGTACGACCAATGAGGGTTCGGAATGAAAATTTTTCCAACTTTCCCATTTTCGACCGCGGGCCCAGCAATTAAATATCGACCGATGTGAATTGCACCATAAAGACCTAACGGTCCTCTTGATCCTTCGAGGCCCTAAAACCCTAACCGCGTCCTCGTCGAACAATTAGAAAGCAAGAAATTCTGGAAAATTCCAACGCGTGACATACGACAAATTGTTCGTCGTACGAACGAGAATATTTTCGTGCGATATAACTGCGACAAATTCCAAGTGCGTCATCGTCGGAAATATAATATCGAGGAGGTCTTCGAAGGACTCTTAGCGAAGGCGAAGATATCGTCGTGTACATGTTTGGACGTTGTCAAAGTATCTTGCGAAATGGTCTCGAACGTCCAGATGCGTGGGTGACCCCGTTGATCTGCCTTGCTCAAAATAAAAAAATAAAACATAAAAAAAGAATCAAGTCCAAATTCGCATCGAAACAAAAAAAACCGAAGTAAAGTTAATCGGTGTCATTAGGTCGCTGTACCCGTTGCCCTCCCGTGTCCTCTTCCTCGTGTCTCCCGTAACTGGATCATCTTCCTCACTGGGAAATCACGTGTGTCGACGCACCTGAGCAAGAAAGAAAGAGAGAGAGAGAGAGAGACAACGAAGACGAAGAAAAGGAACGAGACAGCCAACTGGGTAAAAGAGAGAGGTCTTCTCGCGCTGGGCATACCAAGTCCACCAGCCGATTTCCGAGCTCAGAGATCTCTAGGTGGGGGCAAACCGTCGAGAAACCTGACTGTGGTACCCTGCTACACCAACACCAAACTACAACCTCGCGATACCATGAGATAAACCGTGTGCGAGCCGTATCCGTGTGTCTGTTTGTGCGAGAGAAGAAGAGATGGAAAACTGTGTGAGTCAGCGACGAGAGATGTCTCGATGCTTTGAAAATACGCCCGAGCTACGCGGGATGCTGATCTCTCCCGCGGGTCTCTGTTTGCGTCCGGTGATTAGAAAGCCTCAAAGGCTAAAGCCACGCGGATGCCTGATCTCCCTCGATTTAATGCTCTTTCGATCTCTTCTTTCGCTCGGATCAACTTTGGTCTCTTGGATATGCTCTACGAAACGAGGAGACATAACGTCAGCGAGTTTTTCGAACTGGACTCTCCTCACAGTCGCGAACGAACCACGGCTTCTCTTTCTCACTATTGTGTGAGTATTTTTATACACGTATGTTTTATAACACGCGTTTGTGTGCAGACACACCGATGCCTGGGTAGGTACACACCTCGTCGTCGTACGGCTCGTTCGCCACTCGTTTCCTCCTCGGCATTCCCCTCTCGTCTCTCTACCTCCTCTCTCTATCTTCGACGTTACCGAGAGAATCGTTGCACAGTGCTCGCTGGACTGTGGATAGTTTAATACCGATATCTCGCGGTTCTCCTCCCGTCGACGCCAATCATTTCTTTATTTTTCATTTTCTTTCTTCTTCATCTCGCGGAGCAACAGGTGCAATTCGGATTACCAAGTGATACGAGAGAATCTCGAGATTCTTCTTTTTTTATGTTGTATTTATTTTCTTAAGCTAAATCGAATTCGACGATCGGAACGAATCGTCAAAGTGCGCATCGATCGGATTTGACGTTGATTCAAAGTGTCGAGGAGGCAGGGCAAGTTACGCTGTCGCCTTTGTGAATCGAACGATCGGTTATCGGTACCGTACCAGTTGATTCTGCGTCGCGCGATTGGTCGCATCTTCCGGATTTCTCTCGTTTTCCCAAAAGTCTACGAAAGTTGGATCTTTCGAACGAACATTGATCAAAGGTAGGTAGGAGCGAGTTTTGAATTTCATATTTGTGTCGTTTTCGACAAGACGTACGATCAGCTTGGGTTCATCTCGACGATGGAATTTTTCTTGGACGTTCGAGATTCGTCCTCTCGTATGGTTCGACTGCATCGAGCAGTGGAATACGGACTCGGGAGAGAAACGACTTTCCACGAAATTCACTCTCTGACCCACGGGTCAACGTGCGTCAAACTTTATCGCGCTTTTTTCTTTTCATCCCCGCGCAATTTTTTCCTTCTTTCTCAGTCTCTCGGTCCTCGTATCTTTTTTTCGTTTGTCTCTTATAGTTTCACCTCGCGGAATAGAAAGTACATTCTAGCTCGTTGACTTCAATTTGTTTAATGCAAATTGCGCGCCGGTACGAGGAAACTGCTTGACCGCAAATTGCACACCTCGAAAGAGCAACTTGGTAATTGACGCATTTTTTAAAATTTGTTTCGTTACTTCTTTTTTTTTTTAGATCCGAGTTCCGACCGGTTTTACGAGAGAAGAGGTCACGGAAGCGAGAGAACGATATCGTTTCACCTTTGGCTCGCGCGCTCTTCCTTTCTCGCGCGAATGCCGATCTTTTCCTATCGGGGAAACGTCCTCGCGGAAGAGTTTCGCCCGTCGATTTTACGTCAATAAACCGAACAAGTATCTCAAACGAAAAACAAAGGAAATAAGTGTTCAAGTGCGTTTAACGTCGTCTTCGTCGTCGTCGTATTCGTCGTTGGTTTGTTGTCGCAGGTCATGAGAAACTGGTGGCATCGGTGCGCGATGACCTACATCCGTTCGATAGAACGGTCGTGCGAGAAGACTCCTCGGGCACCGGCTGCACGAAAGTCGTACGGCTGAGAGTCGAATTAAATTTTTTAGCGCAAGAAGCAAAAAGAAAACGAAAAGAAATTTAAAAAAATAAAAATTACCGGAAGAAAAACTGCAGCGATACACAGCGTGCAACAGAGGGAGAGAGAGAGAGAGAGAGAGAGAGAGAGAGCGTGGAACGGGACGAAAGATATTAAAAGTCAGGAGCGAGAAAAATGGGACAGGCTTGGTGCAAGGAAAAATCAACGAAGGCGCAGGATTCGAAATCGCCCCTCGACAGAGTTTTCCTTCGCTGTGCGCATCGAGTGAGTAAATAAAAAAACAACAACAACAATAATAATTATAAAAAAACACGTTATTTAAATTCTCAGTGTAGACACGATGTTATATTTATGAGAATACGAGGTGTGAAACGGAATGAGAGAAAATCATTTAAAAAAATCAAGAATGTGAGAAGTGATTGGTCGATAGATAAAATTGATCGATAAATCTGTCAATTGATTTGACCGCGACCGTCTGCGAAAGCGCGTCTGGCGCGACGCGAATAAACGTTTGCCACGTCCATTAGACTACCAACGATAACAACAAACCGTGTTAATAATTATAATTAAGATTATCGCGCGTTTGTCGACGAGGTGCGACGTACTACACGGAGGAATATCTAGGGCGAGAGTCTCTCGATGGCCCGTTATCTTTATCGTTTTGCGCGAGGCGAGCCGGTCGAGTTCGCATGAATTCTCGCAGCTCGACGGTGACTTAATGGGCAACAATTTCCACAGGCTAGGCCTCTTGGCTTATTTCCGGTCTCCTCGAACCTTCTCTTATCTCCCCTTTCCCTCGGTTTGTCGAGCGAGAGATATCAAAGCTCGAAGCTGCGTTGTGTCTTACATTGAAAGAAAAAGAAAGAAAAAATGGAGAATTAAAGAGACGAGGAAAAAAGTTTACTCGTCCGAGATGAATCATCGAGTCTGTGTGTACGGAAGTCGAGTCATACACGATCGTGCCGAAAGGAATCGTTATAATAATAATAAGAAGGAAAAAAAAGGAAAATCATTATGATTGTACCGATCTACGAGAAGATGGATAAATAAGTGATATAACGAATCGACCTCGTACGTACGTACGTGTTTAACTAAACTTCCCTCTCACGTAGCCGCGATCTCGTCGAGCTCTATTAGACTAACTACTCTAATGCACAGGCGTGACACATTCGTTCGGGAATAAACATTTATGAGCGCGTTCGCGTGACAAGCTCACTGCACGTCTCTCTCTCTCTCGCTTTCTTTCATTCACTCAGTCGCGACCGGAACTAATAATTCGGTCTACCGTGTGCCAAGCGGATGAATCCTTGTAATATTTTACGCGAGACTAGAAAAGAGAACGTCGGAAGCTCAAAATGTGACGGGACCTTAATTTTTATATTAAAAACAATATTGTTATTATTATCAAGAATTATTAATGTGTGTCCCAGGGGGGTTGAAACTATAATGCGGAAAATTGACGTGACTAGAGGCTGACCAGGGATGAAATATAATCGACGTTACACTACGGGTGTTCCGGGGGTCTAAAGAGTGAGTGAGAGACAGGGAGAGAAAGAGAGAGAGAGAGAGAGAGAGAGAGAGAGAAAGAGAGAGAGACCCAGAGAGAGAGCGAGAGAGAAGATACAAGAGGGATAAAGCCGGCCTGTCGCAAAACGGAACGTGTACAGAGAGTTTGCCCGGACGCAAAATTTGCAATTTAAACCGCGCTTGCATCCCCTCTGTCACCGAGCCAACCCAGCAGCCGCATACATATGTACATTGTACACTTATATATATATATATATATATAGAGATACATAGATGGGTAGGTTGGGAGAGAGAGAGAGAGAGACTGAAGGATAGGGTTATAGAATAGTATACAGTTTGAGCTTTTAGCTATACGCTTTATGACGCTATAGTACCCCTGTTATAAACTGTAAAAGCTCGGTGAACGTTATCTCCTCTCCTCTCCTCTCTCTCACTCTCTCTATCTCTCTCTCTCTCTCTTTCTCTCTCTCTCTCTCTCTCTCTCGCGGTAAGCATGCTGATCCACTGGTTGGCAAAGTCGACCCTGCGAATTAAGCATGCCAGCGAGGGGCAGAGGCTTCTGTTTAGGTACGAAGTACAGAAGTCGAGTTCGTTTCCAAGGGGGTATCGAATTACATTAGAATTACTATACGTGAATATATACGATAGTGCTCGTGGTGCGCGGTCAATTCGTTCTGTTGGGTCACTCGAGCCTGGATGGTGAGACAAAATACGAGACAAGAACTAGCATAATTTGACTCGGAATTAAACAATCGAGTCGAGAATAATTCGAAAAAATAAAAATATATTACGAATTGAAGAATTTTCATCGCGATTCGTATTACCCCTTGTTTGTTGCTTGATTCGGTCATCGCGAACGAGCCAGGCGGATAGATTGAAGAAATCGCCAAGGAGCAGGTAGGCGGCAAGGCCTCGGAGTTAGAAACGCTTGAAATATCGTTAGACGCACAATAAACATAAAACCGACATTGAGCACATAACAGTCGCTGTAATTTTGTATAATTTTCCTTTTGTATGTGATTTTTTTTATTATTAATATATATTCATTGCGATCGTCAGGGTGCTTTTGATTTTATATAAAGCCGAGTAGAAAATCGCGAAATAAATGTACGTGGATACAAAGCGATGCTTATGTAACGAGATTCTCATGAATCGGTATATATATATATGTATACATAAGCAGAAAGAGAGAGAGAGAGAGAGAGAGAGAGAGAGAGAGAGACAGGGCGAGAGAGAGAGAGAGCATGGCACATGTTCTGCAACGTTCTCACTCAACTGACGTAACTGGACAACACGCGAACACTTAAAAATACGAATAGCTCGGGCCGAGAATTTCCAAAATACATATAGATGTAATTAAAATATCGAGAAAAAAAAACAATTAATCAAGCTCGTCGATTATCAAGCTTCGATTATGTTTAATCGAATATTTAAAAAAAATGTAAATTGTCCGAGTGTACACAGAGGCACGAGAAAATTATCATCGATTTATCATCGTGTTCTTTCACTAACGAGGAGTGAAATTCCTAGACACAAAGTATGTAGGACTTTCTCTGGAAGATTTAAAGTCCAACGTATAAGGCGTACAATAGAAATAACGAATACCTTTGAAATAATCTTTGCAGAGGAGGGTTGGTGCATTAGTCGTCGTCCATTTGTTATTGCAGTCGTGACATTCCCGTGGCTATTCGTCCCGGTCGTACGATCGTAAAATCGACGAAACGTACGTCTTTTAATTAGAAAATACTAATGAGCCACGAGGTATTCGACGAATTTCGACGGAAATCGAGACAGTGTCCTCGTTCGAACGCAATTGTCATCATGCTAGATTACACGCGATAACGAAACGAACAAACTTTCACAAACTTGCGTTTGCGTATGAGCAATTAGTTTAATAATTCTGAGGGTTTGCAGAATAATTGTAGGTCAAAGCGTCGACCAGATGCGTTTTGACGATGACGTTTCACCCACTGGCGTACACGCGGTACGATTATTATAGTGTAAATTGCTCTGTCTTCAACGTCACATATTACGCGTGTTACCTTGTACCGTGGAGCTATCTGTCACGTTTCCATTTGTATCTCACTCCTCTCCTCCTCTTGTCGTCTCTTTCTCTCTCTCTCTCTCTCTCTCTCTCTCTCTCTCTCTCTCTCTCTCTCTCATAGCCAAGCGTTGGCGTGTAACTCGTCGCAAACTCCGGGAGCCACAAGTCAGCATATACCTCCAGCGACAAAAGCCACAACGTTATTAGTTATCGCCCCTCGTACGCAACGCCGAGACCGACATTCGTTATGCGAGACGTACCTTAGCATTCCTTGGATAAGAGTGGCGCGAAGGTACGTTGGGTGTGGGTTTTCGTAACAACTGACTTTATCAAAATATGTAAAGACAACGTATAGCGTTTCGTTCGTTTGGGTAAATTGCAAAAATTAATTCTCCAAAAATACAAATATCGTTTCGAATATCTTTGGCAAATTTGTTGCGAAAAATTAAGCATGCTTTTTGATACGTGACAAGTGTGATCGCATCGTGGAACGATCGTGTAAGTTTTATCAATGAGACTTGAATTATCGATCGATTAGTGATCGATCGATCATCCTCTGTTTGTTAACACGATGCATAATCGTTCAACGATCCGATCGCGAACACTATCACGGACGTTCGCTTGTGTCAACGATCGTGGCTATTCTGACCTACTGACTATACCGCTCTTGCCCTTAGCGCAATTGCGCATGCGCTACGTGCACCCCCACCATATATACCTAACAGTCGGCTGTGCAGCAGCAGAGTGAGAGAGAGAGAGAGAGTGATGATATATCGATATATTAAAAGTATAGGGAGAGTGCGGTCCACGAATGCACATTATATATACATACATTAACCCCATGCACGAACGTATATATACGTTTCAACCCTTTAGATTTGGCCACCCGGTATATTGCCCCACCCTCTCAACAATTCTTGCACACAACAGCAGGTGGAGACCAGGTCTTTATATATATATATATATGCAGTTATTTCCTCGTCGACAGTTTTGCCACGAAGCTCTCATGATTCTATCCTGTTGGGTGGGTATATGTATTTGTGCATGCTCGCTTGGAAACAAGGATATCTGAGTCAAGAAGTTGCCTTACGATAATTGTATGCATTATGCATATCCGAGAGAGTCTCGGTTCGTTTCAAACGATGAGATAGAGCGAGATAGAGGTAGAGTGAGTGAGAGAGAAAGAAAGAGCGCGCGAGAGAGAGAGAGATAGAGAGAGAGAATGAGCGAGATGAGAACAGCATCAGAAATCACAATGTTCTCTAAACAAGCTTCTATGTAACTCCGACTCGAGGAGACTTCTCTAATACGAGAATTCTCCGACACAAATGGTATTGTATATTTCTATAAATATCATCTTGGGAGATATATCTACGCCGCTTATTAATTTATCTGACTCGGCAAGAAATTACGACGAAACGTATGGACCGATCTCGATTGAATTTCATGCGAGAAATCGTGTACCCTGCCGAAATTAATCTTCGACGATTCATTAAAATCTTCACGCCGTATCGTCGTGTGTTGCAGATATATCCGGGCTTGAAGGACGAGGGCTCGGTACTGGGCGGTGCCACCCAGCGAGTAACGAGGTGAGGAAATTAAAAGAAAAAACAAATCTTATACATATACATATATATATATATTGTGTTATCTTTTTTAATCTCATTACGACACACAAATCTCCATGGACACATCGGGAAACACGTGTCGGAGGAGATTCGTACGTGACTCTCGTGTATGCGCCTGGCCGGCGCGAACCTCGCTTGCACGAGCGTATACGAAACTTATTCCGAATGCAACTTGGCAAGTCCGCGCAACGACGTGGCCGAGAGAGCGTTACGCGTTTCTATCAACGCAGAGATAAAAGAAAACATAAATAGTAGTATGAAAATTAAAGAAAAAGAAAGAAAAAAAATACTAAATTAAAAGAAAAAATACGATGACCGCGCGCCAGGTACCGACTAGTGCCTGCGCACTTTCCCGTCGTGCAAGTTCGAGAGAGACCACGGTATTATGCGCTCGCGAGAATTATGCAATACCGCTTTGTACGGTGCAGGAAGGCTTTTTATTTTAACTACCAGACTCTCGGTCTCTATCGCTCTCGGAAGATGTAATGGTATTTTTTTATTCTTTTCTTTTACGTAGTCAACCATCGGACCTTGGCCGGGAACAATGCTAGGTCGAGCGTGTAAAAACCATGACGAATGCCGATAGAGGCCGTGCCTTCATTTTTTCCCAATGTTTGTTTCTTGCGCATCAATCTCCTTTTCCCCTCTCTCTCTCTCTCTCTGTCGGTGTAACGATTACTCTCGGTATCGAGAGAAAAATGAACAAATTGTTTTTTTTGTTATTAAAAAAAAGTTCCGATAAATAAAAAATTTGCAAAAAAATCGAGAATTTTTGACAGGTGACTGGGATTGATCCAAGACTCATAGACGAATCTATGCTGTAGGCTGAGAGAAGGAGACGAGGTGAATGAGGAGATGTGGAGGACCAGCGAATGGGCAGGGGGGACTTTCAGTGAGTGCGAGCTCTCCGAGCGAACACGCGCCTGATTCTGGACCGTAAATGGTCACGTTCTCGTGCAAGACGGAGAGAGGAGACACCGAAAGAGAGAGAAGGAGAGAGAAAGAGAGAGAGAGAGGGCCTCGCTGACGCGTGACCGGGTCTCACGCAATTCCCCGACGTCTGTGTAGTATATTTCTCTATACGCGACTTCAACACTACCTAACTACGATATAGTAGTAATACATATTTATACAGTTCTGTATACGTGTGCTGTCTTTCGAGAATACCCTTCTCCCGTGGGATTTGAATCCTCGCGCCTCGCTTCTCTTTATGGAAACGAAAATCAACTCGATTCGACGACTACAAAACTGCGCGTGCGTTTTTTTCAAACACCTGTCTCTCTCTCATTAAACCCAAGAGGAATAATGAACGCGTGGGTGGATTTTTATCAAACATTGGGAAGAATATTGTTTCAAGATCGAGACGATAATTTCAAAGTTATAAATAGTGTCAATTTACAAATTCCGACAAGAGTCGATCGATAAAAATCAAAATTCCAAAACCAACGGGAATGAAGTTACGGCTCTCGTAATTTTCCTTTTTTTTCACGAAAAATCTGAATCCCGTTGCGTATTTTTTAACGAAATTACTCGGAAGTAACGAAGTCGCGAAATTGTTACGTAGCGGGAATATTTGTAATGAAATTTCTTCTTTCGCATCCGCGCGGGTTTTCAACCGAGGCTCGTGTTTCTCGTGGCTCGAGTCGCATTCTCGCTGCAGCAGCGATCGTTTTGCAATCGATATTGTATTATCGCAGTGTATCACGGTCGATCGTGTAATATCCTGCGATTTGAGTTTCGAGCGAAGGGGTTTCGAGTCCCGTTGAGTGAGCATGAAGATATAGTCGAAAGGATTCAAGTGGCGAGGGGGTAAGAAGGGGGATGGTTCAGTATACGTTATTATATCGTGGTGGCAGAGGCCAGTAGCAGGTACATACCGTTATTTATAGTATAGCAGAATAAACAAGCTCCTGGTGAGACCAAACACAGTGTGTTTCGGTAGAGTTTCCATCCCCCTTCCCTCACCCCTCTCTTTCTCTCGCTCTCTCTCTCTCTCTCTCTCTCTCTCTGAGGGGAGGGGGGAGAGATATGTGCGCCTCCCTCTGTGCGGGTGTTTCTGTGCGTGCATATGTGTGTGCAGTATTCCCTCTCACGGGGTGGCCCACTCGTCGCTCTCCAGCAAATATACGTAACACGCGCGCATATTCCCGGAGGTTTTCGTAGCGTGAAGGGCGCGAGCGTTAGAGACACGTATAATGTATATTCGTAACGTGTGGAGGGTGCGCGACCGGAACTGCGAGAGATAGAGATAGAGTGAGAGAGAAGCGGGGATGGAGGAGAAGAGAAACGGTATCAGAGAGTTAGAGCTTCTGGTTCCTCTCGTCCATTCCCTTTTGCAATTCCATATTATTTCCTACTATTCGTTCACGCGTCGCGAGAAATTCTGTCGTTTCGCTTTTTGCTCGTCCCGTTGAACACTCTCGCCTCGATTCGTCTCTCGATCTTGATTTTTGGGGAGAAAGAGAAATGTAATTTTGGGGGATTTTTGTAAGGGTCGAAGCGTATGCTTTTGATATTATCTTATAAAGGTCGATGAGAATTTTTTAATTAATATTTTTATTCGTGTTTATAAATCATTTGACAGTTCGGAGATCGGATACGCGAGTTCACCCCCGCGCGATGTACTGACGAGAGGACGTAGTATCGATTCGGTCGACAGACCTTTCCATCCGAGCGAGTGGGTCGACGTTAATCTCGAAGTTCCGGTAACACCGAGAGCAAGCTCGGTGATGACGAACCTGACGCTCGACACGACGATCTATCCGCCCACGACCCTCACATCCACTAATTCCAGTGGTACGTAAACGCGCCCGTCGAACATTGTATTTCCAAGGGCTGTGATCACTTTGTCGTATAATCGTCGGGTCCGACCGGACGACGGGGTTGATTTAACGAATTAATTTAGGCTCGAATCTGAGGGACTTCACCCCCGTACCACCACCGAGACGAAGGAAGAAAAATCGAGGAAGACCGTTGCCACCGAAACCGGACGAGATCGCGAGGACTCGCGTCGATCGTGTAACGACCCAAAATTCCAGAGAGACGAGACACTCGTCTCACGAGCCTCTGTACTCCTCGGTCAAAATACCAAAAGATTGGTCGACCGATAAAGAAATTTACGAGCACAAGGTACGTTCTCGTGAAAGAACGAAAGTTTATTCTTTTGTTTTCTACAATAATTCTTGAAATAATATTTTATCGTAATTTATTCCAGATCAACGGAACCGGAAGAATAATACCGAGTATCGTGGTTGCCGCGAGCAGATCGACTCGCGAGAAATCTAGTCGCGACGAGAAAACTGTAGAAAAGAAAAGTTTCCGACCGAAGAGCACGAGTACGGTTAGCCTGCCGAATTATTCCGAACTAAAAGTGTCGAGCGAAAGTTCATTCGGCGCGGACGACGAGGGAGAACTCAAAGTACGCAAGATCACAGCTGCCGGATCGCTTCCTGCTCTGATAACGAGCGGTGCCCTCGAGAATTTAAAAACGAATGAGAATGATAAGAACGAGAAGGACGTCGAAATGAAGCACGAAGACGAAGAGAGAAATCGTTCCGTGGACGAGGTCGATTTTTCTTTCAACGTGACCAAAAATCAGGAAACACTGAATTCTATCCTCAAGCTAGAAGGACCCGCGCTCACCTCGACACCGGTCAAGAATAGTTTCGAGAATGATTCGAGAACACCGACGACTATCGGCGGCTGGTTTTTACATCAGGACAGGTAAACGAATTGTTTGAATTTTTTTCTTACCGACGATAAAAACGAAAAATAAAAATTGTTTTCGTTCCCAGAGCGCCGGAATACGAAAATTTGAATTCGAAGAATAATACTGAAAATTACGGGACTGGGAATAGTTCGTATCTGGATCGTTCGAGGGATTCTCAGGGCGAAATATTTTTCGAGGCCGAGGAAGATCTTCTGGATCAAAATAAGGGTGAGTTACTCGACGTTCATAGAAAACTTGGATTCTTATCTCAAGTCTGGCTCGTTTCGCAGATAATCGTACGAGAATCGAGGAGGGTAAGAAGCTCGAGAGGGCGAGAACGAGTCTTAAGAGAACATTGTCGAACGAGAGCGAGCCCTTCGACAGTTGCGAGGAAAAGGAGCTCCGCGAAGCTGAGCAACGGAATACGGGATCAGGATCGAATATCCAGGTCAAACTTCTCGATAGAACAATATCCGAGGAATCGTTGCCCCAAGAAATGTTCGAGAACGAGATGGATTTCTTCGAGGAAAAACGAACGAGCCACGTTCCTGATAAGAGCGAAGGAAGCAACGACCAGAAAAAAGTGGTCGATGCGACGAAGAACGACGATACGAAGACACCACCACCTAGTCCAGAGCCGAGAATCAAGCCCGAGATTCTTGACAACGATCATTCGACCCTCTTGAAGGTATTGAGGGAGGAGGCCGAGGAGAGCAATCTAAGCTCGATGACCCCGAGTCTCACGGAGCTCGAGGCTGCCCTGTCAGACATGCTAGAGCGCGAGGACGACCAGGAAACGCAGGAAGAAATCTCCGACAAAGTGATTTTAGAAAATCTGAAAACAGGCAAAATTTTAGAAAATCCTATCGAGCCGAAAATCGTTCAAATCGATTTGGACAAGGATAACAAACATTCCGGCTTATCGATCAGCCTAAAAAATATCCTGGGAGAAACGAAAGATTCGCCCTGTGACGAGAAAGTCTCTCAAACGTCAGGCGAGAATTACAAACCGAGCGAGATCGATCTGACGAATGGAAATAAATTGGGACTGGAAAAAATCTCGAAAAACGACTTTGTCGAAATTCCCCTCGATACCTCGTCTCGTACGACGAGTCCTTTCCTCGAACCACCCGAAAAACCTAGCAGGCTTCATCACCTGAGTCACGAGGAAGCCGAAAATTTTGGTCTCGTCCCTACCCCCCCGAGACGAAAAAATCGATTCTCCGGCCCCTCGCCGAGTATTTTCAACGAAAATAAACGACGATCGTGCGAGAGGTCAGCGACACCCGAGGATCCTTATCCAAACGACAGACTCATCTAAATTATATCGTTAATATCATAATAAAACGAAAAAAAACAATTTTGGGACCAACGAGAAGAGAAAAATTTCTTCGATAAATAACTATTATACTCGTCCGTTTGAAAGAGTACAGGAGCGAACTAAAGTACTGTAACATAGTGTAATTATTAAATGAAAAATGAAGAAACAAAAAAAAGTTGTCAAGGACGATTGTCGAGCGACGGTGCTGCAATTAATTCTTAACGATTTTCACCTACCATTTCGCACTTGTGTATTTATCGAAAAAAGTAAATAATCAAAAGCAAACAAAAAAAACAAGAGGGGCGAGGGAAAATCCTGTTGAAATTATAATAAAGAGGGAAAATCGTCGAAATGACAATTTTCTGTGGAGCGTTGCCTCGTATCAACCCTCTCGAGTCGTTTCCTTCCCCTCCACATGATGCCAGGACGATTTCGAAAGCTCAACGAATAACACCGAGACGTACCGGCCAAGCCCATACTTTATTTTTCGCGGTTGGCCTCGATGGCTTCCTACTCTATAACGCTTTCTCTGCTTCACCCATTACTTTTTTAATTATCTTTTCCCCTAAGGGGGAGTTGTATGCACGCTCGTGTGTACGCGTGTGCTTGTGTGTGTGAGTTTCTGTTTCTTTTTTCCGAGGTACCGAGGCTCTTATATCGTTATGCGCCAAACGGAGCGAGCGGCCTTAATCGCTTTAAGAACCAACGCGTCCCGAGAGAGCTCCCGGTCGAGCCCCTGAAAAGCTCTGCACACCATTTCCTCTATTCGTTCCTTCTCTCTCTCTCTCTCTCTCTGTCCTCCCCCTATACTGATCTTCGTTCTCTGGTATTCTCAGCCCCTTCGAGAGCCCGCAAGCGTGGCAAGTGCGAAAAATCACCTCTCCAGTGGGCGAGGAGAGAAGTGGAAACTAAAAAAAAGCTTGACAAATACACATACACGTGCGCACACCCCTTTGGCAACCACTCGTTCGAACAACAAATATTTTCATCCACCATTCTTAACGCGATTTGGCAAGCTTGAAAAAGACATTCGAATAAATGGTTGTCGAACGAGAACAAACATTTTATTTTTACATATTTTATTGAATGACATCGAATTAAAATTTCTATTTAAATCTTCTTTTCCTTAATTTAAGCCTAATAATTCGAAGGAAATATCGTACGAAAAATTCTCATGAGGAACAAATATGAAAAGTTCTTGTGAAAATAATCAACCCCACCCTTCTTTTTCTCATCAAACCCTTGCCCATAATCTCCCACGTCGTACGGATCCTTATCTCCTTGAGTTATAATTTTTTCTTTTTTTTTTTACTCAACCCTCTCGAGCTTATATTCTCGCGGGCGAGCGAATATCCTTGGTGCTTTCACTTAACGAAGAGAGAAGGAAGGTCGGGGCTATTTGCGCCACCGGTCTAGCGCAACGAAGGAAAAAAGACCGAACGGCGTTGCACAAGTCGTTCTCGACACCTCGTCCGCCGGATTCGGATGAAACTCGAAACTCTCGACGACAGGGACAAGGACGTTAAGAATCGCGGTCTACGGAAGCAATCTACACACAGAGGCATCGACGCACGCGCACACACACAAAAATCTCTGTATCTACTCGTTTAAGCGACGAACTTGCCTCATAGAAACTTCACGAGGGGTTGGGGCAGGAGGGAGCAAAAATCGACGCTTGCCTCAAACGCTGATACGGTTTGCGGAGCAACGTGAACCAGCCTGTGACCGGGCCAGGAAGCACGATCGAAGGGAGGAGAGAGAGAGAGAGGGAGAGAGCGACCGAGAGGAGGCGAGGGGGTGGGGGGAATGAAGGGTAAAGCCGCGAGATGGTTTGCCGCGTGCGAAAATCGCTCGCGTTGGACGCTGTGCGAGAGTGGCCACGAGGGGTGGGGGGTTGATTTCCCTCCTGCAATGGCTCCCCCGCGGCACGAAATTAGCGCGAACGGATTATAGGACCCGGCTGCTCGTGACATCCCCATTAGTGAGCTGTACTCATACTCCAATTTTCCTATCGCCGCTACAAAAAAAAAGAAACAAAAAAAACGCTCAACATGATTTTTTTTACTCCAACCCCTCCCATCCTCCACGCCCTTTCCTTCAACCCGCAATTTTTATCTGTATTTTTATTAATTCCTTTTTTCATTCCATCGACCCACCCTGGTGTTGCGCTCCTCTTTCTCATTAAGCAATGAAAAAAGCTGTGTATTTCACTGTTGG
This sequence comes from Netelia inedita, assembly GCA_964017225.1. NCBI lineage: Eukaryota > Metazoa > Arthropoda > Insecta > Hymenoptera > Ichneumonidae > Netelia > Netelia inedita. The sequence goes on from OZ024924.1 coordinate 33,285,481, forward strand.
GGACTGATTGATTCGACGAAATAATTTATTCCTTCACCCTCCCATCCACCGGTGGCACGATGATCCGGTACGATGATTTTTGTAAACTTTATTACCATTTTTCATTAGTAATGCGTCCCTCTCGGTATTCTCGAACGTTAAAACGTACTAACGGCCGGTCGAGTGTTTTATTTATTTTCTCTTTCCTACGCTATTCCACGTTTTTAATACCAAACCATCGCGCGTTACCGGGATGTTGATTATAGAGAGAGAGAGAGAGAGAGAGAGAGAGAGAGAGAGAGAAAGATAAAGAGAGCGAGAGAATGAAAGAAACAGTAGAAAGAGAGGTAGAGAGAAAGATAAAGAGCTCCGCGAGGCAGAGAGCTCGACGAGTGGCTCGTTGACAAAAATGAATAAATAAATAGGTAATGAAACGGTCGGTTTGCCGTGTGCCGACCGATAAACAAATTTGCGTGTCTCGTGAATATTCATGGTTTAGTGGGCGCGATACGCTCTCTCCTCTCCTCTTCTATGGAGTGATGGTGGACCTAGGTAGGTACTATATGAGAGCTCCCTATACTCTTCCACCCTCTTGTTCCCTCTCGTTCGCTGTCTCTCTCTTACTGTCGCGCGCTTCTGGTCATACAGTAGGATGAAGAAGAGAAACAGGGAGAGAGAGAATGGGATAAAAAGGGAGAGAGAGAGAGAGGGGGGGTGGTGGTCGGCTACCACGTGAAATTTACCAAAGCTGGATTATCCCGATCGTTACGCGAGCTCTCGGGGAAAACAAAAAGTGGCCGAGTCACCCCACCGGGGGTGATTTCTGGCATAGTTTGGAACGTATACGTGTGAGAGAAGGGTCGAGGCTCCCTCACTCTTTCTCTCTCGCTCTCTCACTCACTCACACAACGCGATTTCTCTTTCTCCGCAGAAGGAACGCGAGAAATTGTCCAACAACTCTCGGGGACAACCCACATTCGTGAAAGTCAATTGCTGAGATAAGGGCACCAGACAATGCGGTACTTCGTCGGCGAGGACTTAGACCATGGCTAATCCTCAAGGCGTGGTAAAGTCTTCGAGCATTAAGTCGCCTCTTTCCACTCTCTCTCCCTCTCTCTCTCTCTCTCTCTAACCCCCTACCCTCACCACCCACAACATCAACTCGCACGACTCACTCACCCTGCTCTTATCCTTCTCAATTTTCCCATACCTAACCCCTTCGAGAAGGGAGGAGGAGGGGTAAAATTACGAGTAGATTCCTAATTTACGAGTGGATGTTTCGTAATGATTTAATAACGATTAATGCTTCCTGCGAATATAAATTATGCGTTGAATAACGTTGGACGCGAATATTCGGGATAAACGAACGCGATCCGAGGTCGTGGACGATCGCGAGGTGGGAGGTGGTTTAGGGGTGGTGGGTTTGTTCGTTCGTTGCGGATCGGTACGGGCTTGAGGGCTCGCGGCATTCGCCCGGTCGAATTTATGGAGTCGGCAAACTATTTAGATAGGCGGATAGAACCCAACGCCGATCCGCCAGGCAGTACAACTCGACTTTCTATCTCTCTCCACTCTCTCTCTCTCTCTCTCTCTCTCTCTTACTCACTCTTTGCACAACCACCAACGTTGTTACAACCCCAGGGGTGATTTCGGTTTTTGTCCCTGCCTATAGGCCAAAGTATATTATCGCTCTCGCTTCTCTTTACATACCAACAATATACCACCCAGACGACAAATAAAACACCTCTCCACACGTAAAGCCGATTTTCAAACCACAAATACGGCACCTCGCTTTTGGAGGGGGGAGGGTGGGGGGGGGGGGGATGAAGTTTGCTCCTCGCGCCATAGCGATGTGTCTTCCGCCACGAATATTCCAAGTATCGCAGAGACAGTTTACGAATTCGGGCTCACTTGCCAAAGAGCTTGCCCTAACTCAGACCAGAGCCTAATTAGTTTTTCGTTCTGCTGAGGATTATCCTGAGATATATATATATAGAGAGAGAGAGAGAGATATTTCGTATATGCGAGACAATTGGACAATTTTAGGTTCCTCGTTGAGCCTCGCGCGGCTATCAGTCTTACAACTCTTTACCTGGACTAAAACTTTGCCGAGGAAACCCGGACGATTTCAGTCGCGAGATTTTAAAGCCAGATAGTCAAACAAGACGGGGGATGGAGAGAATGAATTATAAGACTCGTTTTTGCTCGATACGGCTTCTCCGATCACTTTGGTTTAATTTTCGTCAATCAAAGTCCCAACTGTTCGAATAAAATCGAGTTTGCAAATTTGAAATTGGCCAATAAAGTGATAAAAATTGACGAAGTTTCTGTAAAAAATTCCTTCGCCGGTGTAAACGCTCACCTACTATACACTTCGAAGTTAAAAAGTTTGGAAGATAAAGAAAAAAAAAAATCCGCAATTATAAATAATAAAGTGTACGAAAATTGGAAAAATTTATACGCCCGTCATTTTTTGTTTTCGTTCCTTAAACCCACTTTATAAGAAGCTGGGGAACAAATGTTCACGGAAAAAGTGGCGCGCATTGTTTTTTTGAGAAAAGGAATAAAAAGACTACGTTTTTCTGGCAGCGAGGGAAAAATAGCCGGGGGAAAGACAGAGAGCGAGTAAGAGAGGGAGTGACAGAGAGAGAGAGAGAGAATCGCCTTATTATACGTCGGGAAACGAGTTGCCAGGGAAGGACGAACTTGGAGAAAAAAGTGTATATATCCCTGGGCAATTTAAAGTAAACGGTGAGAATCTTAAGGCGCGTCGAGTGCACGATCCTGTAAAAAAAAGGTTTGCATCCTCCCTTTATATATCCAACCCTCTCTTCTTCTTCTTCTTCTTCTCCTTCTTCCTCTTCGTTGCTTCCGCGCTCGCGAATTCCCCCCCTGATAATATTCTCCTTCCTACCCCACGTCTCGTATAAATTATAATAAATAATTACATCTTATACAAAATACACTCGACGAGAGAGGGCTCGGTGAGCGGTGGAGATAAATTTTTTTTCCAGCAAGCAGGAACTCACAATTTTTCGATGCAATAAAAATTTCATCCCTCCACTCTCTTCACAAAAGATTCAATTTAAGCAAATTTTCTCGATGCACTCATTTCGATTCAAGAACGAGGATGCAGCTCGCGTCAACGGGTTGCAAAAGACGTTACGCTTCTCAACCCCTCCGTCCCCTTGCCCCTGCGCGTTCATCCACTCGTTTCGCGTGCGACTGGAGCATGGCGAGACTTTGGAATTTCCTTCGAGTCGAGGACGAGAGCTTCGGCGATGCTGCTGCGGAGTACTCTCTCGCGTTCGCACCAATGCCCTCGTCCCACCTCTTCAAGAAGTCGCATACTTGGACCTAAGTTATGTTCTCATAAACTCGCCAAGGCATTGCTACACTGTCTCTTGGTCTTTCTCGACGGTCTTCCCTCTAGCTGGTAGTGCTGCTGTTGTACCAAAGAGAGAAGCCCGAGAACATATCTGTTGCCACGTCTCTTGCCTCTTACAACGAAGAGAGCACGCGATATGGGTTACATGCGAGGTGCGGACACGCTGTCTACCGGAACTTCCTCGTTCCTTCTCTCTCTCACTATCTCACCCTCCTCAACGTTCTCATCGCCACGCGTACTACAGCCAAACTTCAAATAAGTTAATTCTCGTTCTAATATAACGCAAAACTTCTACATTAAACGCTTTTCTAAAAAAGATTTACTTTCCCCTCTAATAATAAAAATCGCTTCGATCGTTTCATCCCCTAAAGTGCTGATATGAAATTTGGGCAAAAATAGGGAACTAAGGAAGTCTTTAGGAGAGGGGAGAACAGTGGTCCCAAACGTTTAACTTATTAAAAGTTCCACAATAATTCTTCCTCTCTGTCTTTTTTGCCTCCTCTTTCCTCCAGTCACTGGGTTTTCTCTCCTCGTACGTTCACCATTTGCGCCGCACATATCTCCCTTTCGCATTGCATCCCCCCTCCCCCCCCCCCTCTCTCTCTCTCTCTCTCTCTCTCAGTTTCCCACTTAGGTTTCCTGCGTCCTGTGTATTAAAGCTACTACGGTCTCTTCTCTATGGCTGCATATAGTCAGATGCATTAAGAAAAACCTCCCGCTGCATTGCTCATCCGGTAGTACGAGCAATAATTTTTGCACGGCGGAGCGAAAAGATTGCCTCGTTACTTTGCGACGAGCGTCACCTTACATATACCTATATATATATATGTATAGACTCGACACACAGACGTACATATATCTATATGCCCCGTTACAGAAGGACTTTTTTTTCTTCGCGGCAATCCCCGCCCACCCACCCACCCCCTCCCTCTCTCTCGCTGTTATTCACAGTCCTGTGGCATATATCTTCCTGAGCACAATGCCGCTTCTCGCATCCTGTTGCTTTACGTTCTTTTATCTCAGTCCTCTCTCGCCAGCCAGTAAAAGTGGGAAAGGTAAACGCGAATGCCTCGCTCCGTAATAGAGGGAATATAAAGACGCTCTTTTCTTTTTTTTGTTACGTTTCTTTTTTTGTGTTATTTAAGAATCGAATCAGTGCCGTTACGAGGCCCGCCGAGAGGAGGGTGAAATGATGGAAGAGGGAGAGAGGAGCAGGGGGAAGAGCTCGACCGACTTCTCGCCCTCTTTCCGTTTGTCGTTAAAGGTGGAAAATTATCGGCCTGTGCTTGACTCGATGTTAATTACTTCATCGGTAAAGGCCTCTCGCCACTCGCGTTTCTCTTTCCTCGTCCCTCTTTCGTCCCCCTCTTTTCCCTTAACCTCTTCCCTCATTTTTCGCACCTTCGTCATTTAGCCGTATACTTTTTTGTACCGCGGTCGTTTTTTTTCTTACGTCCCCTTCCCTCTCTCGCTCCCATCTTCCATCGCTTCGCGGATATATCTCTTTTTCTTTCGTCGTACGCGGTCGCTCTGCTCTCTTCCATCCTTCGCTACTCGCTCTTGCGAATAAAGTCCACAAGGTGGGGCGGGCGAAGGGTGGGGAAGAGGCTGGTAATTATGACAGACCCGGATCCTCGTAATAAGGCAATTTAAACGCATGAGTTAGGAGCAAGAGCCGCGGTTGCCTGCGCTATTGGCCCTTCCGCGCGTCTCTTTTTTCTTTTCTTCTTTTTTTTTTATTGTGTTTCTTTTTTTTACTTTTCTTCGTAGTATATCGCACATTTTCTCGTGTATAGATAGCTCTACACTTTCCATAGACGCGACTCGCGTTTTTTCCCTCAGCCACCCCCTGCCCCTTTCTTACTTACTCACTTTCTCTCTCTCTTTTCCGAACGGCTTATGCGCGCTTTTATACTCTTTACGAGCCATCATGATACCCCCGGTATTATCGCTAAGTCTTCGGAGGGAAAACGGCAAGGGTGCAAGCTCGCTCGCGGCCCAACTATTGTATATAGACGCGGTTCGCAATAGGGGTGGCATTTTTTTCATTTTTTTTGTTCCATTTCAACTTTGCCCGAAACCTCAATCGGGCGACGTTCAATTTTAAACGTCGTAATTTGTACAGGGTGCGAAATATATTTGACGCAACGTTTAATTCCTATAGAGTTGCCAGTAAAGTTTTTCTTCTTACCTCCCTCCCCCTCTCCCCATTCCCTCTCGCTCCCTCTCTCTCGTGCTTGCTCGCTATTGTTCGAAAAAGTAATAAAAAAGGGTTGAAAAAGCGGGACTCTAGAGCGAAGGCACCACGAGTCTCGAAGTTGAGACGTGCCTTCGATTAGGAACGAGCTATAAGGCGAACACGAGCGGAATGCTTATAGCTTTATTATAGGCTACGTATATGCCGTGCAAGATGTCGCGAGAATCTCGTCGATGATAAAGCAAAAAAAAAGAAAGAAACGAAAAATCGCATGCCGTTATTTTTACAGCCACGAACGGAATATCTAATATTTCCCGACCTTTATCTCACGCGTCTCGGTCATTGATTCGACGTTTAAGATTTTGTTTTTTTTTCTGAAAATTTATATTTTGCTTGTTTTCGATCGATCGACGATAAATTTGAGATACGAGAAGCGGCTCCGATATTGTTAGTGCGTTCCACAATATCGTCCTGTAACCGGCATATGACACGCGGAGATAGAGCGCCAGAGATCTAATAAAAGTTGATCAGCGTAGAGCGAGGCAAGTACTCACGGGTTGGGCTAACGAGAGAATCTGCACGAGGAGAAAATGAGGGGAGCGAAGAATAAAGAGAGCGAGAGCGAGAGAAAGGACGATACTGATGGTATACGCTCGTTCTCGGGCTTATTAAAAGCGAAATGGCTTTAATAAACAGTAGTACTATGGGCACTCTATTGTGGGGACAGAGCTATTGCTCCGCGGGTTATGTACAATGCGCGTTCTCGTTGCCAGAATGCCCGGAAATATAGATATACGTGAGGGACGAGAGGAGAAACGGAGAGAAAGAGAGAAAGGACCGGGACAAAAATGATGTTGATAAAAAAAGAAAAAATGAAAACAAGCAAAAAGAAAAAACAAAAAGAAAAGATAGAATAGCCGAGAAACGAGTCTATGTCGAAGAGATAGTAAAGCACGTAAAGAGGGGACAAAAAAATGTTTGTTCGTGTATGTGCCTCGTATGGTAGGTATACGTGTATCGTACACCGGAAGTAAATTATCGTCGTTGGTTTATCGAGTATATCGGAATGATTGGTGGCCTTACTTTGCGAAGGGTCACATTTTTGTACTCTCTCTCTCACTGGTTCGCTCTTGCTCGAGGGTGAATTGCTTTATACCGCAACTCCCGTTACGATCCCACCCCTTCGGCTGGACACTGGGTGGAATCTCCTCGCCACTCTTCCTAGCCTTCTATATACGACCTATACGTGTACTATATCATACCTAGCTCTCTGCTTCTCTCGAAACGCGTGCACCGAGAGAGGCTCGATCTTTTCCTATCCGAGGGCAGATAATTTTTCTCATTCACTCCCCCTCCCCAACCCTCCTTCCCGGCGAACATAAACGCGAGATAGAGATACAGCGAAGGCGAAGGGTGGTCTGATTATATACCGAGTAGCTAGGTGGTCGAATCGCGGCGAAAAAGGGGGGAAATTCGGCGAAAAGCACGATAAAAACTTTTATTACCGGCAATTAAGGATAAGCTCTGTGTGGCTGGCACACTCTATTCTCTCGTACTTCTTCCCTGATTTCAAATGCTACTTTTTCAGAGTGAGCTTGGGACGAAGTCAGAGTAGCAAACGTACGGCGAGGGTTGTTTAGCCAAATACACTCACGTCAAAAATTGGAGATGATAAAGATATTTCTAATAATTATTTAATCAAAGTGCAAAAGGAGTGTAAAATATATACATTTATTTTTTATATCGATAAATCTCGATCGCATTTAGCTCTTGACTTTGGTCGTAATCGCTAAACACCCTTAACTCAGCAGTAAGGAGAGTTATTCCGGGTGTTTGAATGGCGCAAGTAGTAAAACCCACGTACTGGTCAGACCGGAGCCGCGTCCTATCTAATCCGTCGCACCCCTGACTAATTAACCGCTTGGCAACAATCGTGACACTTTAAACTATAACCCGTGTATACACGTGAGTCCCCCTCGTCCTCCAACTCGCACAGATTCAGTCTAATTCGCCAAAGTCTCGTTTTCATTCCACGCCTCGGTTGGCGTGTACGATTATCGTTGTTGTCTGGCACTGTGCGAAGTAAAACGCGTTTGTAAAGAGAGAGAGAAAGAGAGAGTGTGTACTACTTGTCCCTCGCTCATGCTTGTTACATGCACTCGTACGAAAAGTACATTATCACTGTTGTTTCGCCCCTGGGATGGAGTACGAGAGCAAAAAGGGTGCAAGCTTTCTCTCTTTAACTGCCTCATCCTCTCTCTCCTTCTCTCACTACATCGTCCCTTTACCTACGGCACGCGCTCATCTCCGCGTCCTGGAATAATATTTTTGGCTTGCTTCCATATGTGCTTGCTTTAGACACGAAAATCTCCCGGTTGTGATACGAGGAGGAAACAAGGCACGAGAGAGGGGGAAAGGCCGAGAGAATCCTCGGTCGTTTGGGATCGCAAGCCTGGCGAATGTACCAAAACGCTTGTGCCGACGAGCGTATACGAGTAAGCGAATGCAAGCTAGGGACCAAGGTGGGGGTGTGAGTGAGGGATGATTTTCGTTGTAAGGGATACTTGTTCCACAGGCTCGGTTGGCTCTGAGGTGAGACGCCTGCTGTTACGAGATCGCGCACCGTGGCTCGTTCGTCGTTTTGGCTCACGACGAAAATTTTCCACCCTTACCTTCACCAGCCCTCTGTGTCTGCTCTAAGTAGGTCTTACGAGGTCCCATTATGCTCGATGCGCGAGAATGTTAGGAGAGAATATATACGTGTTATATAACGAGCTATGGTTCAAGGAGGGGGGTATAATACGTTACGTTACAAATTCTCGTGTTAATGTGTCGTAAGAGGGTGGGGGGTTGGCCGTAGGCCTAACCGAAAGAGGTAAAGTGTGTCGACAAGATTTTCTCGCTTCTCACCTAGAACGCGTCATATCTCCGACTCCTTCCTTTTCTCATATTCTCTCGTTCGTCTCGTCTTACTTGCGAAAAGCTCGCGCGATTGCCATGAGCAAACGAAAAGTCTAATATTAAGTGGGTATTAAGGTGCGAGGTGGCCAACCGGATGTACATTGGGGGTGGTAGAGAATCGAGGGGAGGACGAGAGGTCGACACAAGGAGAGCGAGCCAGTTATCGTTTGGCAGGCATGCCAACCGCATCTTGTGTGTCACTTTGATACGGTTCCACGCTCTACCCTCGATCTAATAAAACCGCGATCTCGTAATACGCAACCTTCCACCGTCCTCTTGGCGTATCTCTCGCATCTTCTTATCGCGGCCCAGGTGTCCTATAGAGCACTGGCAATAATCCTACGGTCTAAATAGCTTCTACAGAGAAAGGAGGGCGGGGGCAATCTCAGAAGGGGATGAAAAAACATTTCTCGTGATTCGGAAAGACTCGACGGCGTACCCTTTCATTACAGCATAGCCTTCATTTGGCTCTGAAATTCGACGAATATTTTTTTCAAAAGAGAGAAATTCAAGTTGTTATACTCGGGGTGTTGCGTAATTGGCAAAAGTTCCAATCATCATTCGTACTTTGTGCGAAGAGCGAGCAGATATTTTAGGGTTGAGACAAACGAGACCGAGTTTTGGAGGTTGTGTGTAGGAGAAGGGTAGCCGCGAGAGAAAGGGGTAGCGAGCGGTGCTAGGAACCGAGCAATGGTATAGAAACGTTTGTGGTAGATAATGTAAATGTAAATGCGCGGCCTTATTACTAGTTATTATTGTAAGAGGCTCAAACCAGGAAAGGGCTTAAGAGAGAGGGAGAGAGAGAGGGAAAGAGAGTCAGGGGAGTTGATGCTGTTCGCCTGGAAAATTGCAATGAGATAGAGAGAGAGGGAGACGTAGTCAGAAGGGGGTGTAGAACGATTCAGCGTGCTATGGTGGTTTTTGATGAATGCTCGGTTAGAGAGGAAAAACAGAGCAAGGGGCGAGAGAGCGAGCGAAAGAGAGGGGGAGTGAGAGAGAAGATATCTCGTGGCGTTTGCTATACGAGACCAAAAGGAATTTGTCGTTACGACCCGTCGGCGTCTGGCCACGTAGCCTTTCCTCTCGTAACTTCGTTTGCTCCTAATATTCGCTCTGTTCGCAACCCCTCTTCGTTCCCCTATGAACGAACACACACACATGCTCCTTCACCATGAAAGCTCGAGTCTCTCGACCACCCTCGTTCGTATAGTACGCGAGATATCCGGATTTTCAGCAGCTTTCTAGCTCGCTTATATCCCTCAACCTCTGTTTATCCACCACCCCCCTCCTTCACCCTGTCGCGGTTTACCCATACGCGAAGGATTTCCGTGAGTCCAACAACGTTACGGTATAAATAACAATTTCGTCGATCGTCCGACGAAGGTCTTACGAGGGATATCCTCTCGTGGCAAAGATACGTTAAGTTCCGCGAGATGGCGAGTGGGAGGGGCGGGGGAGGGGGAGAATGTTCGTCGATGTTTTGGCCCGCGGGGTCAAGATTGACGAGATGATCGTGGGCTATACCATACAGTATATATTAGTTGCTCATAGGGGTGGTGTCAGTAGTGAAAGGAAGGGCGGAGGGGGTTGTCCCCCATTTCTCATTCCTCCCACAGGGGGGGGGGGCATGAACAAGGTTGGCTTTACTCGTGGAGGCTGCGGTTTCCTCGTAACTTCGTTTGCATCTAATAACGCTTCAGGGATATATCTGGATCGACGCGGGAGGGAGAGAGGGAGGGGTTAAGAAGATATCGGTGAGATATTCGTGAAACTATCGACAAGAGTTTCCACGATGGCGAGGAGGAGAGGAGCGGGGGCCTAAATGAGAAATGGAAAGTATGGTTTATACGAAATTCTGATGGTTGCTTCGACGGTTTCATTCTTGGCTCGGTGAGGAGCGCGGGAAGAAGGTCGAAGAAGAATAAGACGAGATTCAGAGAAGAAGCCCAAGAGGGACAGGTAGGAGGAGGGGAGGGGGTGGAAAGTGGAGAGAGAGGGATGAAGAGTATCGCTGCCGAGAAATCTTGGGGAATTGATTTATCTTCCTCAAAGTCTACCACGGGAGAGCCGAGAGTAGCGCCAACTTCTTTCGCTCTCGCTCTCTCTCTCTCTCTCTTTCTTCCTCGTTTGTCGAGAAAACCTCCCTGTGCGCTTTTCTCGCTGCTTCTTCCTTCGCTCTCTCATATATAACGATGTATAGATCTGAGTAGCTAGGTTCGGAAGCTTTTCGTGATAGAATCCGACATTTGGTGTTTTCTCTCTCCCTCTCTCTCTCTTACACACACACACACACAATTCCACTCGAGATAGAGAGTAGTAGTACCTATGTAATTCTTGGAAAATATAATTGCATAGAATTGCAAAAAGCTCTGAGAGAAATCACAAGAGAGAAAGAGATAAAGAGATAATACAGGGAATATAGATGAAGAGATGCGATTCGTACATTTTCATTTAACTCTTGGGGGGTTTGGCTAGAAAGTTATTTTTATTACCAAAGTTCGTAGAATAGCGATGTTTTTTTGATATTAAATATTATCCTCGTCTCGTATCAAACGCATCGTGGCGGACGGTGCGATCAAATTAATATATATTTTATGATGGTATGCGAAGAGGTTTGCCTCCCGACGTACATGACATGAGAGGGATGAATTCGTCCGGGTCAGATCGTGCGGCTTTCAAATTTCTCATTCCCTCTTTCTCCCTCTCTCTCTCCCACACTCTTGTTCTTTGACCCCATACCCCTCTCTTGTTTTATCGCTACGATGTTATACTATATTTTCTATATTTATGCCTCGACTGCTTTTATGTTCGAACGATACGTACGGCGCACGTACGTATATACATATATATATATAAACAAACAAACACATCCATATATATATACGTATCTATAACGAAACCAGTGATATAGTATAATATTACTATGTATATATATATACATATATACGTATTCATGCACGTGTTTGTTACTCTATGGCAGGTGCGCGCCGCCGCCGGGCGCTAAAGCCCGATAAAAGAGCGGGACGATAAAGACGAGCTTTTATCCAGCCATTTTATTTGTTTTATCGTTCTCGCCCGGAAGGTACGAGAGAGAGAAAGTAGCGGAGTCCGAATAGACGGACACAGACGGACAGAGAAAATGAGAGGAAGAGTTCAACTCGAATAATTAAAGCCTCATCCGTTGCGATACAACGACGACGCGCAAGATACACATTATTGTACGTCATTAACCCTCGTACTTCGCTTTACCAACGAACAAAGCGTACGTACATTACGGATAGCTTCTCTCGGGCTACGAGAGGAAAATTCTAAACCGTTGCTTTGTGTAATAGAGAGGTAAGGAAACCTGGCAAATTTTCGTGCTAGGATTGGAGAAAAAGTGATAACCCTTTTGGCGAACGTTGCGTTACGACAACGGTGAACGAAACCGAGTAGATGCTTCGGTACGAATTGATTGTACGGTTTTCATTATTTTACTAGTAGAAACCGTAGAGGTAGGGTATGAAACTGGCGAGGGAAGAGGGTGTCGTTTATAACCGGGTAATTAACGGCTGGAACCAACTTCTCCCTGCGCACCCCCCCCCCCCCCCCCCGCACCACTCTTTCCTCCTTCACCCCGTGTTGCCGAACGCCGCTGCTCGTGGTCGAATTAATGGGGCGACACGTTCGTATAACGGTTATGATGCGGTGATGCTACAATGGCCCCTGGCCCATGTTGTTGTTGTTGGCCCGATAGTCGTCGCCGTCGTCGTCGTCGTCGACGTCGTCGTAGTCGACGTCGTTTGAAAATCGCGAAACCATTCCGGCCAGACTTGCGAGCAATCGAAAAACGATTAACTGTTCTCGCGTGTATGTTTATATGAGGTTGATCGAGGGTAGAGGGTGGGAGGCGGGGCGGGTAATGGTGTGTCGCAGGGGGATGCTGCACATACGTTATTAAATAAGCTAAGTTTGGTAATCAGGTCGATCGAGACTATGAAATTACGAAAAACGTTATTACGATAAACGAAGTGATCATAAGGGATGATATTGTTTAGGGAAGAAATTTTTCAAACGCAAAGTCACGTTTATTTTCTGACGATAAACAGTCGTCGCGATAGTTAATCGCGATTAGGTAATGTACGTTATAATACTACTTCGCTGCGTGTGATTGGAATACTTGGATGTACGAGATAAAGGTTTATACTTGTGTATAAGAGACTTTGGTACGTGTCTGGTTGCTGCGTCAAGAACAGGAAACTTAACACAAGCTGGAAGACAAAGTGGAAGGGAAACTGCATCGCTCGTGTCTCTTCGTTGTATGTACTCGTACGCGACAAAGAGCGAGAGAGAAAGAGAGGGTGACGGTGAATTGGGGAGGGAAGGAGAGAGGGGGTTGTCTCTTCTGTAAAGCGAGGCAAAAGTTGTCGAGCTTTCGGGGGTTGTGTACATCAGACACCAACGAAATTCTCTCTCGTTTGTTATATATATCTACTTTCACGTATCCGAAATTTCTACACGCAGACACGCGCTGAGAGAGAGACGGAAAAGTCGCGAAGGGGGTAGATGGACGAAAGTCTCTATTCATCTCTGTCCCTCGTGTACTCCCATCTCTGTCGTGGTCTGCCTGGCTTCGTCGCTCGAGGTGCGATACGCGAGGAAGAGGGGTAGAAATTGCTTGGGTTTTGGGGTGGTCGCGCAGGCGTCGACGTGACGTCAACCCTCTCTCTCTCTCTCGTTCTTTCCTATCCCCGACCTCCCCCTCGTTGTACAGTCTGCACAGAGGGGATGGAAATGGCGAGTTCGAGGATACGAGCGAGGGTGACACCCTGCAGTCTGACGCGGGACTTCGAACCCCGCGGCTCGAGCAGCTCAAACAAGCTCTCACGGCCTAACTTCGGGAAGTCCGTAACGAAATTTCATTCATATAGAATACTACGTTTCAGTTTGTTTCATTTCGATAATTTGTCTCTTGTAAAATATCACGAGGTTCTTTTTTTTCACCGTATTAATCCCGAAGTTTTTCCGGTATAACGTAAAATTTTTAGAGACTCGTCGATCGGTCTTTTGTAAATATCGATTGTCTGATCAGTAACGGGCTTTATCTACTTTCGCGTCTCGAAATTACGATCGTCCGGAGGATCGTGAGTCCACAGTGACTGTTATGTTTTATCGATGAGCCTTCGGCGACGTATTACACATACAGTAATATTATTCCAATGCAGAGTTCGATATGAAAGTAATAATCGTGAGTGGTCGGGCAATATTTGACGAACTTTTCGCGAGTGATTTTTGTCACCACTCGTCCGAGGAAAGAGAGGAACAAAAAAGAAAAAAAGAGAGGTAAAGATCCGTTCGACGTGAGAAGAATGAGGATGGGACATGAGAAGGAAGGCACGAGGGAGAAGAGAGAGAGAGAGAGAGAAGAAGAGATCGAGAGCGCCCGAGAGAACACGGTAAGTCGATTACTCGAAAGCTTCGGCGCTACGTCTCGTTGCTTGACGACGACAGTTCACCAATTAATTTACTTCGTGCTCCCTCTCTATTCTACTCTTGAAAAGCATCGTCGAACATTAAAGCACTCTCGCGTGAATTCTACGAAGCACCCACGATAGATAGATACAAATATATATATATATATAGAAACGCGTATAAGTACAATGAAAAAAAGCTCGAACGGCGCGTTGCGAATTGGAAAAGTCGAAAGTCCAATAAAAACTACGAGGAAGCGAGAGGTGGCATAGGCGACAAAACAAATTTAAAAAATAAATAAAACGTTAATATTGAAAAAAGAGGAAAATGGTAGTAGCCGAGATTGTTGGTCGCGAAAATCATTTACTCGATCGAGTCCTCTACCCACACTTTTTTTGCGACGAGCGAAACCAACCCCCTATCCTCCTCGCCGTGCACCACCGGTCAATTTCTATTATTCTGTTTGTCGCGAGCGTCGTACGATTCACACAAACAACTTCTCCGAGCTGTGATACGAGAAACTCACGATAGACAATTGTAAACTCAAGATAAAATAATATCGACTGACTTTTTCGTATCGATCGCAATATTGATAAATGCATCGATAATTCGTAATCTGATCAAATTTTTTTTTTCACGTATCCAATTTACTGTTTACAACGATTGGACTAACGACGAAGTGCTAATTTGCATTTCGATTCGCGAGCCAAAAAAAACTATACCTACGTTCAAAAAAAAAAGAATAGCCCGATGAAAAACAGGACGATCGGTCGAGGCGTTAATAACCAATTTTTCAATGCAAATATTGATGGTACGTATCGCGAAAAAATCAAATCCGGTTCATAGGTATACTTTCCGCCATATTTCGAGGATAGGACGATGGGATTAAATCCCACCGCAAAAGCCTCGCGGCGCGAGTTGAGCAAATAAATATCCGTAGTATGAAAAGAAGGGAAAAAAGGCAGCGCACTAAACCCATAGCGTAATCGGTTTGTCGCTTTATCTTGGATTTTCATCGGCTGTTTAATTCCTTCGCGAAACATCCCGGTGCCTGTGATCTTTCTAGAAAGAAGAAAGAAGAATGCGCTGCGCGGGGGTAGAGGAGGCGGGGGAGGGTCGATGTTGAGAGCGGAGGATTGTTCTGAGACAGAGGGATGTTCTTTGAGCTTTTGTTTTCCCTTTTTTTCTGCTCGTTGTCGTCGTCGCCGTCAGTCGACGAGCGGACAGAAGGAAACTAGATTCGAAAGAAGGAACCTTCGAAAAGAACAGCGCGTACATATATCTATAAATATTTGTGTGCGTGGGGGTACGAGAGTAGGGGGAGACGAGCAAATGGCTTGGGTGAAAATCCAGTTCGCAGCTTCGGCGAAAGAGCAAAGCGAACGATAGAAAGAACGTCGGGAGGAGTCGCTTTCTTTTTTTCCCTTTTCGAAAGCAAAGACTATAATATAAAAAATCTCGTACAAAGGACGAAAGAGTGGGGGGTGCGAGGGACGCACGAGGGAGAGAGAGGGAGAGATTAATCTTATGAATTTGCAGTCGGTAAGTTCACGAAGGTTTTCAACCTTCGGATCGTCCGAGAAGCTCGGGACGCGTCCCCGTAAATCGTACAACGATAAAGATGACAAAAGAGAACGAAGAAACGCGAGCTCGCGACTTAGCGCACGATTTTCCTGATGACAACGAGATGCTGATAAAAAAAGAAAAACAAGAGAGAAAAAAAAACAAAAAACAGCTTACGTTTCCCGATCTTGTGTTTTGCAAAAGAGGAAACACGAAGCTCGTGGTCCACACACCTTCTCCAGCCACGGTTGGTCCCTTTGCTTGTCGCGTCGTCCCTTTCGCACCAAAGGGTGAAAAGGGAAGGCCATTACTTCTGGCAATTACGACGCCCCTTTGAACTCTCTATCCCTTTTGCCACGATATACGTGTTCCACACCTGTGCAACGTGCGCGAATATGTCTCGCGGGACCACGTAGAGGGTTTCGCACAACCTACCCCAAGTTCAAAAGCACCCGATCTCTCATCACTCGACGCTCTGTGTCTCGCTCGTATCCCTCTTTCCCTTCACACTGGTAAATCCATTCCTCTACCGGTTATCGCTATACGCTCGTAGCCTTTGACATCGGTCATGCTGTTTGTAGTCTCGATATCCTCGTCTATTCTCTCTCCCAGCTGTCTGAAAACGACGATTATGACAAAGGTGAATACGAACGGACGACAAGGAAGAAATATAACTTGTACGGGAAGACTAGATTTGCAGCCACGAAGTGAGAAATCGTATACGTCCTTATATCCATTTTAACGTTATAGTGAGGAACGAAAAGGCTCGTCTCCGATAAAGATTACTTTCAAATCTGCGGTTAGCCGCAATTTACTCGAACCTTTCGTACGGTTCGATTCGCTCCTTGGTAGAAATATAGTCGAGATCTTTGGAAAAACTCAACAGTGGCTTCGTATGTATCCGGGTCAAAACAAACCCCCTTATACCATGTCACTATTTCTTCGAATCTTTACTCATCCTAGTTTCATCGTTTGCATTTCGCCTTTTCTTTGTCTTTGAATGCGAAACGTTGTTGAAAGCTCGCACAATTCTAAATCTATATATACAGTCGTCTATTATACATAAGTACTTTGAGATCCCTCGGTACGGAGAGGCACGGGAGAAAGACAGAGAGAGGAAACGGTGATAGAAAGAGAGAGATGGTTGGAGTATCGCAGTGTACGTGATATAGTCTACCGCGAGTGCCATTACGGCTTAAATTCCAACGAGAGAAGCAAGAGCACGAGAGGAGGGCGAGAGAGGGGGCGAGGGGAGAGGTTTAGTAGGAAGGAGAGAGTTCCGAGAGCTTGGACTGTATCTCTCTCGCTCCGGTTCTCTCGTAGCTTCGCATGCGAGGGCGAGCAGACGGACGTTGCCGGATACCGTGCATACTGAAACACAAATTTGGGGACGGACAGTAACAGGGGTAGACGCAGGGTGGTTGGTGAAGTGAGGAGGGAGAGGAAGAGGAGGAGGAAGAGGGGGGAGAAACACCCCCCATCCGCGAGACATCCACCCAGACACTACGAATCCCCTCAACGATCTCCTGCATGAAACTAAATTGTTGAATAATTTTCGGAACATTTGTGTATGTGGGGTGTAGGGTGGGTTTCAGGTCTGGTCGATAGAGAGCGCGAGAGAGAAAAGGGTTTGCCGCATAGTGTCTATATGTACGGGCGAGTTACAACGATGGTAGGAAACGCGAAAATTCGTAGCGCGTCGTGTCGCACCCGACGAATCGAAAATCGACTCTCGATATAAACGAATTCTTCTTTGCTGTAGAAATTCGTTTAGCATGAATTTAACGAAAGGAAGGAACACCGTGACTTTGGAGGCTTTGTGTGTATCTAGGGCAGAGGGATGGGAGAGAGGTGGAGGAAGGTTTGAGAGCATGTTTGAAAATGGGAGAAGAGCAACGGTTTATGAAATTTCATGGGGGAAAAGTACACGAGGTAAACCGACAGCTATTTTGTATATTTATGAAAAAGACGTGTTTCTATGTTTCTACGAAGGATGGTAAACAATCGTAAAATTTCGATAGGTAAAGTTTGACAAAAAAATTTAACACGAAACTGTTTTTTTTTCTATTTTACTTTTTCTCGGCAACTCGACCAAATATAATTTTGCAATTTTGAGCAACGTCCGGAGACTGGAGCAACCGGGGGTAGGGAACGACGGTGATAACGACAAGAACGACTACCACGGGTACACATTGTACATAGTCATGTTTGAAAGTGCGAAAACTCGCCTCGGGGCAAGCCCACGCGAGTTGTACCTACTAATTGCGTAGAGTTGCGAAAGTGGTTTGAGTTTGTCTGTGGGAGAATGAGAATGAGGAAAGCGAGGTAGAAAGAGAGAGGTATACACTTTTGTCGAGGGGTCCAAAACGCCTGGGAGCAATCCACAGTTTGTCTGACCGGTACAGGATGAATCTACTGGCTGACGTTATTCCGCGAGAAAATTTTGGCGGAGTATCGCGTCCCAAGGAAATAAAATGTTATAAGTACACGAATGAATATTGTTTTTTGTTCATGTGGCAAAAATAAGAAGAAAAAATAATATGTATTTCGTAGCAATATTAATTTATAACGCGTAACAACGGGCGAAATTCGCGAAATAAAAGTTTTAAACAATGATTAACCGTAGGGAGTCTCGAAATGAGAAAAAACCTTGATGAAATCGTCGTGAGTGTGATGTTGAAATTTTGGTTACAAGGATGGAAGTGGGCAAAAAAGCACACATGCTATACATGTGTGGAACGTGTATAGCGCTCGAGGAATATTAAAGTTACATATAGGTAGGGCATATGGGCTAGTGGGAAGGGGGACGAGCAGTGAGACCGACCGATGAAATTAAAATGTAATTTCACCTCTCTCACTTACGCTCTTCGCATTGCAGCCCTCGTAATCTCCGCGCGGGCGCGAGTTTCTTTCTCTCCCTCTCTCTCTCTCTCTCTCTCTCACTATCTCTCCTTGTATCTTTCACTGACTCTCCTCTTTACTGGTGGCTAGTGTCGCGTCGGCAAATACGTACACGAGGGGGGGATGAAAGAGGATGGAGTGAGAAAGGACGAGCGATGAAACGAAGGAAAGGGTTTCTCTCTTTCTCTCCACCCCCCCCCCCCCCCCCCACCCCCTTTCTCTCTTTCGCGTTCACTCCGAGCCAGAACGATCCTCTGGATACGAGCTTAGCGAAGCTTGCGAGGGTTGTATATGTCGGGCGCGGTGTTATTTGCATATTTTAATCTACCAGCAAAAAGTCGGGCGACGCTAGTTTTCCCATTAGTCTCTTACTCTCTTTCTCTCTCCTTCTCCTCCTTCTTCTATTTCTTTCCAACTATTTCTCTTCTTCCTCTTTCTACCTATCCTCCTGATATTTCTCGTTCTCTCACTGCACGCCCCTCCTCACTCTGTCGCGAATCTTACACACCCGACGATCTTATCGGTTTAGTCGCGTGTAACGAGAAAAGTGCACGTCAGGAGAGAAGAAAATAATTTTGGAGAATTAAATACTTACATCCTAGAATTTTATCAATTTTCATAATTCCAACGAGTTAATTCGTGATTAAGAAATAATTCGTACGAGACCTGATAATATATTCTTCGTACATAGAATATTGTCGAATAATAACAAGAGAATCGAGTTTCTCGCAGATTTGCCTATATCATTTCCTTACTCGTGCATACGCATAATAAGTATAGGAAAGCTCGCACATTAATCGCCGGAATGGATAACGAGGCGTAGTGTGTCAACATACGCGGATGGCAAACTGCGTATAGAAACACCGCTCGTAGTTGACGTGCGAGTAAACGGTATAATTTACGGAAATAAGCCCCGAGGCTTTACTGCCGGGACGGCAACGAGAATATCCCTGCCGACCTCGTACAAATCATCCCCCCTCCTCTCGCTCCTTGTCGGAACATTCCACAAAATGTGACCTACAAACGATTCGTTGAACGAGCGACTAACAAAAAATTCGGTGTCGAAAGGACGATCAATTAATCGGAGAGACAAAGAAGGTGAGATGAAAAAAAAAAGAAATATACGAGACGGAGATAAAGAGCGAGGAACGGGTGTGAGAAACGAGGAAAGCAGAGGGATGAAAATTCTGCTGCATCCTGTACTTCCTCTGCGGTCCTATGCTTTTCCCGCTGGCTCTTGTTCCCCTTTCTATATCGTTCTTTCGTCCTCGCTCGTGCTTTTCCTCTACACGCCCTCCCCAGTTCGCCTGCCCTCCTCGCACGGTCGCTCTCTCTCTTTCTCCCATTTCTCGGTTGGCTGCCACTCCGGGCGTTTCCACCCCTGCGCTCATTAAATCATTTGTTCTCCACTACCGACCACACCGCGCGTTTCACCCTACCTCCCTCCCCTCGAGAACCGAGGCTGGTGGTCGTTCTCTCACATTCCCTCTGCCCCCTCAACCCCTTCACCGTTTTTACCCCTCTCGTCGCACACACAGTCAGGCCGATCAACCCTCTCGCTGCTGCTGCTGCTGCCGCACTTGTCCCCCCTTCCCCATCCCCAATTCTCTCCAGCGTCCAGGCAAACCACCATTGCCGCCACCAGGCCCAAAATATCTCACGAATTTCGCGCTCGGCTCGAGCCCGACCATCACCCACCGACGACGAGTCAGATCGTTCCGTTAAAGCTTCCTCTCTCTCTCTCTCTCTCTCGCTCGCTCGCGAGAGGCAGGAGAAATTGCTCTCGGCTTTCATACGGATTTTCAGCCTCACCACGTCCTTTTAATTCGTCGCTTCATCTTTTTTTTGTTTTTTTTTATATTTTGTAGAGACGAATTTCGCGGATTTCTCCCTTTCCCTTCTTTTATTTATTATTTTTTATTATTTTTTTAAACCAACTAACGCTGTTCGATTCTCAGTCAAGGACTCACCACCGTACGTCTCTGTTCGCGCAAGGAGGAATTCTCACCCGAGTACCCAACGGTTATCGTCGACGAGAACTCACACAAACTATCGACACAATCACGTCCGACATTCCTGGTATCTTTGACAGTTTTTGAGGCAACTTTAACAGAGCGCCAATAATACCGTCAAAATAGCGCCATAATCTTCATCAGAGACCAATTTCCAATAAAAGTAAGATGGTGTATAATCATTTTTAAGAAAAAAAAATTTTCCCTCGCGCGGACCTCATTTTTTGCGGACCCCTTTCCTTCCAAAAATCGCGATTTACGAGCTTTCGCCACGGCCACAAAAATTAAGCTATCCGGATGTTCCTGGGCTCATTCTTCTCGTCTCGACGAGCTCTTCAAAAAGGTACTGTTGTAATTTTCTATCGGATAAACCCGAACCAAGTTACAGCATTGCGAAAAGTCGATTTTTCGAGGTTTCCCAATACCCATTGAAATCGGTCAAATATTGAATTCCGGTAAATTTTAATCGGGTCTCTAGCTTTAAAGACTAAAGCTCTAAAGAAAATCATGGTTTCGCTTTAGAACCAGAAGGCTAGCCACAGAACACATTGTTCTATTGTAGCAACAAAATTTCGAATTTATGATGTTAAAAAAAAGTCACCTACAACAAACTTTCAAAACCTGGTTAAGTAACCCCGTTTGACGGTACGCGATAGCGCTCGGTAGCTAAGGTTGACATCTCTTCTCTCTATTTCTTGTTTATTCCTGTTAAATAAATAATTCTTTATTACGCTCGTCATTCGCGAAAATACGATACGCGAAAAAAAGGGGGCGAGTTTGATAATGCGCAAAAATTGCTGACGTCGGCGTAAAAATCATACTTCTCGGAATACACGAATACATGGGAGTAGAATAAGAGAACCGAAGGCCGGAGTATAAGAGAGAAACGTGGAGTCCGTGTCGTGTGCTCGAATGTGCGTTAAAACTCGGATTATCCTCGCGGCTTAAATTCCTCATCCCTGTTCAACGCACCCCTCTATAACCAACCTCCCTTCCCCATCTCTCTCTCTCTCTTTTTACTCTTGAACGTTTCGCGTAATGCGCACCGTTTTCCCGATTCTCCACCTATCTCCCCCCCCCCCCCCACCCCCTCGCCTTTCCGTCGTCCTCTTTGAAGCCATGACTGATAGACGAACAGACACGAACGCGAGAGAATTGGGAAACACCCCGACGAATCGGGAACACAAAGAATACAACGTTATTAAAAAAAGAAAAAAAGATAAAAAAGAAAAAAAGAATTTTAAAAAATATCAGCGCTGGCGCGTAAATGAAAATCCTCATGCTCGCTGGTCCATGCGGCTTGATCCTGTCGCGTATGAGTTTTGCAACGCGAGCGAGTTAGATAACTGCAAATATAAAGCTCTGATATCCGAGGGATCGATAAAAAAATCGAAACGTTTCAATCTCGCTTATGAATAATCCACAAACACAATGGGATAAAATTAATATGTAGCAAAATAACCGCGCGTGCTAAAAAAACGTTGCGCGAATTACGAAACGCTTTCGAGATGACTTATGAACTCGCGAATGTCTCGTTGCAAGATGTTCGCTAATTAAATACGCGTCACAGGTAACGCGTACGGTTTTCAGATCCGAAGGAAAAGGGGTTGGAAGCTCGGATATTTGCTCGCGTCACGCCCCCCCCCCACCCCCCACCACCTCGTCCCCGCCCACCTCCTCCTCGCCCCATACAACCCGTGTTGGACGGGGTTGATTTTTCAACCCCGTGCGGCGAAAGAGAGCGAGGCGACTGAACGGGTTTGCTTTTTTAATCAACGGTGCCCACCGGTCATTATAAAGCTCGTTCAAAACCCCATAACTCTCGAGCCGACCGTTGGCGTGGCGTTCATTCGAACACTCCAACGCATATATACATACACACGAATACGCGCGGATACTGGCGTTCCAAGAGGGGGTAGCAAAAACTCGTAGGGGAAAGTGGCACGAGGAGGAGAGAACAGAGAGCGAACGACGTCGACGACGACGGCATAACGTCGACGTTATAAAAATTGCAAAAGTGAACGCTAGACCCTCTCTCTCTCTCTCTTTCTCTCTTTCTCTCTTTCACCCTGTCACCCCAAACCCCCTCTCTCGCGCGTTCGCTCTCTCTCTCTCTCACCCTTCGTTATGGATAGCGCCGTATATTTTATGGCGTTAACGAGTCCCGTCGTTTTGTCGAGACTATAAACTCTCGCGAGCGTGTCCTCTGGAACTACCAACCAACCCAACCCATGTCCACCAACGGTATATGGCACACGTCCGATCCTCTCGTACTCGACGGACGCGGACGGATGGTCCATATACCGTCGATTTTTTTTTTTCATTTTTTTTCCAACCATCCCTCTCTTCGCTCCTACGGTGATGCAAGGGAGACTGCTGTCGACGTTTAAAATTACCGTGTACCCATTCCTCTCCTCTCTCTCTCTCACTCATTCCGTTCATTCTTCGTCTCTCTTTGTCTCTTTCCTCTTTGACGGCCAGAAACGATTTCTGGCGACAGTACGCGCGTCGGTAGAACCGCGTGAGAATAAAAAGACCCAAATGTGTAATCCAAGTTTAAAAGAAAATTGGTTGTTCGGGGGGAAAAACGAGCGTTTCCAATTATTCACATTCATCGCGATGGTTTAGTTCTCGGTTTTATGGGCGAGCTTGTATATATATATATATATGTTTTTTTAAATTCATCCCTTGTTCTCTCTCGGTTCTTTTTTTTCGCCGAGGAGAGAACGACGGTGGAGAGCTTTCTTGAATATCGTAATGCTAACGAGTCGCGTGGGATCGGCGAGAAAGTGAGTCGAGGAAGAAGCCGAGCGAGCGGAGAGCGTGTATACTTTCGATATTGACTTTTCTAATTAGAACCCGGGAACCCGGAACGAACAGCTCCACGGAGAGAGAGAGAGAGAGAGAGAGAGAGAGACTCGTTGGTTTTTTTCCTCTTCTCTAGACGCTCTCGAGCTACGAGAGAAATGAGAAAGTCGATTTTCTTTCGTCTATGAGCCACGCGATCTCCAGGGGGAAATGCCTTCTTGAAGAGTCCACTCTCCTAACCCAAGATCGTGGTCCAACAAATTGCGCTCGCAGCGCGAAATAAATTATTCATCGAGAAATAATTAGACACGTTTCGATCTTTTTTATTTATTTTTTCGCCCGTGGATAAATATTGAAATGTTTGTCGATGCAAATACGCGGAAATTCGTTAAAGTTACCACCGCGAGGTTTGCCCTTCGGGTGAAACGAGAAATTCAACAGCCGTTTGTCTCGCTTTTTCTCGATGTTGTTTTCTCTTTTAAATAAACAAAATAAGTTTTCTACTCGTCACTTCGGGATAGTTTATCGTCGAATTATTGAGAGTCGTGCCGTCGCTTTCGTTCTTGAAAAGACTGCAAAAAGGACTGTCGTAACTCGGACGAGACCCGTTCCACCGTGAGAGGGATTTGACTCTAAAGAGGAGAGCCGAGGATTATCTCGCAAGGATATAGAGCTACCGTCGAGGAAAGCTCTCACTGTCTCCGAAGCTTTCGTCCTTCTTTTTTTCTTTTATTTCTCAACTGTCTCTCTCACTCTCTCTCTCTCTGTCTCTCTCTTCTTCTTCTTACTGCTTCCATCGTGCCTCAGCCAGCTCTCTCTCATCCCACGAGAGCTCTTCGCTTCCATTACTTAACTCGTTTCAGTGACGGTAACCGATCTCATATCTCCCCTCTCATCGTTAAAGAACATTTCTCCTACCACCCTGGATCAAGTTGAAATAATTTTTATGCCCGCTACCAACGTATAATCCGATGCATTTGCAATTTTCGCATCACCTTTTTTATTCATCGCCGAACTGTCCCGTCTTCCCGCGGTAAATTGAAACGAGTTGATTTCTCGTGACACATTTTACCACGATAAGTAAGAAAAATAAATTTACTCGAGACAAACAAAAAATTATCTTCCAAATATATATCACCGATGGTAATTAACGATAATTTACTACGAATGCCTAAATACATAATTGTAGGAAGGCTCGGTGTCGTTATACAACCTACGTTTCGTTGTTACGTAGTCGTGTACATGTCCCCGAATTGGCTCGTTGTTCTCAATCTCACTCGAGGATATCAGAACGGTCCTTACCTATGCACGATGCCTCGGAGGCTTAAGCCTCGCGTTCGGGTTAATGGGGGACGCTTAACGCTACCGTCGTCTGTCTCGACCATACTTGCACCCGTTTCCAACCACCACCACTACCACCCACCCCCGCCCCCTTCTCCTCATCGTCCTCCTCTTCCTTCCTCCTCGACCCCTAAAGGCACGTCAGGAACATCGTAATGGCAGAGACCGTCGAGCGTTCCACGTAATAGGAGAAACGGATTTGCCACAGAGCACGGATGATATATTCGTTTCATTAGCCGGGGCTTAGCGGCGTGCTTACCGAGCCTTGCTATATACGTACTCGCCGCTATAATGCTCTCTCCGGCTACTCGCATACTCGTGTACGACGAGACCCGGGTCCTCCTTGTTCTCCATCTCTCTCTCTCTCTCTTGCTTCTTGAAAGGGGCTCCCGGTACCTCAGCTCTTCGAAGACGTAGACAAGGCGTGTAAGGGATGCTTGGACATTCGTGTGAGAGAATACGTTATAACGTATCTCGTTGGAATTCGGTCGAACCTCCCTCTGAATTCTGTTTTAGTTAGGACGAAGGACGAACGCATGACGACGAAGAATTTTTTCTAAAGTCAACCTTGGCACGCGCTGTATTGCCGAATTCTTCGAGCAAACAATTTTCTATCGGTTACAGTTCCTATACGAATTTTTACTATCTCTTCGTAAGGGGAACAAATTTTATCCGACTGTACACTAAAAATATTGGATCTCGGTAACAAAGAAACGCGGTTCGACGTGTTATACGTAAGAGTGATACGCCTCTGCCGTTACTGGCAACATTAGGGAAATTGAAACGGTTTTCTTTATCTCGTCGGGAGAAGGGAAAAAAGACTGAGAGAGAGAGATAGAAAAAAAACGTGTTTCGTGGAAGAGATTGCGGAGAGAGGATTGGAGTCGTGTCGAGCATAGATGTCTGCGAGGATCTCGCGATGCGAAGGAATGGGATCTCTTAGGGGTCGAGCAGGGTGGTCGCGCGAATCTCAACTTCTATCTATCTCTCTCTCTCTCTCTCTCTTTCTCTTTCTCTCCCTCCCTCTTTCGTCCACATTTCTATCTCTCTCTTGCTCTCTCTTGCAGCTTCGTGCAATTTTCCATCGTCGCTCTCTTCGCTTTCAACCCCGTCGCGAAACTTGAAATTCATTGCCGGATGTCGGTCCGCGGGAAAGATTCTACGAGTCTTCGCCGAAGAAGCAAAAGGAGAGAGAGAGAGAGAGAGAGAGAGAGAGAGAGAGAGAGAGAGAGCGAGCGAGAGAAGGGTAGAAGGCAGGGTGAAATAAAATCGAGAGAGCTTCTCGACGAAGCTTCTGTGAGAGTCAAGAGACAGATAGAAAAGCGAACGAGAGGATGTTGCTCCATCTATACGTACACGAGTGTAGCCAAGCACGAGGAGGAGAGGGGGTGTTTTTTTTTCTTTTTCTTTCCTAGATATATACGCAGAGGATGGAGAAAAAGAGAAGCAAAGGGGATGAAATTCGTCAAGATTTTTCGCCACGAGCGAAATTTTCTCTTCTGAGGAAAAAAAGTCCCCCTTTCTTATTTCCTACGGATCTCTCCGTTCATGCCGAACGTCGTAAGAAAGAAGAAAGAAAACATATTTGTATTTTTCTCCCATACTTCGATGTGTATACATTTTAGTAGAGAAAAACAAAAATATATATGAAAGAAAATCGTGATAGAAAGCAAGCTCGATAGGAAAAAAAAAATTGCCAAGGAAAAACATTTTTTTTTCTCTCCGTTTGTCATAAGGTCACGCCCGCGCGTGCGAATGAAAACATACAAATGAGGCACAATGCGAGTCGTTCGCCATAGAAACCTTTGAGAACCGCTGGCACCCTCGGGGGTGCGATATTCGCGCGCGCGCGCGCACGATAGAGAGAGAGAGACAGAGAGGCAGAGAATCGGAGACTGCCGTCGAGAGGACGGAAATAGGGGATGAAACGGACGAAAGCCAACGTGCCGTGCGAACGTGCCACTCCGGGGATACGGAGAGGCGTTCTCGGTGTGTCGGCGGGTAAAGACGAGCTCAGCGGCAGATAAATAAAAGCTTCGGCGTTAGCCAGCATCGCGAGAGCGAGAAACTCAGCGAGCTAGGGGAGAAATAGAACGCAGCGAAATAAAAGAGAGCGCGAGCTTGCGGCCAGACGTTCTTATGGCCCATATGTATAACTTATATCCCGCGTGACTTATAACTGCAGACACACGCGGCATACACACTTTTCTTTCCTTTTTTCCTTTCTACGTGCGAGATACCAACCCTCATTTTCATACATATTTTTCGATTCAAAAATAAAGAGAGAGATAGAAGCCGACTCTCGTACATGAATCTCAAATAATAATAATAATAATTATTATTATTATCATTATTACTACCCTATGTCGTACCATTTTTTCCATGTGTCGGTGACGATATAAGTGAATGCGAACGGCATCGTGCGAAAGTGAACTCCATACGGAAATGAAAAGGGGTGAAAGCGCGAGCGCGTAGCAATCGAGATGTGTGCGCCTGCCCTAAGGGTGTGGGGAGGATTGTAGAATTCACGCGAGTGTGATATCTCGCATGTAGCGCACACCAAGGGATTGCGAATGTCCGCTTTGGTATTCATGCTGACAGGTTGCCTTTATTGACTGTGGATAAACCCTATGGAGTGATGTAGTGGTAACCTGTGCAAGAGGGAAGAGGGAGGGAGTTGCTGGTAGTGGTATAGTACACCGCTCGATGGTTGAATCCAACCAACCCTTCTCGTACTCAGCTATATTTCATCACCGAGTTCTCACATAAATAAATACACGTGTGTGCCTCCCTCACCCCCCCCTCCCATCCCCTTCCCTGTGTTGTACGACGAATATCTTTGTATATGTTGCATACATATATGTATACATAAATACACGTATATACGTTCTAACATACTTCATCGAGAGGGATAAGCATTCGCAGATCCTCTCCATAGTCTCGCGGCACGTACCGTGAATATATATCGAGATATACATTTCTGTCTCGCTCACGGACGTTACCACGACCGTGCGTTGTGTTAGCGCGCGGACCCAATCTAACCCAGGCACACGTCGATGTGTGTATATTTCGATTTATGCACTGGCGTACGGTACGTGGGCGGACGTGGCAAAACGTTACGCGTACGCATATACTGCGGGGGACGAGAGAAACCGCGCGATCGGTATGCGGATCTCGTTTGGTTGCTGGTGAGCGAGAGACAGAGGGAGAGAGAGAGAGAGAGAGAGAGAGAAATTGAGGATATCGTGCGTGATATATAAATATATGGGACGAATGGTGTAAAGCGAGGTTCGGAATGGGAACTTTGGTTTTTTAGGTTGAAAATAAAAGCATATCTTTCGAGCGATGTACGTCGAGCCTACTCGAGTATCGAAGGGAGATAGACGAAAAAAGTAGGAGGATGGAATAGGGAGAGAGATTCACTATGCGTTCGTTTCTCTCCCTATGCTCTAGCTTTTCTCTGCTTGCCGCCCTCCCACCCACTCTTTTTCATTCTCGGCTCGTGGCAGATCTTCTGATTTTACCGCATCAGACATTGGTACCTATACCTTTTGATATTCCATCCCCGGCTGGAATCCATCGCGTTTCTAGACTGCAAAATTTCGCCCACGTCGTTGACGAATTCCGATCGAAAGTTATAAAATTTATTTACCTTTCTCTGTCATGTATATATATCGGTGAGTCTTGTAACGCGAAACGAACGAACGATTGAACTATTAATTGTGTCACCAAAAATTGAGACAGGCATTTTTCGAAACCCTCTATCTCGTTCCCCATTCTCACATTTCCACCCTTCGTTCGTCCATTTCCATTTTTCTTTTTTTTACTGTTGTTATTTTCTCTCGGCCGTTATCAAGTCACGATGGGGCTGGGGGGAATGGTGGTGTAACGTTGCGAAAGGTATATAATGCGATAACAACCGTCCGATAAAGCGCAAGTTATGACACTTTGGGGAGGTAAAAACATGGAAGTAAAGCGACGCGTTGGGAAAATGAACCCTCTCTCGCTGGTTCGTTTGTCCCCCTCTCTCGCCCTCACTCTCTCTCTCTTTCTCTCTTTCTCTCCAGTTCCCAGCTCATTTTTTTCGATCCTTTGTCTCTTTTTTCAAACATCGGTAGGCACATGGTGGCATAATATCCAGTGCCGAGTGGTAAAGGAGGCGAGTTGGAATGGGCGATGTTCGAGCTTTCAGCATGGCGCGCCTCGATTTTTATTCTCGCGGTAACGGGCGTTGGGTATATTGCGTTAAGTGGCGCAATGAAATGTAAAATATGCTTGTTAACGCGTTCACCGGTGGAGGAGACCGGAGACTCGTTCGCTACCACCGTACATAGGAAAAGAGGAGTAACGGGTGCTAAGCGAGAAGAGGGAGGGGGCAGGTTGAATGGAAAAAGCCGATGGAGAAGAGAGAGGAAAAAAACGACGTCGAGTGTCTAGCGAGAGCGAAACGTGTGGAAAAGGGTAGTTTGTACTTTCTGTTATAATAGCGTATAGAAAGTGTGCCGCGAGGACAGAGATGATATGTGACCGGAGAACGTTCTAAGAAAGAGGACTCTTCGTCTGAATGCTTTTTATCAGTACCTCGCCATACACTCGAGTTTTTCTCTCGTAACTTTGCTCCCGTGGCTCGTAACGGAGTCGCGAAGTACGCGTTATACGAGAAACGGGAGGCGTCAAAAAAGTAATACCTATTCAATAAAAAAGAAATGAAAAAAATTCTACATCGTCGAGTTAATTTCCTGCGCGTAATAATTTCGAAAGAACTTGTCAAAGAGTCAGCCTTGATACCAAAAAAAAAGATGAAAAAGAAAACTGGAGTACAATGGATAAATTTCGCGGCAAGAGCGGACTTTATGCCTGTCTGACTATGAACGACCTTTACTACTCGCAAGCCCCTAAACGCTCCTCTAACCAAGAGTAACAGTCAAAGTTATATATATATTTTTTTACGTTCTCATCTTGCTCTATGGTCGGTACGTTTCCCGGTCTGGTGATATTTCGTTGGTTATAACGCGCGATACGCGCGTGTCTCTCACTTTACATACAATTACAATTTGTATCGGTATACGTTGCGCCGGGTCTCGTAGAGTAGAGGTCGCCACGTAATTTTCCACACCCCTGCGTACCAGACTCTCGCGTATTCCACCTTCTTCTCTCTATTCCCGTAGCAATGCTACGTACGTACTACGTTATATCGTACACGAGTCGTCGGTAGTTTTGAGAGAGCGAGAGAGAGAGAGAGACAGAGGGACCTTACGCCGGCACGTTTTACCCCCGTGTCGTCCTGCTCGACGCTCGTTTCGCAGGAGTTACGGCGCGAAATGAAAGTCCCCGCGGGCGGGCAAGCGAGTCCGAAACCTCTCGTACCGCTATACTTTATCTTCTTGCATCCACCTACGCGCGTTCTTCTCTCTCCCTCTCCTCTCTCTCACACACACACACTTTCTTTTTATTTCTCGTCTCAAGCCATCTACCATTATTCGCGAAAGGAAGAAAGAAAGAAGAAAGAAGCGAGAAAAAATAAATGTGGCGAGCCAGCAAGAATTTTCCACTTGTCCCATTCCCTCGTACCTGATACGTATATAGTCCGGAATACACGCGTACGCTTGCCGAGGGTCAAAAACAAATGTAAGAGACAGCGGCGAGCACTAAACGCGAGCAAAGAAACTAGAATTCTTCTCGTCCTCTCTCTCTCTCTCTCTCTCCTTCTCATTTCTGTGTCTCTATGTAAACTGAGTCTCTTTCTCCTACCACCGTGCATCAGTTAGACTGGAAAGTTCGCGTGGCCGATAGCCACATGCGCAAGAGAGAAAGAGATAGAGAGAGAGAGAGAGAGAGAGAGAGAGAAGTCCAGAATACGCCGAGGAGCGAGTTGAATCTTCCGTGCCGGGAATATATAAACAATGTGTTTTAATTAGAGAAGCCAGCCGGTAGTCAAGCTGGTCCAACATATTTTCTCTCTCTCTCTCTCTCTATTCGCAGTACGTACACTCGGGTTTCCTGTGAGAGCCACCCTCGATGAATGCGCAATTGTTGTCCAACAGCAGACTCGAAGCTTTCTCTTTCCCTCTCTCTCTCACACACACACACACACACATACACACACACTATGTTACCACAGTCCTTTCTATTTATCTCTCTCTCTCTCGTTCTCTCCATACATACCATTTCCGGTAGCATTTGTGTACCCGCAGTTAGATGTACGGTCACCAGAGGGCACAGCCCCGAAAGCTAAAGTGGGGTTACTCGGTGGACATTGCTTGGCACACTCGACCTCCCGCTCTCTCTCTCTCTCTCACTCTCTCTCTCTCTTCGTATATCTCCCTCTCTCTTCGTCGTTTGTTCTGACTGACGACCAGAGACACGAGAGATTCACCGGGCTGCGCGCCGGTGCACAGGGCACAGAGTTTGTTTCGAGGACGACATCTGCGAACGAGATGGTCCTTCGGGTCAAAGCACGAGATCTCTCTATACGTCACTCGTCGAGTGTACATTCTCGAGTCTCCTCTCCGCGTACCTCTCGGAGTCCCAGACTCAACTCGTGTTCACCCTTGGGTTATACGATTCTCGACTTGTACGGGACATAATGTAAACGACTCGACGATCCTACCAAAGCAATCCTCTTTAACCACTCCCACCCTCGTGTGTCCACACACACACACACACACACACATGTACAGTCATTCGCGTCACGAACAAACTCGACACTTTTGCGCCGTGTATCCAAACCATTCGACAAACTTTGGAGCCCAAAGACGAGAAAACTTTAGTACGTTACGCTTTGACTCGTCGTCCTAACCACACTCTGGTCACATGTGCGGTCGTCAAAATCCGTTTGATCCTTCCCTTCGCTGCCTTCCACCCGACCGCCCCCTTGATTTTCTCGTACTTTACCGAACGTTTACACATCGCGAAAGCATCGAAACATTTTGCACCACGAAGTCAAAAGAAAAAAAAATCAATTTATCGCCCGAATACAAAATACCGGAAGTTCGCATAATTCGAAGAAATTATCCTATCGTGCGTTTATTAAAATATAGCGAGTCGCAAACGTTAAAGGATGGTGAACCAACTGTCGCGTGAAAGCAAATCCTTTTATGGGGATTGTGATTTGCCGACACCGGAATGGCGAACAGAAAAGAAAGGGCCGGTACGGTAGGGCGAGGGTGGAACGAAAAAAAAAATACGAAGAAAAAAGAGAAATAAACGTCGTGACGGAGGACCGGAAGGACCTGTTTAAGCCGTAAACGTGTTCTGTAACACGGTGGCTCTTACCGCACGTGACCATAATGCCGAGAGAGTGCCAGGTCTTTCTTCCTCTCTCTCCTGTGAAACAAAGTGAGAAAAAGAGAAAAGAGAGAGAAAGAAGGTTGGAGGGTGCGAAGCTTCCAAGGGATGAAAAAACCAGTCCAAGAGAGAGAGTGAGAGAGAGAAACTTATTTTTTCTACTTTTCGCTGGAGGCTTCGAATCGCTCCTGAGAGCCAGGACCGCGTGAACACGTGACCGGGCTACGTGAACGTAGGCAACCGCAGTGACGCCGCCACCGGCGAGCTGGCCACAGAAGGGATGGTGGTTATGTGGCGAACTGGCAAGGCACTGGGACTATATCCACCTCTCTCTCTCTCTCCATCTCTCTCCTGGTAAAAGCCCATTGTCACCACTTCCTGGAAACCTCCTATATCTATACATATACGACCTACTCTGTACGCACATTCGCTTGTCCCGTGTACAATACACAGACAAACACACCCCCGCACACATGTCACTATATACAACCCTATAGGTAATCTAGCATCACCATTTCCATCTCTATCTCCCATTCTACGTTCGCCCATCGCCTCGTCGCTTGTATTACCATCGTATAGACTCGCGCTTATGCGACACTATAATAGACACCGTATGGTAGTAAGAACAAATTTACGTACGATGTGCGGTAGCTAGTCGACGAGAGAGCCCAGTTATAGAGACTTAGGAGACGATGATGGGCGGAACCGTTAAGGCCATCTCTCGGTATATACCGATCGCATCCTCGCGCTATGCCCACACGATGTTTATTGCCTTGTTATATAGCCATGATCGTGGCAAACCCCTATTGTCGTTATGGCACGGGAGAGCGAGAGGCTTCGAAGCTCTCCAGATCCGAAATTATCTTCATCCCCTCGTACGCACGTACACCGTTCCCTCGTAGCGTCGATGCACCATAGTACACCGAGTAACGGTACAATACCGTGATGGGATAGAGAAACAACACCCCCTCCGTTCGCACCACGGTCTTCGCAGCCTCCCGCTCTGTATAGAGTTGTCGCGCGTTTAGGCTCCTCGAGGAACGGTATTTGCTCGTATCTAGACGCTTGTACCATACACGTACCCACTTACCTAAATTCTAACGTCCTCCGAGGATGCGTGGGGGCTCGATGTAGTTACACACTTGGTGAACGACGAGTACCTTCTCTCTACACACCTATATGTCTATATATGCGCGTCCTCGTAGCTATGCAACACGTTCTCCGACACTGTTACCGATTGTTCCAAGGATCCTCTTAACCTTTACGCACCGTGGGATACGTTGTGTTCTAGCAAATAGCCATGGTAACGCGTTTAACCAAGTGCGAGTGACGACGAGGATTCCTCGTATTCGGGCGTATCCGACTGTATGACCGGATCGATGACGGATGAATTTCGCGTTGCCTAAATTTGTCGCTTAATAATGTGATCAAACCTCGAAACGAATTGTGAGATGGATGAATAAGCAAACGATATTCACGTATGTTGAAGAAATCTAATTTTAGTAGGCGAGGGTTGAAACGAATCCGTCGAAAGACAGATCGGACAGTCGCGGGAGAAAATATTGATCGAAACCGACGCATTGGAAAAAGAAACGTTCGACAAATCGTGAATTTTCATTCCGTTGAAAAATGTTTGTTCGGCGTCAACGGTAATGCTTTCTTTAAGCTAACTTCATTGATAATTTCCAATGTTCCATTTGTATCGACAAATTGACTGGCGCGCGCGCGTGCTCGGAGTGGCAAAAGGGCTACGCGTTGTTTTTTTTCTTCGTTTTTTTTTTGTTTCCTCGAGGCTGAACAAGAGAGACAAAGTCGGACGGAGACGTTGGAGCCGGTGGGTCTCTCTACCTCCGAGGGCGGGAGAAACAGGGAGTGCAGGAAAAGCGAGAGGCAAAAAAGGTGGGGGGTAGAGGGACTAAACGAGAACGGAGTATCGCCAGCGTGGGTTAATCTACTTGGAAGTGAGACGAACGACTTCGCATATAACACAGGCTCGCACAGGGGTTCGCGGGATACACGTGCGGGGAAACGAACGAATTGGCGACAATTTGTCCTCCGAAGTGGGAATATAAAGAGAAAGAAGCCTTTACATCGGGGGACCCATACGAAAGTGCGAGACACGATTCGACGATGTACGAAGTGTGGAAGTGAAAAGACTGAAAACGGAAAAAAATAAAAAATAAAATAAAAATAAATCGCACTACTCCTGCCGCTCCCTCCTCTGGCACAAATGTTAATTCGGATGGTAAATGAGAAAGAAATGATGAAAAAAATGGATCTCGACCCGAGAGAATATTAGTTGAACGAGGAGCTTGCAAAAGCCGAGGGAAAGGTTAAAAAATTTTAACCAGCGGCGTATTAATTCCCTGCAAATATCACGAGTACGGCGAATGTATCCTGGGTAAGGAGAAAGTTAATGCAAGAATAATACCGGCAATTAGATAAGAGAGAGAAAGACAGGGAGAGAAAGAGAGAAGGAATGAAAGCGGGGGTAGAGGGTAAGGTTATCAGAGGGTGGTGTGAGCTTGACTGATTGCACGAGACTCGACTCTTGAAGTTGAGTTTAAGCAAGCACCTGCAGCCCGAAGCAGGAAGCATAGGCAAGAGGAAGCCGGGCAAAGACTCCCCCGCTGGTTATACCGCGGGTCTCGAGCGATCTAATTGATCTAGTCGAGCGTGTTAGAAGAGACACAAGCGAACGAGAGACAGAGAGAGAGAGAAAGAGGGTGAGAGAGCAAGCGACGTCGACGAAGCTGCTACGGGGACTCTAGTTTTCCTCTCTCGGTACCAGGCGGAGTTGGTTAATCGTCTACGATTTCTCGATCGTTCGCCAGAAGCGCGCCTTTGCCACATTTAGCACATAGATATATATTGTAAATACACACACACACTCACACACACATATATATACATAAGCATACTTTGTATAACTGGGTACAAACATATATATATTTGTAGAAGGAAGGCATTCTATAACAGACGGTGTTCCGAGTAATTCATGCTTGTACTTCGTGTCACCCCAGCTCGCTTCCTCTTCCGTTTTCTCGAATCTCACCCTCCGTCCTTCACCCCCTCTCTTTATGGGGTAGTTGTATAGACTCTCACACGAGGAGTTGCGTTCTACGCTTTACCCTGTTCTCTCTCTCTCTCTCTTGCACATTCCGACCTTCCGGAAGTTCATGCTGCAGAGGGAGGACAGAGGGGTTGAAAGAGAGAGAGAGAGAGGGAGAAGATGCGAAGGCAAATTTCTTCGCGTGTTCTGCTCGACTGTGGAGGATCCTGGAGAGAAGCGGAAGACGCCCGTGCGAAGCTAAAGGGTTGTATGCGAACGCCGGTTGTTACGAGACGACAGGCTCGTTCTTCCTCCCTTACTCTCTCTCTCTATCTCTATCTCTGTAGCGACGGC
Organism: Netelia inedita; assembly: GCA_964017225.1. NCBI lineage: Eukaryota > Metazoa > Arthropoda > Insecta > Hymenoptera > Ichneumonidae > Netelia > Netelia inedita. The sequence continues at coordinate 33,320,775 of OZ024924.1, forward strand.
TGCAGCGAAATTAATATAAATCTCATTCCCTCTGCTTTAGGGTAGAATATATAAAGGCATCGGGAAGAGGCCTTCCGTTGTCTTACGCAACCTGCACTCTCTCTCTCTCTCTCTCTCTCTCTCTTTCCTATTCAAAATATGCGAGAGAGAGAGAGAGAGAGAGAAAGAAAATGAGCGATTTCGCTCACTTTCTCTCATTACCCACTCCCAACAATCCAGGCGTGACGCAAACAGGCTACCGGTATCCGAGACATTAATTTATACGAAGGAAATTCTCTCTCTCGATTTCTCTCCCTCTCCTTCCCGAAAGAACGAGAGAGAGAGAGAGGGAGAAAGGGTGAGTATCGAGCAACACCAGTCGGTGTGTAACTCGATTAAATCTCAAATGCATACGCCATATCGTGTTATACAATATATCGTATGTATTCGATGTTGAAATGAAGAATATGAATGGCAGCTACGACGATATGTATTACAGGGAGGAATAAATTAAACGAGTATTTCGTTCTTCGTAGCGTTGGAATTAATTACGCGTTTTGTGAACGGACGCCAGCGAACAAGAGAGAGAGAGAGAGAGGGGTAGAGAGAGAGAGAAAGCTTGAAATTAGTGAGATTCTTTGTGACGCGATCGAATTCACTCTTCTTTTTTTTTGCATAAAATAATTAGAATTCGTTAATTAAAAAAAAATATACCCGTTAATGAAATCGTAAATTTGTACGTGGCTTTAAATTTGGTTAAATTGGTCGTGGAGACCGTCTCGATAAAGTCTCTCGCCAATAAATATTGGCCTATCTCCTTCGTGTTATCTCGATTTTCCTGTTTCTCAGTCACTCGCGAAGTGTCGAAGACTATTAAAGAGGAGAGAGGGGAGGGCCTGGAGCAAGTATAAGATAGGAAAGGGTAGCCAAGGTTTGCGGTCGAGGAATATAGTCGACGGGGCTAACCGAGAATACCGCAACCGCTCGCGAGAACGAGGAGATCCAGATTGCCGAGATAAATTTCCGTTCGGTGCGACGAGACACACCAAGGGAAAGAACGATGGTAGTGAAAACGAGAGAGAGAGAGAGAGAGAGAGAGAGAAAGGGAGGGAGGGAGAGAAAACTGCTAGAGGTAAAAGCTGCAGGGAAAAGCTTGGCGAGTTTCTGGTCGTCGAGGCTCTCTCGCTCTCACGAATCTCTCGTCGTTCACGCGGGGTAAAATCTGAACCAACCATTTTCCACCTACTCACACCGTAAATACGAAACGACACTCGATCGAGCACTCGTCTCTTTTCCCCCGACACATATCGCGCATATAACTGTATACACGTTCGACACTTCTCGCCTACTTTCAACTCTTTCCGAAAAAAAAGAAGATCAAAAAAAGAAGAAAAAAGAACTCACCCTTCCCCAAAACGTCGATCTCGCCAACGCGGTTTAACCAAGCGTGCCATTACTTTTCTCAGTACCAATACCTGTGCCAGAGTTCTGAGAAGACGTACGGAGAGTATCGCACAGCGATGGAGAAAGAGGAAGAGAGATGGAGCTTCCTCTCTCTCTCTCTCTCTCTCTCTCTCTCTCTCTCTCTCTCTCTCTCTCTCTCTCTCTCTCTCTCTCTCTCGCTCTCTGTTGGTAGGGGGTGTGAGAAAAGCATCCCTCGTGCCAAGCCTAGGCTGTCGCACGAGGGTCTTCCTCGATTTACGCTTCACTGGAAATACTCCCACACATACAAGCCACGTTGGTAGCACACACTTGCGATGTATAAACGGGGCAAGGAGAGAGAAATCTTCCCAGTCGAGCTCTGCGCGAGAATGTCGAGCTCCGTTGTAAAGCGTAAAACGTTTGCTAGGGGTGGGTTTAGATATACATATAGGAAGAGAGAGAGAAAGGGAAGAGGGAAGGCTGCATCGCAAATGCAAACACAGCCAGAGTACTCTGTAACGTTCTCGCGATGTGCAACACTCCGAATGTATCTTCAGGCACGTGTATATGGTACATTAGGTATATAGAACATGGGACACATAGAACAAGCCAGAACGCTTGAGCACACTTGCACAAATAACATTTGTGCATGCTAAAAGCTTAAGGATGCTTCACATACAGGCTCGTTCAAAAGTTGTTACGAACGAAGAAAATGATGGTTTTCCGACTTTACACTTTCGACGTTTCGACGTTTCAACGACCAAGATATTTTGGTATTTCGCAATCGAGGGAATAGAAAAATTCGTTTTATACGAGAAACGATCAATCCATTGTTATTTTTTCATCAACGAATTTTAGAGATTGTTTTATTTGTGAAATGAAACGATCGTTTTACAAATTTATTATTTCGATCAATTAATTGATTCATTAATGTTTTTAAATATTGATTAATAATGATATTTTTCGTAAAATCGTACTTTTGGTATCGACTGTAGACGCGAAGTGCCATTAAAGCGTTGCTGGCGTTAAACGTTCGAAATTCACGATTTCCCACACATTCCCAAAAACCCACCCCCGGATACATGTAAATCCTACTGTACTGCGATTTAGCGAAATTCTCTCCACTAAAACCCTATTTTCCGGGATAAACGGGCGTCCTATCTGTCGCCCGATATTTGCCCGAATTGTCGACACGCGAATGAATTAGTACGAGAGAAAATGTTGGTATAAAGAGGCTGGAGAGCGAATCAAGCAAATTAAAAACTTGCAAAGCTTCGAATACTCTCTATCTCTCTCTCTAGTGGCTAATTCCAAACATTTCTGCGAAATCGCTTTCTATACTGTAACTCCCTTGAATTCTCGAGCCTCTCTGGCTAGTTTTCGAGGGATGAATTCGACTGGGACTCCACCCTGGGATGACAAGGGTGAGGTTGAATATACGAAGCAAGAGATGCTATATCGTTGATGATAGTACAGAGAAAGAGAGGGAGAGGGAACGGAACTCGGCAGACTCGGTTAATTAACGAAACCCACATGGGACACGGTTCGACCAGTGGCAGTTCGGACGGTCGTTCGCGTTGTGTGTCACTCCTCTCTCTCTCTCTCTCTCTCTCTCTCTCTTTCCCTTTCTCTCTCTCTCTCGCATTCCCCAAAGCTTGAACGTCATCCCTTCGGGCGTTCGAGGGATGAGAACGTCCACCTCTCGATGTCTCACTGTCTCTGTTACTCTTGCATTCGACAAATACACGTATAGCCGAATTCGTGGATCGGACGAGGCGGGACGTTCGGCAGACCGGTACGTCCTATCCGATCTGTGTTTCCTGTGGCATCCAACACGGAATAAACGAGCGTGACGAGGATGAGATCGATCCCGCTTCTTTCTTCCTCCGAGGCTCGTTTTTCTCTCGCTCTCTTTACAAACCGTATCCGGTCCAACGTGCGTCGATGAATAAGTTATTTAAAAGCCTCTCGAGCTTTGCACACGCGCATTTATATTTATCGTCAAGGGGTAGAGAACGAGGAGGAGAAGGTGAGGGGGGGGAGTGGTGGTGGTACATGTAAAGGGCTTACGGTGTGATTCCCCTTGAGGAAAATGGCCTTTGCCTTTGGTTCGGAGAACGCACCGTGTTTCTCGTAGTTTCCGCTTTACCACGATATAGATATATCGATTCGACCGTTGGTGAACGAGAGAGAGCGTTATCGCGACAAAGCTTCGACCGAGAGGCGTAATGGCCGAAGTCGTTAGTTTCCGAATGAAATCCTGAACGAGTGAACGGTCGGGACAGAGAAGGGGTTAAAGTGAGAGAGAGAGAGAGAGAGAGCGAGCGTAAAATGGTTTGTACAGAACGAGAGTTCGTTGGAACGCGTATGGAGGGATGACAAAGCCGACGCAGAATTGTCGGAGCCCATAGAGCTTTTGCGATGTAAACGCATATATACGGTACGTTCGATTCACACTGCGCGCGTGAGAGAGAGAGAGAGAGAGAGAGAGAGGAAAATTAGAAACGATTTCGATGAAATTGGGTCTCGGGTGTTAAACGAACGTAGACAGAAAGACAGAGAGGGTGTTGGAGAGGGAAGTGGCGAGTGTGAGATTCGAACCGTTAGAGGTCAACGATCTCTCTTGATCTTTCGAAAATGTCATCCTCTTTCAGGAAACGTCTGAATCTTCGGTGGTCAAGCTCGAACCTCGTACGAACTCTGACATTACGAGAAACCTCGACTTGGTAAGGGGTAAGTTAGGACCGTAAGGATTTCCATCCCCCCTCACCCCTTCGAGGACAATCGATTGTACGAAAATCTAAGCACGCAAAGCTTTCACCTCGTGCGAGAGAGATCGAGAAATTCAACCCTATAGCGATATATATATCACGATATCGCGGTCGACGAGGAGCAAGGACGAACGAGGAAAAGCGAGAGAAGGAAATATTCGCGAGGAGAATTAATGGATCCTCGCCTGGGTCTGACACGCTTCGTTGCTCCAACGCGATTCTCCAACTGGCCAGGGGAGTTTGCAGCGGAAGCCTCGACAAGGAATATACTCCGAACCGTGGGCTGGAACAACGAGAGAATCGGAGAATGTTCTCGAATCGGACACGGCCAATTCCCTGGTGGTCTGCACTTTCTCTCCCTCACTCTCTATCTCTCTCGGTCTCTGTGTCAGACGTGTTCACAGACGATTATCATTGTAAGAGAATTAAGTATGTCGTATACTCGCCGTTCATTATTTCACGATACGAGGAAACAGGGTTGAAATGTTTTACGAAACATTTGCATTTCGCGTTTAATTAAAATCAAGACGAATGGAATAATACAAAAATAAAAACAAAAACAATCGAAATAAAAATAATACGATGGGAGAATTAATGTGAAATTTGTGAAAGAATTACTCACCGAGACTCGTCCTAGATTGGAATTGAGAGAATTGCATGGCAACATAAAAAACGGGATAGATAGGAAGGGTAGGTCTTTTCTACTGTCTGGGAAGATGGACGTTGTTCAATTATACCAACACAGACGCGAACGCACGCTGGCCCTCTGCACATACCACACGGCGAACACAGTACCGCGCCACATTCACTGTCGAGAAATTTTTCTCTGTCTCTCTCTCTCTCTCGCTCGTTCTTTTCGTTCGTCTCGTTTCTCCTGTCTATTCCTTTTTTTGTTCCTTCTCTTCTTTCTGTACGAGCCCACATGCACGCATGCTTTGTACACGTTGAAATAAACTCTCTTAATGGGACGAAATTCTTTCAACCCCCATTGTCCCATTTCTACCTTGCCGCGAGACCTCTCGATCTTCTTCCTCTTCCGAAAAATTGCGCGTGTTCGTATTACCGAGGAAAGACACGGGGGAAGCAACGCTAAAGTGGCACTAATAGATTTGAACGTAAGAAGGGAAAACATTGAAACAATAACAGAGCGAAAATGTGTTTCAAGGGTTGGTTCGTGAGTAGGGGCGGGGGGAGGAAATAAGAAAGTTCGCGTCGGACTTGCACGTATGGTCTACGTGAGTCCGAGTGAAAAACAAACAAAAAAGAATGTGTGTGAGAGAGAGAGAGAGACATAAAAGTCAAAAGGAAGTTGGGCGAACCGAAGTAGAAAATGGAATAGAAAATAGTAGGAAGTAGTGAAGAATTTTCAGAGTGCGAGAGAGTTTGGCGAAGAGTTTCGCGAGAATTGCACACGCGAGCAATAAGAGAAACAGAAGGAGAAACGGATAAAACGACCTACCTAGGAATATAGTAAGGGTTAACACGAGTGAGAGTAAGAGAGAGAGAGAGAGAAGTGGAGAGCTTTCCAGCAAGCCCCGTACCTCCACCGCGGAGAGCTTAAACCGAAAACATAATCAAATCTCGCTGAGAGCGCCTGTGGTGCAAAGTTACTAATTGCTTAATTTCCCTCGACCCACGAGCACCGTTTCTCCCACCTCCCGTCTCCGCCTGCTCCTCCAACTCCTCCTCATCCCTTTCCACGTCTCGTTTTCTCCGTCTGTGTGTCGTATCTAACGTCTCTCGTGCCCAAGGCCCAGGGAACACTCGCACCGCCACTGTTTCTCGATTTTCTCACCCTCCACCCTTGGTAGTCGTACTCGTCGTCGCGACCCTCTCGCGCCCTCCAACCCAAAGCACAAATTCTCCCTTCTTGCTTTCTCCCCCCCCCCCCTCTCTCTCTCTCTCTCTCTCGTTCTATCCTCTTCTCTATGTCGACCCCGCGTCTCGTACGAGACCCTTCTTCGCCTCGTTCATCCACTCTCGCGAGCGGACAAGTGCGCGCCCTACGAGTGCCACCACTATCGTACCAACCCCTTTCGCATTTTACTACCCTTCTTCGCATTCTCGCTATTCTCTTCTTTTATTTTTATTCTTTTCTCTAGTTTTCCTGTCTCTCTATCTCACAAAACGTTGTTTCTCGTCTCGTCGATGTTTTTTTTTTGTTAAAAAAGCTGGAAAAGAAGAAATTCACGTAAAATGTATGGAGGTAAAAAGATTGTGACACGCGACCCGAAAGGTTGATAGTTGAAATTTTTAGCTTCGTTATCCCGTTCGGAGTACGCATGCATATTGGCGATAGTAGAATTTAGATACGGTGGGATATGTACGCTCACAAATCGCGAACGAAGCTCGCTTAGGCGTGGCGTGGACTGTGCACGGGGCTATTCGTCCGGCAAGTGGCTGCGGCCCGCAGGGCGATATATCGAAAGGGGTGCCTCGTGGGTAATCGATCTGTCCGGTGGTAGAGCGCCAATGAATCGCGGGGAACACGATTTCCAACCGAAAGGGAAGAGAGGGATGGAGGATGAAATCGCCCCCCCCTCTCTCTCTCTCTCTCTCTCTCTCTTTCTCTCTCTCTCTCTCTCGTTGCACTGTCGCACGAAGAGCTGTGCGATAGGAGCTATAGTCATGCCCGGGGGGTTGTCCGAGAGAGAAAGAGAGAACGGGGAACGGGAGGTGAAGGGATGATCGGTCGATCGGTTCAACTCCCTCAAGCTCGAGGTGAGGGATGGCTCGCTCAATCGCGATAAAATCATTCCTCCGTCGCTCTCTACCGCCCGACGTCTGATTCGACGGATCGTTTCTGATAAATCAACGAAAAAAAGCCCGTTGCGCGAAAATCTCGTGCAACGGGAAAAAGTACAAATTTTGTAAAAAAAAAAGGAAAGAAAAGAAATTACAAAAACGGGACTAAATGAGAAATTATCGGAACGAACGAGGCAACGGTAAACCGCCGAACGAACGAGAAAGAATCGTCACTTGCCTCGTTTACCAGGATAATCGAAATACGCTGGCGTTTTCCTCTCTCCGTTGAGAAGAAGAATTCTTGACGAAATAAAAAAAAAACAAGAGCAGAAGAAAAAAAGGAGAAATTTGTATTAGGAACAAACGATTCGATGCATTCCGAACGATTGAACTCGAGCTCGATCGACGAGAATGTACGAGATCCCCGCGCGTCTCGGCACTTTTCCTTCCTTCACTCCTTCGGGCCCTCTCTCGCTCTCTTCTTTCTCTCTTCTTTATTTAGACGATTTAACTGATCGTCCCGATGCTGGTAGAATTCAACGGCACGTACCGGGGATCGGCCCTTTGTGCTCCTCTTCGCGGTTCGTTTGACCCGACGCGGGGAAGCTCGCTTTTTACTTCCTCGTTTTTTTTTTCACCACCGCAAGACGAGAAAATTGTCTACGAGCGAACTAAGAGCGAGAGAAAGAGACAGAGAGAGAGAGAGAGAGAGAGAAAAGAACGAGAAGATTCTTTCCATCTTTTCACATTTTTTTTTTCTTATCCCCTCACTTTTTGTTCACCCGACGGAATTATATTTCCTGAGAACATTTTGTGGCTCCCGATCTCTCGCTTACCGCAACTTTCCTTTATCTCCTTATATTCGGCCGTAACGTTGAAAATTTTTGTCTCGATTATACATAGTAGATATAGTTTTTATCTCTCTCTCTGTCTCTCTCTCTCTCTCTCTTTCCCTCCCTGTCTCCGTTTCCTCGCGTAACCCAAAAAGCTTTGCAGTAGAAACGGTCTGGCCTTTGTTCGTTCACGTAGGCGAGGCCAAAAGTGCTCTCCGAAGATACATTCTGTTCTCTCACCTCTCTCTCTCTCTCTCTCTCTCTCTCTCTCTCTTCTCGGCAAACCCCGTAATCTGCTTGTAGCGCCCGATGGAAGTCGTACCAAAACCGCGCTCGCGCTTATCTACCCCTTTCTCTCTTTTCTCCTTTCTCCTCCCTCTCGCCAAACTGGCTCTGGTCTCGCTGTATTTCCCTCCTGGAGCCTCGACGGTGGGCTATTACCCCTGGGAGAACTCTTTGAGCTCTGCCAAAGACCATTCTCGCGAGCTTCTGTAGAATCTACCCTTTCTCGCTCCTTTCCTCCCCTTCCTCCTTCTCTCTCTCTCTCTGTCGCTCTCAACGCAAAAATAACGAAGCACCGAACGAATTATTAGTTAAAATTTCTCCCTTTTTCACTCTCAAGTCCATTCGCCAAAGTTATAAATCCACAGGTTGCCATTCTCGAACTCGTCATTTTTTTTGTAACTCGAGAAGAGTTTAAATTTCTCACGCGATAAGAAAATTACGCGGATCGAAGGAGAAAAGGAACGAGCTTCGAGAAGAAAGATATATATATATATGTGTGTTCGTGATTTTATTGTTACGACCGAGAATATGCCATCGACAGGTTTTATAGTTCCTTAACTCTTCGGGGTTTCCGGGAAATGGGGATGGCGATTGAGCTCGCGGACTTAGACGTGGAGGAACGAGTGACGAGCTGGAGGAAAGAAAGGCAAAAAATGGGGTAGAAGCTGAGAGAAGGGGTGGGTTTTCTCGTAAAACGTTCACAGATCGCGAACGGAGCTCGCTTCTGTTTTCTTATTCCTTCCTTCTCGTCGATTGCTTCGCGTCACTGTGACTTGCACTACTCGTACTTTCGAACATTGTTTTCTTCTCGTTTTCGTTTCAATTTTTTACTTCGCAAAATTACCTTTCTTCTTGCATTCCTAGCGATGCTCGTTTCGTCCGTTCAGTGACGACTTTATCTACTTCCCGGCCTTTCTTCCGACTGCCTGACGCTTGAACGAGTCTGGGAACGTCGCTCATCTCCAACGGGACAGCTTTATCCTCGGTTGAGATCGCGTTGAGATTCGTCAGCGACTTGAAATTTCTCCGCGAACAAAGTGCGATTATATATACGTTAACTGAGAGAGAGCTTACATTTTCGGAAGCTTCGTACTCGTTTGCATCTCGGTAGATATTTTCTCATTGTACACCACACTTCCTCCGTCTTGCTAACTCTCGCTATTTCGTTGTGCATAATTCAGTGGCATCGGGCTCGACGTTACGCGAGCTCTCAAGGCATTGAGAATTAATACAGTGAGAGAACTCCATCATTGTCTGCGGTCGGGACGGATCGTTTTTCTAAAAACGTTATAGACGGTAATAATTTTTTGGGGGAAAAAACAAAATAAAAAAATTTCTTAAAATGTTCTTAATTGTAGTAAAAAAAATTAAAAAGCAAACCAAATTTCCAATTTTTCGTTCACTTTGACGTCACGAAATTTCAAATTCCTATAATTTTGCTTCCATTAGAACGACTTATTGTTAGGTTTAATCTTAGTATTTTGAAAATGTCAAAAATCGACTTATGAATGCCTTATTTGGGCACTATCCAGCTGAGATCCAGCGAGTCGGTTGACGCACGCGATATTGATGCCTGAAACGAAGAAGACAGGGTCAATACACGGGCCGAGGGTTGAATTTAATAAGTTCGGAATATCGGGCGACCTTTTCGATAAAATTCCTCGAGACTTCCGGTTCTCGCAAATTTCATTCCCCCTCTCTCTCTCGCTCTCTCACTTTCTCTCCCTCGCACAAATCAGCATTCCAATATCGAGAAAGAAAGACGGAAGAAAAAAAAGACGATCCGAGGGAAAAATCTCATGAATAAAAGCTCCGAAGACGAGATCTCATAGGCAAGAATAAATTGTCAAGTATGCAGAAAAATGGGACGTATGAAAAATTCATGATTCTCAAACAGTGGCAAACAGACGCGGTGGAAAACAGGTCACCCAATGAAATTACGTACGGAATAAATTGCGATACGAGACACATGGGTGTATCAAAAATTCATGCGAACCAAACGGAAAGAAAATGCCACAATGAAACGCCCATCAGCAATTTTATCATTCGGAGTGACAAACCCGTGTAACCCTGTTGATACCACCAACCCCTTGGCTCTTTTTTTTTGTTATTTCTATTTTCTCGCTTTTCCTATCCCCACCAGCCGTCCCAGCTGCGGTTCCCTTTTTTCCTCTTCTTTTTCATTAATTTTCAAATAACCACGAGCGAGCCCGCGGGTGGTCCCTGGAGCTCGTACGCAGAGATATAGACACAATACGTTCGGTCTCTCTCGCTCCTCGCCCTGTCTCACGGCCCTTATTCACGTGTGCTTCATCGTTGCACCCCGGGACTCTCGTACTCATATCCCTATTGTACGTGTCCCATACGGCAACGCAGGTAGATTACGAGAACTCCGCATGAATCTCGTGCCTGGGACATTCTATTTTGTACAACAAAGCCAACGGAAAACCACGCGCGTTATATATCACAAAATGTACACTGTACAGTGTACATTTTGTGTATATATAAATAAAGGAGCTATTGTAGTTCCGGCCATTGCGTGTTTCTCCGTGAATTAATCTAGCCTGAAGTAAAATAATCAACGCGATGTATTAAATTAAAACCCTTGATAAAAGACCCATCGTAATTAATTTATTTCTTAATTTTTAACAATCTCCGTCGAAAAATCTTCAAAATTTTATTTCGTACGAAATAATAATCTTATCGACGAATTTTTATCAATTTCCATAATTTCAACGAAAAAAATAAACACCAAATATCTCGGAAAGTTTTCACGTACGCGCGTATATAAATTTATATTTATATAATATAAAGCTTAGGGTGGTCGCTTAGGGTAGGTACACGGTCTACCAGAATTTTGTCCTTTATGGCCGTCGCCTGCCGGCACTCTTTGCTCCACTCCGTTAATGCTCCATCCTCAAACTCTTTCTCTCTCTCGGGCACAAATCTCTACACATATACCTTCTCCACTCAGCCTCCTATTATTGCTTTTCTGTGTTCCTCTTTATCACTGACATACTTATATATATATATATATTTCAAACTATGTATACACGCTTTAGTGTAACTCGCCTTTTACTCTCGTTTTCCCCAACGTTTTCTCCCCGTGCACGGAGCTCTCTTTACCACGCGGAGCTTTTTAGCATAACAATGCACTGTGAGGTGTAAGAGGATCAAGATCAGGGCTTTGACCGAGCAATAGAAAATTTTGAGTATCCGTATACCATGTATGTGTATGTGTGTGTGTCTGTATAAACAGTGTGAATCGCACGTAGGTATAACTCGTGCGTAAGGGGACGATAAACCTTAGGCGCGAACGGAAGAACAGTTACCGGTCGTTCCTCACTCACGATACTTTGCACTTTTTCCCTCTTTTCTTTTTTTTCTCGTCGCTCGCTGCGTCTATACGCGGCGACGAGAAGAAAGTATCGCCCTAGGGGAGGAGGGCTCGGGTAATCTCTCTGGTACGAGAAAAGAACGCGGTCGTACAGACTCGCGTCAAAAGGTGCGTCGTTACTTTTATTTCTAACTACCGCGGATTTTACAACGCCGGGCTTTGAGCTATGAAATAAATACAGTTGAGCTTTCTACCCCTTCCCCCCCTTTTCACTCCGCTCCGCTCGGTCCTCGTTGACCAACCTCTTTTTTATTTTTTCGTAGTGCTAAATTATCGCACTTCTGCTCCACGTTCGCGTCGCCCCCGGAACTAACGAAAGTCCGCTGGTAGCTTTTACCCGAAAATTCGAGCTTTTTCCTAACCGTACCCAGAGAGGGAGGAAGAGAGAGAGAGAGAGAACGAGAGAGAAGGTAGTACGATAGGAATGATAATAATTAAATATAAAAAAGCGTACCACCACTGTACGAAGGTACGTGTGTACGGATATGCGCGAGGACACGCGAAAGATATGGTCGGTAACGAAAAAAGGGTGAAAAATAAAATGGCTCGGGGTTAAAATTACATACGGTCTATATGGCGCGTATGCGTATATGGTCGAAGCGAAATTCGATCGGTTGCCTATCAGGGGACGAGGGGGGGGGGGGGGGGGGGTTGCTTCAACGTCAACCCAGAAAATCGTCAGAGTGACGCACGACGATCAGCAATTGCTCTTTTCCCCGTCATTCGATATTCTTCTATTAAACTTTTAATTGGCACGATTGCCAATCTGTCGGGCTTAATATTCCAACAATCACTCACAATACGTGATAGTCGGGCGAGAGGATATTTTGTTTTTTTTTCGTGTCGTTTTTAATTCCAATATTATAAAAATGTGTCATTAAAAGAATTGCGATGATTGGAAAATACGGGTGATCGGTGATTCTTGATGCTCGATAGCGCGCGACTGTTTTACGTTAAAAGCCCTGATACAAAGGGACGAGACAGGGAGGGAGGGAGAGAGTGTGACGATCGAGATCGTCGTTGCGTGAAACAACGTTAGGCAATGATCGATCGGGCGTGCGGAGAACGAGCTTTAGCTAGCTATTTCGCTACACGTTACCGATGTATACCTCGATCAACGGGGTAGAAAACACGCGCAACGTCATGGATATCGTGTAATGAATGTTCGCCGCGCAAGAGTCGAGAAAACCGGAATATTCGCCCATCAAATTCTAATTATCGACGAAGTAAATATGACTTTACGCGAGAAATTTCCAAATTTGCTCAAAAGATCGAAAAAATATCATTCGAGATCGAAGTGACAAGAAGAAAACCCTTTGAAATCGCGTCGATCAACAGCTAAAATTGGACTTGACGGCGAACATGACGAGATATCGACGAGTGAGACTGCTTCGACGTCACGTTAACGTGGCAAAACATTTTTTCAGGGGGGATGAACAAAAAAAGTTTCATGTGTCTCTGACGGGAGAGTGAAGAGTATATAGATACGCGTGAAGGGCACGGGCCTATTTTTGGTCATGAGGCAACTTTAGCCGACTGCCTTCGTTTCTCGTTCGTACGGGAAACGAGAAAAATCGTACGTACAAATGGCTATACGTGCGTACGAAGCTTTCCCTCGTAGCCTCCCCCCCCCCCTCTATAACCAAGGTTGAGGACCACCCTTCACTCGACGAAGGGGGGAGAGTAGATACACGCGTATAAGTGCGTATCGATTGGCCGATGAATTACGCTAAAAACTCATCCCTGCGGAGTGTTGCAGTGCCGTGATTGACCTGGCAACGGGCACGCGGTTTCCAATTACGACCCGCAGCTCGTACAGCATGCCCTCGTCTCCCTCCCCACTTCAATCTCATCCCTAAACCTCCCCCTCCTATGGTTTCATTAATCTACCACACGCCGAATACGCCAAACGTGTACCATGTGCCCAGCGTCCTCTTCCCAATTTTCTTTTTCACTCCGATTAATACGAATTTTCCAACGCGCGCTTTACCATAGTTTCATTTTTATCTACGCTTCTGTCCTAAATAAAAACCACCCTGTTGCCTCGTTACACCACGGTATGGTGGCCATTTTTTTTCATTTGAGCTTATGTAATTCTTGCTCTCGACGCGAACACTGAAACGTTCATACGAACAGTATCGTTCTCGATATGGTCATAGCCCCTCTTGCCCCCTACCCCCTCCCCCCTCTCCGCTATCTAGGTAGATAAAACGTAAGGAAGAAAAAAGAGACTTCCGGGTGAAGTCTCAAAGATTGACGTTCCAGCAGGATGAAAGTCGAGAGGAAGGAGAAGATGGGGGCAATAGGTGGAAGGGTTTGATGGAAACTCCATCCCCCTATCGTAGCTAGAACACGTTTTTTCGTAAGGGGTGAGGGTTGAAAATCTTCTACCTTCAGAGCCAAATGGCTGATGTTGGCATTTGATCGAGGACCCTACGGACGATACCGAAGATGCGTACCTACATCCCGACCGACGTTCCAAAGGGAACGTCAGACACGCTGGTTGTACCGGAGGTGTTCCCTTCCACCTACTCGTTTTTTTTCGTTTTTTTTTTGTTCCCCAGGACACGTTCGCGAGTGCCTCGAGTCTTGTCGGAGCCTTTCATCAGTCAACTGTCACTATCCCCTTCGCGAATCTACGACGAAACTTCCAATCCTCGACCACCGGGAGAGAACGACCGAAAGCCCCCCCTCTCTCTCTCTCTCTCTCTCTCTCTTCCTTCCGCGTTTTAGTATTTTTTCGTTCATTTCTTTTTCCCTCTTTCGTTCGCGTAATCTCACCGGCGATTACGCGAAATCTACGAGACCGACGGTGATTCACCGGGGTTACCTTCTTTCTTTATCTTTCGTTTTTCTCGTCCAACCATCGTCGTGATGTCCTCCCGGTAAAAATCGTCCGGCAACGCGAAGATCGCGCTATGATAAATACTTTCGTTCGGGCGAACTTCGGTCGGACGAAACGAAAATTGAGAGTCGGGACTTCAATTGGTCGTTCGTTTTTAACCCTCCCTCGCGGGTTTCGAGACAGACTAACCGGTTGCGTTCCGCATAAAGGAAAATAGGTTGAAGGGGTGGGTGGGGTGGTGAAAAAATGAGACAAAAATAAATTAGAGGCGAGGAGAAGAAACCAGTGTCGGATGAGAGGGTTGGTTTGATGGGAGAAATAAAGAAGAGCGAGCGAGTGAGAGAGTGAAAAAAGAACACGCGAAGAGAACAGAAAAAGGATCGATAGGGGATTGCGGTTACGTAGCCATCGGGCTACTGATGCAACGAGAGAGAGAGACAAAAAACGAGGGTGAATGGGAGGTGAAAAACAGGCACAGGATAGAAGAGGGTGGAGAAGAGAGAGAGTGAGAGAGAAAATTCCGGTTAAAAGTAATCAGGATAAGGTATAGCCACCATTACCCGTGCCGTCTGCTCTCGAGACCCATCGAACACACACACAAAAACCCACACAGGATAAAATTTCTCCCTCCCTATTCACGACTCTCGACCAACCTTCAATCTCGAGCCCTTATTTCCTAACCGGAAAACTGCCTCGTAAATTCATCTCCCTGTGGTTATTTCACTCGCGTATTTTCCCGTCATTAATCGGGCGCAAAGTACATTAAAAATATGAAGGACTTGTTAAAGCAGAAATTTTCGATTTTATCAAACTATCCTCCCCTGTAACATCGCCCACCCTCATCGCACTCATCCCTATCTACATTCGTATTTGTCACCGAGTGATAAAACGTTCAATTACGCGTCGTACTCGGGTGAATTAATGGAACATAATACGACCATTTCTCACTTTTTAGTACACGAAACGTAAAAGGGAGAGCTACGATCGCCCGAGACGTTTCAAAATTTGATCGTAATTGGAGAATCAAAAATCGTTAATTTCATTAAATAAATTTGATCGATTATTCCTTTTATACAAGCGGTTTGGAATTTAGCGAATGAAATAATTCTTGAGAATTTCGTTCGCGTTTACTGCTGTTTCTGAAGATTTCACATAGTTCGTAAAATTTTAAACGGGGTAAAATTCTTAGGTGAATTTAATAGCGTGTCGAGAACAACGATAAAGGGGGAAGAAACGACGTTTTCGGTCTTCGTTTTTTTTTTCGCTTGGAAGGCATAAGAAACGTTCCGCGTTCGCAGTTTTTTTTGTTCTCTACCTCGAACATTGGAGAAATACACGAGGCAAAAGACAGCGCGGGTGGTAAGCTCTCCCTGGCTCTATCTCTCCTCGTTCACGTGCGATTTTTCGCCGCTTCCAGTCCGTTTTGTCGCCCCCAAACTTCCATCCGTCCCAAACCTCCCCCGGACCGCGATTTTTCTCTCTCACTCTTTTATTTTACAATTTACGAGCGCGTCGTTCGCCCGACCACCCAACCGCACCCCTTTCTCGCCTTCTCTCTCTCTCTTCATCCCTCTCGCTCTCGGCACGGCCGCTGGGGCAACGGATCTCACACCCTCGCGTTCTCTTTCCTCTCTCTCTCTCTCTCTCTCTGGTTCGTACGAAACTCGTACCGTGGAGAGCGTGATTTACAGGCGGATCATAAGCGAGAAGAATCGACGATTTATCGTGAAATATTGGGACTCGTAAAGTGGGTGCGCACCAAGGGGTGAATTCTTCATGGCGTAGACTACCGCGGGCTCTCCTCTTGAAAATCCTCGTAGCTCCTTCGGAGAACGAGAAAAAGCGTGCGCGTGAGAGAGAGAGAGAAAGAGAGATCGGCTTCTTCTTTATCGTTATCTCGTTTCTCTTCTCATCCTTTCGAGACTTCTTCTTTCGGCTCTCTCCAATCCTCTCGACCACCGAGGAACTTGGTACGAGAATCTTATACCCAGTTCCAGGATATCCGGAGTACTCTACCCACCTCTTTACTATCTTCCACCTAAGATAACTGTCTTTCTCTCTACCTACTCGTCTTTTCTCTCTCACCCCTGTTTCTCTCCCTACGCTCTTTCTACCGCGAGCTCACTCCCACTCAATTCTCCCATTTATATCTCACCGTTCGTACCGATTGTTCATCGTCAACCGACCAATAATAGATCGAGAATTGCCAAGAATACTACACGCTCGAGAGAAGAGAACACTGTAATATTGGTGCAGCGTGAGATAGGTCAACAAATCACGCTAAGTTATCGTCGTATTATTCTACCCCCTTTCCCCTCCTCCACCTCCTCACTCCTGTATAACGAGGTCCCTCGTGACTCGAACGTGTTTCTCTATCTCTGTAGCTTCAGGATTATACAAAATAATAATCCATTAGATAGAGAGAACGTGTCCCCATTGATATATATATATATATGTGTGTGTGTCTATCTATATCAATGGGAACACGTACGTACACATCTCCTTTCCATATATATATATATATAAAGAGAGAGAAAGATATTTAGAAGGGGAGACGCTATCGGCCAATCCCTTCGTACATTTAATTCCAATATTCTGAGATCGTGAGCCCCGTAGAAATCCTTTCATTAACGGAAGTCATTTCATCGGCGGGAGGGAGAGGGGGGGGGGGGGGAATGATACGATCCAATTAGACGATTTTCCCCATTTCGTGCATACGTCGTTGTACTCGATAAAAACTTTTGTCTACGCCCGTCTCCCTTACCCCTGCCACCCCCTACTCCTACCACTCCTACCTCTACCATCATCCCCCTTTTTTCTCTCCTATTGACAATTTTTTTTCCTACTGTTTGTCCTAGGGGGCGTAAATAATAACAGTAAAATAGTAACGAGGCCGGAGGGCTGCCGAGAGGACTCGTGTGCAGCGAAACGACACGAGAGGGAGAGCCGTATTCACGTTTCGTTCTGCATAGGGTTTCCTACGTTAGTGCAACTCTCTCGTTCTCTCTCTCTCTCTCTCTCTCTCTATCGCACGCTCTCTCTGTCGGATATCGGACGAGTATGCGGCGTTCAATTTGCATCCAAATATCCGGCGGATGCTTCGCGATTCCCAATACACACGATCCACCCCCGCCCTCCACAGTCCCGTAGTCCCACCAACCCCTTTCCCTCTCTCACTCTGTCGCATCGAATTCTCGTGAATTTCGCTGAAAACCAATCCAGGATTTTCATTCCTTTCTCTCATCAGATTCACCGTAACGGAATGTTCCGCTATGTCACGAAAGAATAATACAAAACGATACGATCCGAAGAGCCCGAAAGATGAACGAAATATATTAAGAAAAAAAGTATTAACGATTTTTTCTTTTCTGTCAATCTTTTTTTCAAGTACGAATTTAAAAGAAAATAACGAACCATCGCGTTTCGAAATAGACTCATTAGTGTGCGATGGCTCGTGCGTCGCGTACTTTCGCGCATCAATATGAGAAAACGAGGGGTACCAGGGCGAGAGGACGGTAAAGAGAGGGGGAGGGAGACGCTGGGTTGTAGAACGCGTGTGCTGCACCAGAGAGACAGTCTCTCTCCGGTGATATCCGGACGGTAATTTCACGCTTCGACGCACCCCCCTCGACTAACCGACGTTATAACCACCGTCGGGTCATACGTAACTGTATGTACATCGTTATATATATAGACATAGATATATATGTATATATATAGATATATAGACATAGATATGCGAAATGTAGATAGTACAGAGACGCGAACGAGGGTGGTACAAGCAACGCTAAATAATATACATAATATAACACGGGGATATCATAGCTACACTCCTGTAATCGTCGAGTTTCACAGTTTACACGCGAGACACTCCGCGTAATAGTTTCCCATTAGGGCCATGACGTATTTGCATAACGCGGTGCAACGTCGCATCGGGTAATTAGAATTTCGTTATCTCGGTATTTTTTAATTTTTTTTTTGTTGCTTTTTTATTACAATTTTTCATGTATTGTTGAACAAGATACAATAATATTTGACGATCTTGAACAAGATACAATAATAATCGACGATATAACGAACGAAATATGAATTTTTATGTTTTTATTTTTATGAAAAATTAAAGATATCAAGAGGGGTCGAGCAATATCTGAATATTTTTAAAAAAAGGATGATTTTCGAACGATTCGAAGAACAGGAAGAAAAAACATAGCGTGGTCGTCGATTCGATTTTTTATCTCTCGATTTTCGTTTATTTTTTTTCACCGTCCTCGATGTACCCGACTAAAAACGGTTGAACCAAAAGAAAAAAAATAGCAATACAAAAATTGAGCGGTATTGGAAAACATGTATCTTCTCTTTTCCTCCGTCGAATATCATTTTTCAGCGGGACCTACGAGACTGCGAAATTGTGTAGGGGCGAACGAGGGAGTAAAGTACAAAACGATTTCTGTGTGTGTGTGTATGTTTATGTGTGTGTATGTTTGTGAGCGTGTGCGGGCGATATAACGATAGGAGAGCAAAAACGAGGTTGTGTAGCCCGAACGAGAGCTGGAAACCCGTGGGGTTGCGGTTGGTCCGGTCGTCGCATAGATAAGCACGGAAACGTAGAGCGAGCGTGGGAGAGAGTCAGAGAGAGAGAGAGAGAGAGAGAAACAAACGTTCGCAGGGGTTAACATTGGGGTGAGTGGGCCGATATAGCCAATTGGATCTGTGTTGGAGCTATCGAGTAATGGCCAAATGGTAAGCCCCGGTTTGGCCCGAAACGCCACTTGCATCGAGGCTGTGGCTCTTCTGTTTTTGGGGATGGGGGTTTGGACTTGAATGATGCGAGTCGATCCGAACGTTCGGCACACTCGAAACGTGATTATAAAGCCCGATTCCGGGTGGGTCAGTCGCCGCTCATTCATCATCACTCGTTTAACTCGCGCTCGCTCTCGTACATGGGCGAAAGAGGGATGGAAAATGAGAGAGCGATATATCAACCCTCGCGCCTGCTAAGCTCGCATTGAAAATCCTAACTGGTATGAGAGCGAGAGAGAGAGAGAGAGAGTGATGGAGAGTGTGAGAGAGAAAGATAGAGAGGAGAAAGAGAGAGAGAGAGAGAGATAGAGAGGGAGAAAATGGCAACGGACGTTTGTGCGGATTATGCGAAGCATTATGGCGCAATGTGAGAGAATATATAGAGGCACGAAGGTGTCATGAGAGTGGAGGGTAAAAGGGAGAGATCACTCGTCACGCGGGCTACCACGTCGAGAATCGTGAAAGTGAACAAGAGAGAGAGGGAACGAGAGAGGGGGAGAGAGTGAGAGGGGGTATACCCTGGCTCAAAACCGATACGGCCGAGTGGCTCGTTCTACTCGGCCACGTGAAACTGATACACGCCCGTGTCACGCACTCGAAACATGCCCATCAATCTCACGAGGATCAACGGCCAATCATCCGACCTATACTACTTCGAATTTCAACGAACGACGAGCGATACAGAAACGTGCGACACTCTGTGTATATTCCATAACAAAAGCACGAGCAAGAATGCACACATGCAGCCGTGTCTATAGGGGTGTGTGTGTGTGTGTGTGTGTGTGTGTGTGTGGGTGGGTGTGAGTGTGAGGGAGAAAGAGAGAGAGAGAGTGAGGGAGAAAACAGTGAGAATCATTTCTCTAATTCACGATAGTCTATTGTACCGGGACAGTGTACAACCGCATCCACTTCAGTCTCGTGGTGAAAAAAAATGTCCTAACGATTCTCGACTATCGAATAACAATGAAACGAAAAAATGAAAAGCCACTGTTTTTTTTCCATGCTCGAAATAAAAAAAATGTTCAATTTATTGTCGCAAAATCTTCCAATCATCGGTGATTCTTTGTTACATTGAAATTTGTCTAGTTGGAGATGTAAGTTTTTTTTAAATGGATGTTTGTCATTCCTTGCGATAACGAATTAGTCAACCTCGTTGATCGATAATTTTTGTAAAAAAAAAAAACAAGTCGAAAATAAATATTCATTTAACGAAATAAAAAATGTGATAACAACGATTCTAAAATGTTTCGGGATTTCGCCTCATTCGCTAAATCGTTGGAGCTTTTTGGCCCCTCCCCCGTTTCTCCGTCTCTCTCGCTCGAACCGGTTAATTAAGCTAATTATCGCCGACCGCCGCGACGCGCGAGGCTCGAGGGCTGCTGCACTTGTCCCGGCTAGAGGAGGGAGTGGTGAGGGCGGGCGGGGGGATGGGGGTGAATAAAGCGTCGAGGGCGAATGCATAGGCGCGAGAACATCGAGAGGGAGGATGCGCGTAACGTGCATGCCGCGAGAGCGAGAGATTCGATGCCAACCCCCTACCTTTCTCGCCTCCACCCTCGCCACCTCACGCGCGCTATTGTTTCGATACGCTCGGAGAGAGTTACCCGAGCTTGCAGAGAATAGTTCTCTTTCTCTCTCTCTCACTCTCTCTCTCTCTCCCTCCCTCTAGTTCTCTGTGTTACGGCTCGATACACGATGAGCTTTGCGGCAATTCATCGTGTATTCGGGCATAAATTTGTTCGCGAGCCGAGAATCCCCATCGACGGTTTTGTCGCGCTCCCGCACCGGTTTCCGATTTCCCTCTCTCCTGTCCAACCCGTGTTTTATACCCCTTTGTTATTAACGCCCGGAGTAGGCAAAAAGCACGTTTTTCAAACTTTTGTTTTTCTTTCCTCGGGGGAAAGTGAGACGCGAGCCATGAGTCGCAAAAAAATGTGGCCAAGTCGAGGGTTTAAGGGTGGGGGGGTGAAAGTGGGGTAGGGATGGGGGATGAAAAAAGATCCGGAGCTCGACAAGAACAAGGCACGTAAACGGGATAAGGGGATAAGCGGCCTGACTCCTACTTCACTGTTCCCGTCCCCTATGTCCTTTATTTATTTTTCCTCCCTCTCTAACTAAACAAAATGCCCGGGGGTTTATTGTGAATATATACATATATTGTTTTTCTTTTATGAACAATGTACGATAGGCCAGGAAAACGACGAATATACAGTCGCGTCGATTTCGTTAGAGTTGTAAAATCGCTCGTTCGAGAATAAAATCGAACCAAGTCAATAAAAAAATACTAATAAAATGCAGAAATACGGGAATGCCCGATTTCTTTAGAGTGCAACGCAGCGTTCTCGAATTCTGGAATATTAT
This sequence comes from Netelia inedita, assembly GCA_964017225.1. Classification (NCBI taxonomy): domain Eukaryota; kingdom Metazoa; phylum Arthropoda; class Insecta; order Hymenoptera; family Ichneumonidae; genus Netelia; species Netelia inedita. The sequence goes on from OZ024924.1 coordinate 33,342,213, forward strand.
TCCCGATTATGAAGCACGTAGCAAAAGAAACGACGTAATTTTTTCTTTAAAACATTCAAAAATAAAATAAAATAGAAAAGTACGAACAGTTCCGGGGAAACATAAATATTCCTGTTATTTACATATTTACGGTAATCCACGGTTTTCGTGACGAACGGGAGACTAATATACGCGTACAACGGCGACCAGAGGGGAGGGAGGGTTGAAAGAGAAAACTCGAACACGCTCGATTTACCGCGACAGACGGAAGGGTGCGATATATGTATATACATATATACTTATATAAAAAAAAGACGAGGGGTTGAAGAAAAACGAGAGAGGGAGAGAGAGAGGGAAAGAGAGAGACTGGAAGCTTGAAAAGTTTTCGCAGTAGAGATATCCCGTGGCTAAACAGACGACTCTCGTCTGCATTTCCCCAAAAGCTCGCTATCATCTTGCGAGCAACAAACGCTCAGCATGAGCGAGGAATAGGAGCCAACTAGCAAAGGGAACGAGAGTATAAGTAGGCGAAGGGAGTGAGTGAGCGAGAGAGAGAGAGAGAAAAGAAATATAAAAAATTCCTGTGCAAGAATGACAAAGAAACGAGAGTGGCAAAATAAGACAGAGAATGAGGGGATAAGCGAGGGAGAGAGAGAAGGAGAGAGAGAAAATGAAAAAGAAAGAGTACGCAGAGAGAGGTTTCTGCTCCTCCAACGTTGGATGGGATTTTGTGGCGAGGCATTAAAAGTTGCGAAGTGCAAAGTTTCTCGGGGGCGTCGCGAGGGATGATCCCGGTAACGGGCGTGCACTGGCACGCTTAATCCCCTTTACCTGCAACCAATTTTTTCCTCCCTTTCGTCCCCGCCCATTTTTTGTTACTCTCGCTACTAAAAAAAAAAATAAGAAAAAAACGAATATTCCTCATCCCTTATCTCACAACCTACTCGGTGCACTTTCTTTATCTCTCCCTCGCCGTATACGCTCGAGAGTTATATTTACTCTATTTTCTTTCGGCACGACTTCTTTCCACTTCCGCCCCTTCCTCTTTCCCACCCACCCCCCACCTCCTGTGTATACCGAATTCACGTTGCACACCCCATTTGGATACGCCGGTAAGTTCGCTTATAAACTCTTTTGGACTCGCGACTTTTAGTTTTCATCCCCCTCGTCTGCTCGTACACTTTACATATATATGTATATGTATATTTATATCGAGGTACTATACGAAAGAGTAATGCATACATATTTATCGTATTGGCCGATACCGATCGCATGGAAAAGAGAGTAGAAAAAGGAGCACGCGAGTTACCGTTACGAAATATAAGAGAACGTAAGAAGATCGCGAGGAAAGGGGTTTTCGTTTTTTTTTGCCACTAAGGAGGGTAAAAGTGGAAGCCGAAGAGAAAAGGGAGAAGATAGGAGACGCGAGCACTTTTATATTGCTTTTGGAATACGTGGAGACCTCCTTCCTTCAACTCTTTCTCTCTCTCTCTCTCTCTCCCTCTCTCTCTTACACACACACGACGTTCCATTCTCCTATGCTTTTCCTACTTACTATACTGCCATCCTCATATATGTGTGTGACAAGCCAGGCATAGGAAGCGGGAAAAGCATAGCAGAATGGAACATTCTGAGATATATATAGATTGTGTAGGTGCACGCCATCGGTTCGGGTACTTAAATAAAACTTTTGCCCGGTACCGTCAAGCGCTCCGAGAAAGAGCTAGCAAAAATGTTCGAGGGTAGAAGCGAGACAGGGGAGAAATAACTGCCTAGACAAGTACGATCGAGCTATACAGGACTCTTCTCGGTACTCGAACATTTTTCATGACATATAAAAAAAAATAGTAACAGTTCGAAAAAGAAAAGAACGACCGTACGGAACTCTGAAAATCTCGTTAGACGATACCATTTTTTTCCTTCTTTTTATTTGTCGCGAATGGACTATTTTATTCGCGACGAAAAGCGCGCGAGAGAAATCATTAAATACGTCTTCGGCGACGTCGTCTTGCGGCGCGAGGCGTTGACACGATATCGCAAAATTCTACTGTATAATGGCTCTATACGATTTCCCGCGGGGCTAAATTACCATATATATATCAGAGCGGTCTCCGAAAAAGCATGGAAGCAGCCTCGCGAAAGCTGGTACGAGAGATCGATCGTTTGCCCGACGAGAGGTGCCCTTTCTCCTTCTTCCTTATTTTTTCTTTTTCTTTCGTTTATATTTAACCTTTCTTTTATGTGTTCGTTTCCTCGTCGTTGATTTCGTACGAAGCTTTCAAGATTTTCCACCCTCGTATACGCCTATATATATATATATACCTATGTTTCTAAGGGCTGTGCCATTTTTTTCCCGTAATTCGATTACACGAAATTTTCATCGAGAATACTTCGAAGACGGAATATTTTCGTCTCGCGAAAAAAAAGCTCACGTTCGCGCAATTTATGGAATTAAAGAAAGATCACGAGTCGCAAATGCGACAATACATTATTTTTCTTTTTTTTTTGTCAGTGGGTGACGCGTAAACGCAATTTTACAAAAATCAGAGAATACTTCGAATCAATAATATTCGCGATATATAAGCACACGACGAATCGTAAGCTCTACCCTTTGGCCGCGTGACGTAGTATACTCGAGCCTTGAGCCCTCCGGCGAGCGTGACGTCACGTTCGTCACGTTCCGTAAACAACCCTTGCGGAGTCTCTTTCGTTTCCACCGCAGCGTCGACTCGATCTCTCTCTCTCTCTCCCTCGTTCCTCGTCCCCGTTTTTTATAACCGGAACATACGACAATTTTACACCCAAAGAAATATTAACACCATCAGTTATAACAATTCTATGTAAAAATTGTCCGGACTTTTGATTAATCGACGTGAATTCGATTCAGCCGAGTCGATTGGAGTTCTCGATGATGAATTAATTCATCGAATATCGAATGGCTTTTGCGCCCAGGGGGGATGTGATCGCGCGTCGGAAAAACTATTCGAAGCGACACGTTCGATTCCACGAATCGACGAAACGTTTCTCTTCGTAACGGTTAACGAAATGGAAATATAACCAGCAGGTAAAATTGTCGATTAACACGGGTGTCAACACCTAGGCGTTACGTTTCTCGTTTGACTAGTCCTATCGAGAGATATACGCGTACCTATCGATGCTAGCGTATAATTCACTTAGCGAAATATAATTTTGTTGAACGTTCTCTCTCGATGGCTCGCGTTTCGTATTCACGCGCCATCGCGTCCCTCTCCTCACATCGACGAGTGATAAGTCGAAAATTTGGTTATCGGGCGAATAGCGCGGCTATATAGTAACGGAGAATGGCTCGTCCCTCGCAAGGTAAAATTACGTAGAAATATAATATGAATATTCGATTACGAATTAACGACATCGATAACCGTATGCGCATGGGTATTGGACGCATACGGTCCAACCAACGATACATTTTGCAAATAGGAAGGACGCACACGAAGCAAACAATACAATCGACGAGTATTCGACTAACCCGATATTTTTCCATCGTACCGTAGGCCCTCGATATCAGCATATTCCGCACAATTGCAATCGTCGAAACTCGACTATACGATATGTATATCGCGATGTTTGCGCAGATATACCCTCCTGTCCGTCTGTCCGTCGTTCTGTCTCTCTCTTTCTCGTTAATTTCACAGATTGCGTATCATGGTACAGCGAGAATCGTGAATTTTCGCATAAATTCGATGCGCTCTCGTTCATGCAGAATATTCCACGGAATTACATAATACCACGATGACACACGAGCAACATGATTTTTGGTTTGCACACATTTATTACTTCGTTGAATTTTCGAATGATTGTGATCAACGTTATTGTTTAAATTTGACTTTAGATTATTATTTCCAATATATTCACGACTATGAGTTACAGAGTGTATCGCGATAATTATGCTCGATGATAAGTCGATTCGGGTAACGAAAAAATAAAATAATATAAAAGATAAATAAATACAATAAAAAATACACGAAACTTTGGAAATAGAAATTTTCCGAAGCTTCTATTCCGGTTAATGCAGTTTCTTGATCCACAGTGCGATCATTAAGGCTATTCTCTACTTGGCGAGGTCGACAGCTGTTTTTTTTCTCTCTCTCTCTACTTTTTTTATTCGATAGCGAACTGACGAAGTGAATCTCGAAGTTGCGTCGAATTGGAACAAGTTTCGAAGAGGCGTGGTCCCTTCGAGTTCTTCTCTCTCACTCTCTCTCTCTCTCTCTCTCTCACCCTGCGCGACTCGAATCGCTATCCCCCTTGGAGTTAGCTGAATGCTCTATAAAGTTCGAGACGACGAGGACGACGATGGCATTAGGTGCAGTGATATCGAGCCATGGTCTAGAACGAGGTCTAAGGTGCGACTGAAAGGGGAAAACGTAACCGAGGTAAAGACAGAGAGTGGGAGAGAGGGAGAGAGAGAAGTTCATGGATGAGGTCACGGATGTTCGAGGCCAAGAGCCAAGGAAAACTGGATTAGTCGCAGGGCATGGTCTTCTCCTACAATCCCAACCCTCGTCTCCCTCGCTTCCAAGTCAGTCCTCGGTTCGGTGCTCACTTTGATGCATAATTATTACTCGTTGTTAGTTGGGCTAAGTCTCGAGAGAAGTAAAAGTAACGATGAGATAGATACTCGTAAAGCTTCGTGAGCTAGAGAGAGTAAGCAAGAGTGTAGTGGGGGGGGGGGGGGGGGGAGGGTTGGAGGCTGAAAGTGAGTTGGCAAAGGCGGAAGAAAGAAGCCAAGAAGCCTGATCACCGTGCCGATGTAATTTAAAAAGTTCACGTCGTCTCGTGAAATTGATAAATCGCGAGAGGCATTTTTTTCCTTAATTCCCATCTCGCCTTCTCTCTTTTTCTCTCGCTCGCTTACCAAGACTTTGCCGTACTTGGAGGCAAGGATCTCGTGCGCTGACGCTTGCGAGCGCAATCAGCGATAATCTTCTCGCATCTCCGGAGTAATAAGTTGAAAAGTCCATTTTTCCACATTCATCACGGTTGGCCGATGGAGACTCTTTTTTCACGTCGATCGTTTCACCAGTCTCCCCTCTTATTCCCGAACCCTTTCTCTCGCTCGTCGGCATTGAGGAACTACGAGAGAAAAAAAGTAAGAAAAAAAAAAGAACGAAGCGATTTTCCACCCTCGGCTGTCTAACGTCATTAATTAATTATTCAATTAGCCACGAATGCCATCGCGTCAGGCAGAATTAAATATTACCCTTTCGACCCTATAAGCGATCTCCCATCACAATTACCAGCGTTTTAATTTCAATGGTCAACCACTAACTTATAATATTCGCGATAAAATACAATCGAACAATATTTTCCGTCGTCTCATGTTTTTCATTTAAGATGAAGAATAATTCTGTCTCGCAATTAATCGTTCGTACGTCATCGTTGGTTCTTCGGGATTTGATAAAACGAAAATATGTTTCTCTAAATAAGCGAACGGGGGATGAACGAGGGTGCAAAAATATTTTCTTTTTCTTTTCTACAAAATCTCATGAATTATTAAAAATATCCTCCTGTCGGCTATATCCGCCTTCGCTCGTTCTTCCTTCGAGGCTCTCGGATACTTCCTTTTCATTCGTTCCTTTTTTTGCTTTCTTTTTCCGCTTCCTTTCCTTTCTTTATATATCTATTATCCGAAAAGAAGGGGCTTCGCGTTGTAGGTACAAAATAATTCTAATTTCTTTCCGGTGTGCCCTCGTCCGGGTGGGGCATGAATTTATGTATGAATTCAGCTCGTGCGAGACGACGACGACGACGACGACGACGAGAACGACGATCGCTCCCTCGGATTGTCCGCGATACTTCTAGCAAGGAGGCTTTAACAGTAGCAAGAGGGATGAGCGATCCGTTAGATGCGGGCCGTTAGAGGGCTGTATATATAAGAGCTAGATGTGTTATTTCATTCAGGTGAATGCTGCGGGACGAGGGTTTTGCCGTAGGGGATGAACGAGTGAGAGCGAGAAAGAGGGAAAGTGTGTGTGTGTGTGGGAGAGAGAGAGGGAAACGAAAGTGAGCTAATGCACGCGTACAGGGCGTTTCAAGGGATCAGTTCTCGCCGAAGACGTTTCAAGGGTAGAAGGGGATGGTATTAACGTCATCCCCTGCCGAAGATTGATGGAGCTCTATCCCAACGGGGCGTCAGACACGGCTCACCTCTGCCATCCCAACCCTCGACGTTTCTCTCTCTCTCTCTCGCTCTTCCTTCTGCCCCTGTGTGCTTCCATGCGTCTTCCATGGCCCATAGATGGGGTTTCTTACAAGCTCCCCCGCAGTCCTTTTTTTCTACCCCTCTGCATCAACATTTTCCCTCCTCGGCGTATCGTCCCAAACTCCCCCGCAGCTTATTTTCTCCTATCCCGCCAACTCGGGTCATTCCCCCCATTTATCCGTTCTGAATTTGGTCGAGAATGGGAGGTGCTAAAAATCCAACGGTCCGTTCTCATAAACTGTTATGGGGCCTGATCTGGCTCTCGTATTTATCATCGTCCGAAATGGCAAGGAGAAAAATCCTCCCCTGATGTATAATGAAGAAAATTCTTTCTCCATATCCGTGCCTTAACACCGTACACATAAATAACGAATAGCGTATACGCCCATACCGATAAGATGTTTTTTCTTTTTTTCTCGATCGTTATAAGATCGAAGAAAGAAGAGATCGAGACGATGTTGTAAACAAATAGGGATAGTTCGCGAAATTGTCCTTATGGGTAACTGCGAGTTGATATTTTCGAGTTCCTCGTACCTCAGCCTTTGGATCGTGGGATTATAATTCCCTCATTCAGTCTCTCTTTTATATAAGCACACACAGCACGACCAACGCCAACGAACGTATTCGTAGTTCTGGATACGCAACCTATGCGGAATCATCCCTGTGTGTGTGTCTGTTTCTCTCTCTCTCTTCCCGACGGTTATATATACATACATTTCGAGTGGATCCCTCGAAATCGGTTTGGCAAACAAGGAATTTCGCAGTCCTTTGGGCAGCTTCGATGTACGAAGCTTTACTACCCCTCGGTCTTCAAACCCCTCAGAGCTCTCTTCCTCTCTGTTTGTCCTGCGAAACTTCCTGGTCGGTATACTACCGAGAAAGAGATCGTCGCTGGTACGACCAACGTTGATATATAAGCGATCGTACAGAAAGGAAGCGAGCCGTCTTTCTATCTCTCTCTCTCATCTCGTCTCGTTCAACACGAGGAGGGGCTAAAGTGCCGCGAGAGCACACATCGCGGAAATCGTCGTCGTTCAACGAACGAGGACAACACACGGGAGCGATGCCGAAGGCGGGTGTGTGTGTGGAGGAGGGAATGGGGTGGGGGTCCGAAAAGGCTCCGTTCGAGTATCTGGGAGTCAAGGATTCAGGTGAACGTCCTTGTTCGTTCAACTATAGAAACTATCGAACAATCGTCGATTAGGAAAGGAGCGAGAGCTTCGCGTCTCCTCGCTCGTAAGTCTTCGGCTCTTCTAACACACACACGCATATAGACACATGTACGTACGAGCACACTCGCACCGAGGAAAAGAAGAAGAGCAATTTCAAAGCACTCTATCCGACTACCTTCTTCGTCTTTTTTTTCGCGAAATCGTTTCGAGCCATGCTTTTCAACCCCTATCCCTCTCACCACCCCCTACCCATCTCTACCCTCCCCCCCATACACCGTTATCGCGTTATCCGCTCTCTCGACTACCAACTCTTTTACGTGTGTCCCACTCGATTTTTCCACACTCCATTTTCCACCTCGTTCCCCCAACGTTTCTATTTACCTTGCAATCTTTTCTAACCCCCCGGATCTCTCCCCCCCCCCATCTCTTTCTTGCACTATTTTCTTTGCCGTTTCTCGTGCCAATCCTGGAAAAGAAAATAAAACGCCTTCGGACAAATGTCAACACGTTTGCGACCTTGCAACTGAGCAGAAATCTTTAATCGATTCCACATTTTCTTTCCCCGCCTCTCTCTATCGTTTCCAATTCCCCGTGTGCGCGAATCGACCATTCGCATTATTATTTTTTTTCTTGAACGGAGGAAAGAGAAAACGAGGTCACTTTACAAATTCGCTGAGGAATTCATTGGAAAAAAGAGCAAATAATACGGCGGACGCGGAGGGTGTTGTGACCAAATTTAACACTATCTCGTAAATTGGTGAGACTCGAGATACGTGGGGTAGATGGGTGGGCCAGCGGAGTGGGTGAGTGGGGGAGGTCGCGGAATTTATCATTTCGTCGTGTTGAAGTGGAACGACGGAGCGACATGGCTGAAATTGCAGTATTTGGGAGTCGAGTGCCGAGAGAAAGATGGCGAGGAGTGTTGGAGCGGCAGAATGCCCCCCAACTTCCACCCCCTTCCTCTTACTTTTCCTCTTGTTCTGAAGGAGCGGCGATGTAGCTGTGTGTAGTGGCAACGGAGTGGATGAATTGTGAGAGGCGTGCAGCTGCTAAAATGTGGCCACGATCGAAACTTTCGTTTGGATTTTTATCGATTCGATCGAGACCAGACTCGATCGTAGTCGCGTGACAATGAGAAAACGAGAGGAAAATGTAAAAAAAAAACTGAACGCGAGATAAAAGATCGGGTGAGAAAAAATAAAAAGAAAAATGTAACCATCGCGACGTTCGTCGACACTCCGGTCACATTCTTCCTTTCTTCGATTGCTGACACGACGTCGGATCGACGAGGACGTTATATACTTCTTGAAAAGCCGAGGCAGAAGTAGGCATAGGAAACGATGAATCGGCGAAGATATACAAATATATAGATCCATTTCGGTAGTCGTGGGACGTCGTTGGTGCCTGACTAAACCTCTGCCTACACCACTACCGCACTGCGACAATTCGATGGCTCGATCGCGATGGTGGAAAGAGCGAGATAGAGTGAGTTAGAGAAAGTGAGTGTACGAGGGAGAGATAGAGAGAGCAGGAGCCAGGCCGACGTGCGCGCCTGGCGGTCTTCGACCCAGCATACACAGCTGCGAGGAAGCAAGAGAGAGTGTGAGCGAGAGAGAACAACCCCTTCGAGCCTCAGAAAATGCCATCCTCGAACGCAACAGCATACGAAACAGCGACGATAGGACCTGACTCTGCCGAAAATTTACTCCACAATAGTCCAAGAGCTTTCGAGACGGATTATCGGAATTCAACCGATGCTTTCCTATATTCACGTCCACGTGGCAGACAAAATGAATTAACGTAATTGATAAATTTTCAATGATAATCATGACAAATATATTCTTCATATTTTTATCAAATTAGTCTCGTGGTAATTAACATTGAATAATATAAATATTCAGGTATTAGTTAAAATGCATACACAATTTGACTCGACTGTTCTTCAGTTTGGAAAAAATAACAACGTAGAATAGTTAAGCTTCTAGGGGTTGTCGAAATAAAGCGGGTGAGCGTAAAATATTGTTGAGGTCGTGGGGTGAGGAGTAAGAAACGGGGTACTGTATCAGCACAGGAAGCTGACGAGATCTAGAAGAGACCCGGGGCGTCTTTCCTCGTTGCGGCTGTGACGACGAGAAGATCCACCCCCACCCACCTAACCACTCCCTCTCTCTCTCTCTCTCTCTCATCTCTGAAGCACCCAATTGCGCTTCACTACGCGATTTCGGGATAAGAGCCCATCTCTCCCTCTCTCTCTCCCTCTCTCACCCTCTCCATCCCTCTCATTCTCGCTCCCTCGGCATCTTTCAAAAGCCGGAAGAGGATACACATCCTTGCTTTTGCTCTCGCGTAGGTCTATTTCTCACCGCGCGCGCAATGTCTCGGAGACATCCTCCGGCATCTCGATGTAACGTTGGAAGCTTTATCAGGAAAACATGAGGAGAAGGAGGAGAAGGAAGGACGACGCGGCAATTTGTCGTGCCGAGAAGTTTCGTTGATGAAAGCGCGTCTCTCTCTCTCTCTCTCCCTCTCTCGTTCAAGATGCGAGAAGAGAGGACATGGCGGATTTCTCACGAGCCAAAACACCGCGACGCAGAACGAGGAGAGGGGTGAGAGAGACTTCTAGGAAAGGGCGGACCAAGGTGCTCGATGTGAGTAGCGGATATTCGGTATGCCTCGAGGGCGCCCTCTCGCGATTCCCGTTGAGAATGAAGATACATATACAGAAGCTTTAAGCTCGTTCTGTGGGGAATACGAGAACGAGAAATTCTCCCAACCCACCCCCCCCCCCCCCCCGCTTTCCTCCTCCTCCTTCACCGAAAACGACCGTAGCGATGTAACGGGCAAAGCCTTCGCAACGCGATGAGATCTCGAAACGATTCTGCAAGCAACTGCAGCTGAGAGTGAACCAGACCGAGGAAGAGAGTGAGAGAGATAGAGAACGAGAGATGAGAAATGCAGGAAACTCGCCATACTCGGAGACCAGAAACTCGAGTTTATGTCGTGGCAATGCTCGTCGACGTAGACGACAAGGATTGTAGGATGAGCACGACGTACCGGACTTGTAACTCTACACGGATTCCGTGATTGCCGTATGGACCTACCTAACACCACCGAGATAGCACGTACAACCAAACCCCTCGGAGTATTCCCTCGGCGTTTCAACGCGGTTTTCCCTTCCGTTTCCGTCCAGTTTCTCACTCTCCTTGTTCGTACTACTGCACATCCTCTTCTTCGTCTTCTTCTTCTTCTTCTTCTTCATCTTCGTCCTCATCCTCGTCCCTAGCCGCTGTTCGTCCAGTTCTTCTCCAGACTCCTCGTCCTCTTCGTTCATCGAATTTAATTGAGACACTTGGGCAATCCTCGAATCTTCCGACGAGGTCCAAATCTTCTCGGACGTTTCTGGAATATTGTCCCGATTTAAGTGAATCTTGAAATTCGTTGAATTTCCCGAAATTCCTTGCTTCGTGTAGATAAGTACTGATTTTTTGTTTGGGCTCTCTCTCTCTCTCTCTCTCCCTGTTTTTTTGTTTCGTTTTTCTTTGGCGCGCAGATGAGATTTCCGTGTCATCGATCGTTAGTCGGTCTCGAAGTGAGGGACGAGCTTTCGATAATCCTGTGTTTATCTCGCGCGAGAACCCGATCGTCCATTATCCTCGTCACTTCGTGGTTGCTCGCGCCTCTCGCTCGTCTCTCTCTCTCTCTCTTCTCTCTTGACTCTCGTTGCTTACTCGAGGATGTTACACATATATGTATAGTCTCTTCTCTTACACCCTCATCCCTTATCTCCATCTCTCCCATTCTCCAATTCTCTCTCTCTCTCTCTCTCTCTCTCTCTCTCGCTCGCTCTCTGTTACTGCAGTACACATTTGCCCAGAGTGGAGCATCAGCATCCGATGTCCACACCGGATCCGTTCGCTGACAGGATCCATTAGAAGCGGTTTACTTAGGGAGGGGTCCTTCAGGATTAGCTCGCACACGTCACAGGCAACGCTTCCTCTCACTGTCGAACTCTACAACCTCCTACCCTATGCCCTCCTGCCCGTCGATGATTTTCTCTCTTTGCTCCTGAGCTAAACAATCTTTGGCTCATGGAGTACGCCAGATGCATCGTCATGCATACTCAACCCACTCGATTTTTTCTGTATTTTCATTTGCTCATCCCTCTCGAGCCCCTCAATAAAAACTTAAGTCGAAAGATTGGATTTACTTTGTGGCACTCGGAGAAACCAAAAAAAAATAACGAAAATACGAGTATTTTCAATCTGAAGAGATAAGGGTGACATAGGATTAGGAAATTTCTGTTACAGCAAGGGTTGACACATTTTCTAAATAAAATATACATACGAAATGGTAAAACGATCGACATTTGCGTAAAACAAAAACAAAAAACAAACAAAAAACACATGGAAATCCGTTTATCAGTTCGGGTCTCGATTATTATTCAATTCTAGGAAACAGGCGAATGTGTCGACATTGACAGCCTCGACATCAGAGTAAAAACAATATCGTCAAAGTAACGAAAAAATATTTGTTTACGTGGCATGAAAACAATCGTTAATTAATAATCCAAAGAACACAGAGCTGGTACGTTACAAAATTTCGAGCTCTCGTTTCATTCCACCCCCCCCCCCCCCCGCCACTGTGCGCAAAGCGAGGGTCGAGAGTCGGAATTAATATTTGAACTGGAAAATGGGCAGAGGTCTTTCAGAGAGAAAATATTTAACTCCGTACCTTTATCATCGCGTACCTCATTTCCGGTATGATGCAATCCACCTCCCATCCCCCCTCTTCCTCTCCTCGTTCTTCACCCGGTTCGCTCAAATCCGTTAAGCCAATTAACGTACGGGTAACTAGATGCCCTTATCCTTCGGCGTTTCAACGCTGCGATAGCCGAGTGACGAAAGAACGTTACGAGCAAATAGAGCGAACGAGAGAGGTAACGAATCCTGTAGAACCCGGTCATATCATCCCCCGTATGAGGATGGGTGGTAGTGGTGGGGACATAAGGGGGTTGGGAAAAGCGTCATAAACGACGATTCTTCCTGGGAAATCCCTCAGAAACGAGCCACACCCATCGGGACTCTCATATCCTGGCTGCGTTTTCTCTACGATGCCCTCTTTTCATGTGACGCTCGTCTCCTCTACGAGCTCACGGGGGAAAATAATCGCTGACTATTAGGAAAAAGCCCGGATGTAACGACGACGACGACGAAGACGACAACGACGACGAGGAAAGAGGAAGAACGAGGAAGAACGACGACGTCGAGGTTCGCACGAGCGATGCGGGATCGGCTATTAATCTCGAGCTTGCGCGCATCGTACCATTTGGAGCTGTAAAAGCCCAACGGAGTTTGAATGCCCTTCGGTCGTTTCGTACGATCTTCCAGGATGATGTTCGCGATCCCTCGAAGCTGTTTTCTTCTATTTTCGGTCTTTCTCTTTGTCTCGCGCTCAGCCTCGTATAAACTGGACAAATCCTGGACCAACGTTTCAAAGCTTCGTAACAAAATCCTCTCGATTCTCCAACAATCGTTGAAAAAGCTCCGTGACGATTGGACATTACGGAACCGGCTGTTTAGCCAGAAGCGAGCCGACAATGACAGAAGGAGAGAAAGAGAAAGAGAGAGAGAGAGAGAGAGAGAGAGAGAGAGAGAGGTGGTAGAAGGGTACGCGGGCCGATGATGATGAAAGGGATCCGCGTTACGTGTCAAGCACGTGCCGCTCCTGGACGCTGTTGTGTCGCTCACGTGTCGAGGGCACGTGTCCGTTGCCTCGCAACAGCCTGCTACGCTGGCAAACGCCAGACGATCCGACTCGTTGAGATTTTCAATTGTATTCGTACCTCCGTTACAAATCCGGAAAATATTTTCCACGAATATTGAAAATTGATAACGAAAACTCGTAAATTTTCCAAACGAAAAACAGAGTCGTATTTGTTAACGCGAGGGAAAAAGGAGATATGAGTCGTGAGACGGGGGCTAGGTGCTTAAGAAACGATAACGTAGTTCCGTAAATTCGTAATTAAAACATTATTATCGCGTTGGCTGCCGCGAGCATGACCCACTTTCCGTCTCTCTCGACCGGAATGGCTCTCGGCTTGAGTAAGAAAATTATAGCCACGCGAAGAATATGATTGGGCGAGCGCGAAGCACACAAACGGAGAGGGAGAGAGAGAGAGTAAGAGAGAGGAGTCAGACTGGTACTGAGCAACGTGATAGGGATGATAACGAGTGTGCGAAGGGGTGCGCAATTAAGTGAGAACGAGAGCAACGACAGTCGGTAGAACGGGAATTCACGAAATGATGGAACGAGAAGTGTCTCCGTTACGGAGCGAGAAAGAAAGTGAAAGCGCGAAGAGAGGGATGATCGATGTGTATATATATATATATGTATATATATAGGGAGGGTGGTAACTTGGTAACTCTCGAGCCGGTGGTGGGACAGAAAACGCGTGCATGAGCCACGTGCTGAAACGCCGAGGGTGAATGAGACGAGAATGTGCAAGAGGAGTGCGAAAGGGATGGAGGAAACGCGTCCTGGTACGACACACCCTAAGGGTTCTCTCAACTCCTCCTCCCCCTTCTCCACCATCCTCTGTCTCTCTCACTCTTTGTCCCGGATCGATAGTCGACCCCCGCGACGACTACGAATTTCGCGAACGAGACGACGGCACAGACGGTCGGAGATAGAGAAAGAAGCATAGGGTTGAGAATTGGTAGTGGTGTTGGATGAAGCGAGAGCGAGAGGGTGATATACCAGAGACTGTGTGTGTGTGTGCGTGTAGCTCGAAGGATGTTGGCAAGACGGGGAAAGGGGTTCGAAGAGACAAATTGCCCGAGATCTCGAACAGTGCAGCTACGACGACAGTTTCTAGACTCTATCCTCTCTGCTATTCGTAGTTTCTCCAGCATACATTTTCGTGGTATATCAACCCCAGGATCCGGCTGACTCTAACTGCCAGTGACGATGGAGATGGAAGTTGGTTTTTTTTACTAAATTTGATCAAGCCCATTATCTAACGAATAATTTCCTTTTTGTTTCTTCTATCGGAATTTTAAATGATTATTATTATTGCGTAATAATTATTCTGTTCTGAAAAATGAGATTTCACTTTTGCAAACAACCCTATTCAATAGTAGGAATAAAAATTTCGAATGTACGAAGATCGGTGACTTGTTTATTTTTTATCCTTCCGGTGTATGCGTTTCAATCCATGGGAATGGAAAACCTTCGTGGGGATGAGAAGGGAGGGGGGGGGGGGGGGGGGGGGGGGGGGGGGAGTGAGAGCGAAAGATGAAGAGGTGTGGATTTCCAACGGTACCTATTTCAGAAATCTCCGCAGCCATCCGAGCCGTGTCGCATCACGACCTCCGCTATTCTTCGCTATTTTCTCTTGCTCTCTCTCTCTCTCCCTCCTTCTCTCCACGGTCTGCAGTCTCTTTGAAGATTCGTTGGATATCCTCGCGGGAACAGACGACGACTCCCGATAACGATAAAATCGAGATAAGACCCTCGAGAGAGAAAGAGAGAGAAAATGTCTCTCGCGGTTCCCACAGGACTTTGCGTCCGTTTTCTCGGTATATGTATACCCGTGTGTTAACACAGAGACGCGCGAAAATAAGAGGGAAAAACCTGGAGGATAATGGATTTGGGGGGAGGGTGACGAGGGAACGAAACGATCTTGCCGGATCGAGCTTTTCGTTCCACGGCGGTACAAACCGCGTCTACGAGTTAACCCCTCCCCCCCCCCGCCCTCTAGACAAAATTATTTTATATCTTTGCCCTGGGATTCTTTGACCTATATCGATGATTTTTTAATTTTTTCGTATAAACTACCCTCCGCCTTACCCTCTGTAGAAAATAATTTTATTTCCCTCCGGCAGCTTCCTCGACCCTCGTGTATAATTTATATTGATATATCAGAAATTTGACGATGCTTGTTATATTCCTGTACTAATTTTTCTTTCTCTCTCTCTCTCTCTCTCTCTCGGTGAGTACGCTAGACAAGCTTACTTTCGCTGCTCTGAAATTTCTGATTCTGCTGGGCTGCTGCCTTCGGGCTTTTCTGTTTCTAGCTTCTAAGCGTGCTCCTTATCGCTTTTCATCGATTTTTCCATTCGACTCTGTTCTCATTCACCTGTGCTACTGGGAAAATTGGTGAATTGCGGTGACACATTTTCTAACCTAATTCTGGAATCTACCGGAGCTGCTGTAAAGTCTCGTGCTTTCTCTGTCTTATCCTGGAGACTTTGTGCGCATGCGCCTTATTACTCATCCAGCGCCGCCTGCATGACACCGATCGTCTCACGTGTAATCACAGTTCGGCATCTTTACCATCAATCGTCGCTTGTGGTTCACATTACCAGCATCTGGATCACACTTCAGTCAATGACCGCTCGGCGCTACGATCCCCCTCTACTCCATCGATCGCTGCCTGTGTGATCACGGTTCAGTCGGGCTATATTACTGTCGATCGTCGTCTTAGCTCGCGCTAGTGTTCTATATTGTTTTGATTGACTGGGGATTGTGTCTCTTACTGCTTAGCCTACACTCTATACTGCGCATAGTATACGTCGTGATTATCGCACACTGCCGTATCTGCAAAAGTGTGACGTAGGCTCTTGTGCTGCACGTGCCTACGTATCGCCGCGGTTCTGTACGTCTGTACGTATGTCTGGGGTATGTGTTAAGTGTTACAGGCCAATTGTGAACGATTCGATTGATTGCTTGTGTTGCGGCCGCTCACTTCACCCGGGTTGCGTTAAATATTATTTGGAACGGAGGTCTGTTAACGCCTGTTGCAAAACTCATCTTCGAGCGATGGAGGCGAGCACCTCATCATCTGTCACTCCGGCTATCAATGTCAGATCTCCTAGTGACGCGCCCGTCAGTGCACCGGTAACTCTCGAGTCGATCGCATCTCTCGTGCGTCAGGTAAATGAGAAATCTGATCTTATTACTTCAGAACTCAGGTCATCGATAGCGGCTATTAACGGAAATTCTACGAAGCTTGCCAGTGAACTGCGCGCGGCGATAGCTGATATAAATGTTACGCTAAGTGAGATACCGAAGCTCGTTCGAACTGTCTCTTCCCACTCAGTAGAAATTGCTTCCCTACGGTCAAGTAACGCCGCGCTTACTAACGAGATTACCTCATTAAAAGCGGAGATCCACAATGCGCCTATCCCGAGCAAAGGTTCGGCTGAGATCGTTGTTGCGGGCATTCCGGAAGGGGTGACGGACTCTCCGCGCAGCTTAGTGGAGAAAGTTCTGACTGCGCTTGGGGTGAGCGCTCTTATTTGCCATGTCTTGGATGCCCGCGCTATGGTGCGCAAGGCTTCGGGTTCTACCCTATCTCCGGGCTCGGGGGCTGGACCTAACACAACGCGTCGCTCTTTCTCGATTGCCGTGACTCTCACTTCGGCGGCGGTCAAAGACGCAATCATAAATGCTAAGAAAGCGAAGCGTGATCTTAGAATCAGCGAGGTGTTAAATACTAATATCAAGGGCAATATCTTCGTCAACGAGCTCCTGTCGGCGGAGTGCTATAGGTTGTTGCGGCAGACAAAAGCGCGTGCGGTGGAGGCAGCGTATAAATATGTTTGGGTTAAAAATTCTACCATCTTTGTGAGAAAGGATAACGGTCAGCCAGTGATCACTATTCGTTCTGGTGATGATTTGTCTATGCTGATCTGACTGCCCAAGTCGTCTGCAGTATCCCCGAGTATTTCGAACGTTACGCGCGTTGCTAGTTTATCTGACCTTCGGACTCCGTTCGCGTTACCCGACGGAAATTCACGAGTGCAAGTCCCAAACTTTTTATCGATAGTGCATTTTAATGCTAATTCTCTCCTTGGGCACATTGACCTCGTGCGCATTTACTTTGAGGAAAACCCTTGCCACATCATCTCGGTCTCTGAAACATGGCTTCAACCTCGTATCCACGATGACCTTGTCAACCTCGTTGACTTCTTCTTGGTACGCAATGATCGTGTTGGGAAGGGTGGTGGCGGGGTTGCTTGCTTTATTCACAAGTCGTTGACTGCTAAGATACTCGATTCCTCTCCGAATCTTTTTTCGAACGCACCCGAGTATATAATCCTTCAGATTGTGTTGCCTCGGGGTGAGTCTGTCCTTTTTTCAACACTATATAGGAGGCCTAAGGGGCAGCTCCTTCACGACTTTGAAGCGAACTTTTGTCGTTTGGCTCACCGTTACAAGAATATTGTTATTGTTGGTGACTTTAATTGTAATTTGCTTCTCAATGATTACACAGCCAGCTTCCTTAAAAACTTCATCGTCTCTCACGCACTGTTTCTCGTGCCGTCTGGTGCCACATACCATACCTCTCATAGTGACTCATGGCTTGATGTGGCGATTCTCGACGATAGTGATAAACTCGTATCATTCTGTAAATCACAGGCACCCTTCATTGCGGGTCATGATATGCTTTCGGTTCGGTATGCAATTCATATGCCGTCTAATTCTACTCGTAAAATTATCAAACGTAGCTTGGCCAAATTCGATCATCGGGAGTTTCTAGTGACCGTACGCTCTGTGTTGTCTTCGGTGGCGTCTGCTGATTCTCAAGTCATCTCCACCGTCGAGCAGCTTGAGGCTCGATTAACAGCGGTAACGCAGTCACTCTGCTCTGCGCTTGACAGGCATGCTCCAGTTGTAGAATTCGTAGCCAAGAAGCATCCCACTCCGTGGCTTACGAACGAACTAAAAGTTAAGATTAAGCGTAAGAATGCTCTTTATAAGCGAGCTAGAAGGGCTAACAGTATCCCGTGCTTTTTGCAGTACAGACTGTTTCGCGATCAAGTCACAATGGACATTAGAAGGGCTAAGAATGATTTTTTATTATCAAAGCTCAATTCGATACGTGATCCGAAGATTATGTGGGCTGAGCTGCGGCACCTAGGTCTGGTCAAAGTGGCGCTATCTTCTCCGCTTAATTTCTTTTCGCCAAATGAGCTGAACTTCCACTATGGATCTATCTCTGCCACTTCGCCTCCGATCACTGATGCTCAATTTCTATCGATCATGCTTGAAACGCCGAGTGTGGCTACTCCGTTCGCCTTCAGTGAGGTCTCGGAGACTGTGGTTCTTGGGTACTTGCGCCGTTCCGAGTCCACCTCTCTCCGTGCTGGTCCCGACGGTATTTCAAAATTCGCAATTGCTAAGTCGCTCCCTATTCTGTGCACGCAACTGGCGGAGATATTCAATCTATCTATGCGTCTCGCTTACTTTCCCGATTTGTGGAAGATGGCGCACATCCGCCCGCTTTTGAAGGTTAAGACGCCGCGGACGCCCTCGGATACGCGACCTATAGCAATTCTTCCTGAACTGTCCAAGGTTTTTGAGCGTTTAATATTTGACCAGATTTCGAGGTACCTTGCGACGCGAAATTTTTGGGATGCAAGGCAGTCTGCATATAGATGTTCTTACAGTACTCAAACAGCCCTGTTGAGGGTTACTGATGATATCCGGAGGGGAGTGGATGAGAGGAAATTAACAATCCTTGTCCTCTTTGACTTCAGCAAGGCGTTCGATACGGTTCCGCATGGCAACCTCCTTAGAAAGATGAGATTGGCCGGTTTCTCTGACTCCGTGCTTAAATGGTTCTACTCATACCTTTCTGGTCGATCGCAGGTCGTTGCCGATGGAAGTGGCGGTTTCTCAGATCGGATTCACTTGTCGGCCGGCGTACCGCAAGGTTCCGTCCTTGGGCCGCTGCTTTTCTCTCTATACATAAACGATGTTGGTGGCAATCTCAAATACTGTGATCACATGATCTTCGCCGATGACACTCAGATTTACCTCCAGTGTTTCCCTTCGGAACTGAACGCTACTATTGCCAAGGTGGAGCATGATGTCAGGGTCATTGCTGATTTTGCTGACCGGAACGGGTTGTTACTAAATATCGCGAAATCTAAGGCGCTAATTATGGGTAGTAGGGCCTACTTGTCAGGCATAAAGCTATCGGAGGTTTCGCCAATTACCCTCGGGGCCTTAACTCTTCCCTACGTGATGGAGGCACGCAATTTGGGAGTTGTTTTATCTTCTGACTTATCGTGGAATGGCCATGTTGCCGCTGTCTCGCAAAGTGTTCACGGGGTGTTGCATAAATTGAAGCATCACAAATCCTCTCTTACTACCGAGGTAAGGATCATGTTAGTTAGATCTCTAATTCTGCCCCATTTCGATTATGGATGTCTCGTTTATCATGATCTTACGGAGTCCCTTAACGGCAAGCTAGAGAAATTGCTGAATTCTTGTATCAGATTCATTTTCGATCTGCGTCGTGATGCGTCAATCTCACAATATCGGCAGAGGCTGGGTTGGCTGTCGGCTAAACGACGGCGGGTATACTTCCTCGGTGTATCTATGTACCGTGCACTTTTTTCCAGTGTGCCGGGGTACATCAGTGAGATTCTGCCTAGGGAGGCTCCTGAGGTGAGAAGGTCGGCTAGGCGGGAAGATCTTGTTGCTTTTGATATCCCCATTCACCGCACGACGACGTTTCACCGGGCTTATCGTGTTGCTGGGCCTCTCCTCTGGCATTCTCTGCCGGGAAGGGTTCGGGAGTCGGCGTCCGTCGATATATTCAAAAGCGGGCTATTATGCTATCTTTTGGAGATGGAAAGGCAAGCTCGCTAGCTCGGTCGTCCTTGATTACTATTAGTATTACGATTGTAGTATAGTACACCAGGGTATGCTATTATGCTATTATCATTTTCCACTTTTGTATTATATTGCCGCTACGATGCTACTCCATTATACGGACTTGTAAGTTTATGGTTTACAGTATGATATTGTTACTGGCATTATTGTTTACGGTGCTACTATGTATGCGATGGAGTTTTTTGAGTTTTGAGTTCTTATTTTGAGTATTTTGAGTTTTTGATCTTGATTGTAACCCTTAGTTTGAGTTGTTTGAGTTGTTATTTTTGTTTACGGCATTGAGCATTTCCGGTTTTGGTGCTACGATGAAGGCAGCGGATATCTTGTATCTCATCTGTACTCTTTTGATTTTGTGGTTATTTAGTTTATAGGTTATTTAGTTTATAGGGTTTGAATAATTGTGTACTTTGTGCGGCTGTCGGAATAGCAAACTCACCAATTTGCGTATCTCCGGGAGTCGCGTATTTACTATCACTGTATTGCCCCATAGCTTTGCTAGGGCTTAATAAAATATCATCATCATCATCATCATCTCTCTCTCGATCTGTCTATCTATCTTTTTTCCCCCTTGTT
The DNA here is from genome assembly GCA_964017225.1 of Netelia inedita. NCBI lineage: Eukaryota > Metazoa > Arthropoda > Insecta > Hymenoptera > Ichneumonidae > Netelia > Netelia inedita. The sequence goes on from OZ024924.1 coordinate 33,362,865, forward strand.
ACAGGCTTCAATCTCGGGAATGAGAAAGAACGTCGAGGGCAAAGTAGCGTCGGAGGACAGGGGAGGTCGAAAGTGAAGACGAGACTGCTGGTCCCTCGGGGAGTCTCGAAGTAAAAGGGAGGAAAATGAGCCTAGGAGAAGAAAAGGAGCCTTATTCTTGCACAGTACGGAATTCTCCAAGGGTATGTTCGACTCGAGACTCACTCACGTTGGTCTTCCACGTTTATATATAAATATATATATATATACGTATGTGTGTTTTTTTACCCCAAACGCCGCCCCTTCCGAAATAGATTTCAGGGAGAATAATTATTTTCGAAGCTCTCTCTCTCTCTCTCTCTCTCGTTAGTGAAGGGCGATTCTTGGTCTCTAGCTCGAGGCAAGAATCGTGATAGTATACCGGAAGAATTTGTAAAGTGGGGAAGGCGAGAGTCGAGACGAGAGAGCGAGGAGACTTGGTACGAAAGAACGAGAATCGAGTTCTCGTGAACTTCTGCTCGTGAGAGTTTCCCATCGATCGTCTCGCTCGCTCGCTCGCTCGGTATATATGTGTCCATCTTCGAACGAACCGTCCGGTCACCCCGTAAGTATGGACCGGAGAGCTCCAGTCATTTCCGGTTCTTTGTGACTCGCACACGACGTACACACGTAAGATACTCGCGCGGAAAGAAAACGACGAGAGCGAGAAAAGAGCACGGCTCGCACGCTTTCGTTTTCTTTTTTTTCTTCTTTCTACTTCCAATTTCCTCTTTTCGGTACCACCGAAGAGACGCGTCGAGAATTTGAAATCGGAATTTTTTCGCGTGGTCGAGGGAAAAAACCTTCGTTCCATTTTTTAACTTGAATCGTTTTTATTTTTATTTTCTCTTGCGAAAATAAACGTACGTGAAAATTTTCATTTTTTTTGTCAATTTTCTTTGATTGGAAATTTTTTCCGAGGGTTGGGAAAATTTGGTGCCATTATCATCTTGTAATAGCCGTTATGAACGAGACGCGAAACGGGCTTGAATTTACGCGAGAACAAAGAAGCAAAAAGCTCGGTACTCGTTTCATTTAATTATTGGACTAATTGATTGGTACCCTCTTATCTTTGTCTACTGTTCTTGCAAATTCAGAAATTAATTATACGGTTCGATCCAGTACGGTTTATTTTTTATTATTATTATGTTTTTTTCAAAAGCACCGGAAAGTTCATTCTTCGTCGTTGCCTCTTTGACTCTTGGCCCGATCTTGTCTACAATTTGTTCAAGCTTTCGCTCGCCAAGCAAACTACCCCTTTCAATGTTCCCCCTCCCTCCCGTTCGCCCCATCTTCAACGACCCCGCAAATGCCCCACCCCGCTATTTTCCATCCTCACCATCCAATCGTCCATCTTTAATTACAACCACTCGACGCCGAGAGGAGAGTTTCTCGGTCGCTCCCCCGAAGCGACTTTGTGCTTTCACCGTTGGGAGAACAACGGGACTTTAAAATATACACGTATATTTTCAAAACTCAATTTCTCTCACGGTCACCGTCCGGAAACGAATCTCAAAACTTCTCGCCCGATGTTCAACCCTTTTATTCTATTTGGCGACTCTTATATCTCGGGCAATTTTAATTTTTTTTCTGCCGTCTCTCAATCTCGACCTCGCAACCCCTACCCCCTATTCTGTCGCTCGGCTTGTTTTTTTTACTTGACTTTTTCTTTCCGTATCTACGGTCGTTGAATCATTAACGAGTCCCCGGTTTACTCATTATCGACACGCTCTCCCTTCTCTCCCTCCACCCTTTCAATCCCCTCCCCTCTATCTTCCTCTCTCACTCACTCTCGTCTCAAGTTTCTCAAAGAGCCGGAGACGAGATGCAAAACAAGGCAACGCTCGCTGCGCTGCTTCTCAGAATTCACCACCTTGCTCTCCGCTCAAGGTTTTCCCTCGTTGTAGAGAGAAACACGGTAGGTAGCGAGAGAAGCCGAGAGTTAAACCGAGGAAGAACGGAGGAGGAAGTAATTTATTTGCAATTTCATCATTATCCCCCCAAAGCTCGACAAGGAATTTCATATTACCCCAACGATCCTTCGGCTGCTGGCTCCCGCTGTTCTCCTGGAAAAACACGCATATTCAAAGGAAGGATAACACGCTCGACTCGCTCTGATCGAGCTCTCTCTCTCTCTCTCTCATCGAGATTAATCGTCTAGTTTGAAAAATTGGCAAATGAAAATTCAGTCTCGAGGAGATCGGTAGTAGAGAATAAAGGGAAAGAGAGAGAGGGAGAAGAACAAACAGAAAAGTAGGATCGAAGCATAAAAAAAGCTAAAAGCGAGAGACATCGAGAGACATCGAGAGAGAGAGAGAGAGATCTTCGAATCATGATTGAGCTGCGGAGATCGTGCCTCGCGAGAGAATGGAAGATATTTTTCATACGATCTTTTTCTTACCCCTCTTTTCTTTTTTTTCGTTCTTTTCTTTTTACTTTCAAACGAGTCGAAAAACATTTCGCCGGATGGAAATAAGTCAAGAGTAGTACGGGGGGATGGGTCGCGGCAGGAGAGGGATGAAACGAGGAGATCGAGGGAGGTTATATAGGAAAACCCGGCCGGAGGCTTCGCCAGGCCGCGTTTATGGGGAAAGGTTGGGTCATAGCGGTAAAGCGTACGATTTGATGGGAGCCAATACATTTGAGCTTATCACCTTATCGCCAATGGCGGTGCCGTATAGAGAAGACCCGGAGCTGCCGGTGACCTCGCTTTCGTTCTGTCTCGATTTCTCCCCGCTCTAGCTCTATCTCTCTCTTGCTCACTCTCCTCGATCGGTAGTGTCATAAAATATCGCATGAACCTCGACTATAGGTACTATTGCCAATGCTCGGTGCTTCGGGGGAAGGTTGATTCTGTCTACTCTCTAGTGGAGTTGCCAGATCCTTCGCTCTCATTTCTTTCACCCTCTCTCACTTTACCTCCTCCCTTAGCCCCTCCACTCTACCACCCCCTTCCTGTCTCCTTAGACGACTAGAATCGATTCTGCGTGGCAGCAGCAGCAGAATGCCAATAATGATCGATCATCCCCTCGCGCTCAACGACCTCAATCCCGAAACTTCGCTACTTCAGCTTTCCTCCATATAATAGTATATATATATGCATATATACGTAGGTATTATACCGATCCTATATAACTTCTCCTTCGATTCTATACGGGTTCCAGTATAATTTTGATTAGACCAGCTTGCCAGCGAACAATTTATCGTATGCAATTACCAGATAGAGCCGATCGGGACGTACCTAGAGCTGGCAATTGATGAATCGAAGCCACGATAATGAAATCTAACCCTCGTCGAAAATTCTAATCGTTCAATTTATAACTTTGTCCTAGTTGTCAAATTTTTCTTATCGTCTACGAAAAATGAAGATTTTGGGTAAAAATAAAAGAAGTTCGTTTTTCTCCCATCCCCTTTACTTTTCCAACGAGAAAAAATGATGCACCGCACGGGGAGTTCGCAAAGTCATTTCTTCATCACGGATAGGACAAAAAAATAAATGACAGTTTTGAAGGCGAAACAAAAAAAAGGGCCGATCTGATTGTGGGGTAACGATTGACAGGGCGTCGAGTGGCCCGAATGTTTACACGCCCTTGGGGATGAAAGTCGCGAGTCACTATTCTGTACCCGACTCGAGAAAATAGCAAACCTCTGCGCGAAGCTTGAGTCAAACTCAACCCTCGTGGCTCTCCCTTCTTCGTCTCTCTCTCTCTCTCTCTCTTTCTCTACGATCTCTCTCACCCCCTCCTATACTCGCACGTAAAACCCCGTATTCGAGCACGAATTCCCATCTAGCCGCGGGACTTCCCAGCGGCCGTTTTCCTGCATATTGGAAAAATAACGGGACTACGAAACACACCCCTGCGTCCCCGTCCTATCTTTCCTCCACGTTATACGTATAACCCATATAGATCGACATTTCCTCGCTTTTTCTACCTTTTTTCTCTTCACTGTTTTTTTTCTGCTTTCCTCCCTCGTTTTTGTCTTCCTGGCTTCTTTTGCCCTCGTCCCCCCTCTCACACCTATTCCGCTTCATTTCATCCCCCGTACATGCGTGTCAAGCCACATCTCGCGCTTTCTCTCTCTCTCTCTCTCTCTCATCTCGCTTCCCGTCGATTTTTCCTCTTTTTCTTTCTTGTGTCTATTTTTTCCACCCCTCGCATCACCAGATCGCTCGATCATTCTACACTTTTTTGTTTTCTGTTTTCTTCCTCTCTCACACACTCGGGACCCTCGTTCTCGCTTCTTTGCCACTGACGATCGAAGTATCGCACCCCCTTCTCGTAACATCCCCTTTGGACCAAACGGGGGAGAGTGGAGAGACGCAAGAGCGTCGTACCTCGAACGGGAAAGCGGCCAGAGATTGTTTTAAAGCGGAAATCTGTCCCCGGCGAGCAGTAAGAAGACTCCGGGCGTGATTCCCGTAAATTGGAAGATCCCCTCGCGCTCGGTGACTCGCAGCTTTCTCGCGCCAACCGCTCATCTGCCTCGAGCATGTAACCCACACACTCTCGCACGGCCAAAAAAAAAAGATCTTGTCCATCCCCCTCTCACCCCCCTCGTGGACTTTATCCTCGAATTTCCGCGGACTGATTTTTTGTTTTGATCCAGCAACGACGGGCCCCGCCTATCTTCCATGGCGTCTCACGCTTTTTTTCCACCCCCAAATCCCCGAACGTATCTTCGCGGGATAGAAATAGTCCGGAAAACGGAATTGATGATGAGTAATGGTAGTTTGCGAGACGAGAAATAAAACGACCGAAAATTCTCGTTCGTCTCTCGGAGGACGTTCGAGAATCGTGCGGAAAAAAAATTGTTCCAACGATCGCGATAATTTATGAACATTTAAGGTTGTTTCCGACAAAATCTGAAAAATCGAAAACGAAACCATGATTTTCTTGGTCTACGGGAAATTCACGATCGATATAGTCCCTTAAAGCTTGAGAAACGATTAAAATTCCAGAAATAATGGGTGAAATATTGAAAAAACTGTGGAATTTCACGTGCAAAAATGGCCTAGGGTGGGGCCTAATTTTTTTGGCCGAAACGTGCAGGTCGCTGCCGTCTAGCATTTACCCACGCCGGTACGTGCTGTTGCCGTCACGTGACGGTCCGTGCCGTATATTCTGAAGCAACCTTTATCCGTAATTTATGATTAAACGAAAAGCCCACCCCTATCGTAAAACGACGCTTCCCCGCGACTGTTTTCCACCTATCGGGATGTACACGTATATGAATATTTTTATCGTGCTAGGGGGTGGGTAGGTAGGTATGTAGTACGGTCGGGGAAAAGTAGGTATATGCGTGTCACGCTCGGAGAGATCAACTCTCGTGTCAAACGTTTCCTCTACCCTCGCCGCCCCTTATCGCTATCTTCCCTATATATACGCAGAAAACCTGAGGGAAATCTCTCTCGCAGTGGCAACGGGACGCCGGGAGTGCCATTTATCCTTGCGGCGAAAGCCGGCGCAGCATCAACCCGCGTTACAGTATATCAGCGTAGTCTCGACTGTATTCTCAGGACAATCGTCCAACCTCCCTCCCCCCTATCACCCACGAGTTTCTAGCGTTTCTATCATCCACCTTCATGCAAACACACCCATTTTCTTTAACCACGTACACGCTCGACGGCTCGAGTAGATAGGGGATGAAAACGCACTAAGAACAAAAAAACAGATCGCACCGCTGGGGGGGTTGGAAAAATAAAAAACAAAATTAAGCGGTCACGATCATTAACGGAGAGAGAAGAGGGAAGGAAATAGATTTATCCGTGCCGATAAGTCTCGGGCGAGATAATGAATTGAAGGGACGAGAAAAAATAGGGGTTGCTTGCGGAAATCGGAACGTTTCTGGCTTTATGCGTTTTGTGCCCATCCGTCGGGCTATTTCTCTCGCTTCTGTGGACTCTGTTGCGAGGAAACCGAGGAAAAGATTATTAGTCAGGGGTGGTAGTAAAGCTCGGAGTCGTTCATTCGTTATTATCGTTCGTTGCGGGTTTTCTCGTCGTCAACCACGACGCGAGGGTCGAAGAGGCGGGGCGGGAAGGGGGGTGGGGGGTGGGGGGGAGTGGTATAAGGGTAGCCAGAGAAAACGGTCTAGCTTGGTCGAGATGAGTTGGGTAGTGGGGACGGGTGAGTTAGGGGGTTGGTAAGGGGGCGAGAGTCGTTGGTGGTTATAACGAACCGTTGTTTTGCGAGCCTCTTTAATGGTCGGCCACGATGAAAAGTCCCGTCGTAAGTCGTGACTCTGCATCTTTACTCACTTTTTTTCCTTTTCTTTTTTTTACTTCATTTTTTTTCTCTTTCTCGTCGTGCTTTTTTGTTTTTTATTCCTTCCTCTTTGCCTCGTCTTGGTTCTTCTTTTCCTCGCGTCGTTCCACTTCGTGGTGCTTATTTGTTTTTTTTGTTCACTTTCTTTCTACCTTTCTTTCTTGCTTTCTTGTCTTCCTGCAGCATCGTGCTCATCGCCGTTGTATCCGCGAGTCGAGAAGCTCGGTGAGCGAAACCATTCCACTTTTCTCTATCTCTCCGTCTCTACCTTTCATACTGGGGCCCATCAACATCGACGCCATCTACTCTCCCGGCGCGTGCTTGCATTATTTTCCATTTTCCTTCGGTGCTTTCAACCCCTCTTTCTCCTTTTTTCCTCTCGATCTCTCCCTCCCTCTCTCTGTCTCTCTTGCTTTCTCATGCGTCTCGGTCCGTAGCTTCTCTCTGTTCTCTTCTCCGGTCCCTTGAGGAAAAAGTCGTCAGTGGCGGGTTTTTCCTTCGTGGAGACGTCTCCTTGAAGATAAGACCGAGCAGACGATCCGAGTTACGCATCCGTGTCGTGGCACGGGGGACGCGGAGGTGGCCGAGGGTGGATGCTGATTTTACTCCAGCCACGTAGCAACCCCACGTAGTACGAGCCAGTACGGTGTAAGACGGTCGGACATCAAAAATTCTTAAGGGTCTCATTTTTTAAAAATAATCCACGATCGATTAAGCGAAAAAATTATTTCAATATCTAATAAAAATAATCTTATAAAAAATAGCTTTTCCAAAATGTATGAGTAGTGAGAAAATAAAATTATTTCCATCCCTCGGAAGCTGATCTTTTTTATTTTTTTTATTCGCAATCCCTCTCGACAGATATCGATGAGAGAACGTCGCAGGAACGATGAGAAACTAGTTCACGACTTTTGCGGTTGGGCGTATAGTCGAAAAGTAGCGAATAGATTGAAGATTCAGTGTATCGAGGGTCGGCTATATAGTCAAAGTGATAAAAAAAATCCCCTCGATATACGAAATCAAATCCAGCTCTCTCTTTTACATACATGTGTATATATTTATACACATACATGTATGTGCGTGTGTATGGTGGATGAAATAGTTGCGAGTCCGCTTCGGGCACAGTGTAAGGAAGAGCTGTTGGGATTTCCAAGATAAACGACAGAACGAAATGGTCCACAAAAAAAAAAAATTCGCCAAGTACGGGCGAGCGCGAAGGATATGACATGAGAGAGGCTAGAAAGAGAGAGAGTGAGGGATGATATCCGAGGTCACGAGAATCAAGGAGTCGAGTCAGTCTCCCGGTCACGTAAACTCATCTCAGTCATAAAACAACCCTCCTACCATCCGCCTTCTCTCTCTCTCTCTCTCTTTCTCTTTCTCATACAAACACGCTCACAACGAATAAAGTAACACATATATATATATATATATATATATATATCCATGTATCGCGGAAACGAGGAGACTCGTGATAGGAGCAAAACGAGAGTCAGGATGAGACGTTGCCTCTAAAAGCGGCGTGTTCGTTGAGCCAACACACATATCGCGGGTCTCATCCCCTCATCCCTGCCCCGGATCCCTCCTAAAACTATGAAATTGCGCGTGAAACACGCGTGCAAACATCAACCTACGTTAAGGCCGAATCGCGTCTCTTTATACGTCTCTCGTTCAACCGGGGTCTCGTAATACACGTGGAAGGAGAAAAAGAAAATGATCTCCGTAAACCGTAAAAACACGTGATCGTTCGCGACTCGTCGCTAAGTCCCGGGGAATGAAAAAATGAGCGAGCTTCCCGCGCGACACGCTGAAATAAAGTGTCGAACGATATAAAAACTCGTCGAGCGTACGACACTCGAGCGAGGGGCGACAATGTGCTTGCGTCGATAATCGATTAATCCAAGAACGAGTTTTGTTTCGATCGTAAAGAAGCAAATTTCAAAATATCAAAGTTATCGAATATTCGTAAATTTAGCGAAATAAAAAATATATTTTAATCGTATCAAATTTATTCACAATAAAACGAAATTTATTCGAAATCGTTAAAATTCATATTTCTCTCGCGTCGTTTAAATTTACTCACCATCGCACTGTTCTCTCGGTCTCGTTATTCTCCCGACTGATGAATAGGCGTCGTAACACGGCTGACTAAATCGTCGCGACGTAGGGATGAAGGATACGGGGCTATTTCGTCCTTTTCAACGAAACTAAGGATGAAGCAGGGTGAAAGAGAGAAAAGAGAGATAGAGAGAGTTCATACAGCCCAAAGGAACGAAGGCGAACGGAGACAGCACCGAGGAAATATGGGTCTCGCGGCCACGTTGGGTAAAGAGACGAAGAAGAGAAAGGGGTGGAGGAGGAAGAAGAGAAAGAAGAAGAAGAAGAAGCAGAAGAAGAGAGGGCGGAGGCTCGTCGAACGAGCACGCGACACACAGTCAGGGGCGAACATATACAACAGGGGTGGGGTAAAACACGACAGAAAGCAAGCTCAGGAATAACGACGGCGAAGGCAAAAGGGGTTGGTAGAAAGATACCGCTGCTCGGTGGGACACACGGCGGGCGATAGTCTAGAGCCGGCAAATAAATCCAACGAGCGCACACCCACCCTCGCCGCGAGAAGAGTAACTCGGTAAGACACTCCTCGTGTGGCAAAAGGGAGACGAAATTCAGAGAGTGACTGGCTGTTCGAAAAAGGGCTTTTCGGTTGGAGAAGAACGTTCGAGGGTTGGAAGAGAGACACTGTTGGCGGTGAGGGGTGAAAGAGAGAGAGAGAGAGAGAGGGTTGGAAAAACATTAAAGCTCTCGGTTACTTTGGTATTTAAATGTTAGGACAACCCTCGTTGCGCCGCGGTGGCAAATGAAGTTGCCGGGCCGAATGTTACAAGGAAAAAAGTGAGGGAGCTCGTCGATCGTTGCACAGGGGTAGAGAGGAGGGGTTGAAAAGATAGCGAAACGAGAAAAAAACGGGTCAATGACTGAGCAAGGGACACAAAGAGATGGGTAAAAGAGCCCGGGAAAGGAAATTAAAATTACGCGACAAGGAGAACGAACGAGAATCGTGAATTGGAGAAAAACAAAACAACAAAAAAAGTAATTTAGCAAATTTAAAGGTTAGTTTTGCCTAAGGGGATGGTGAGAAAAAATACGTTCGGGTTCTTAATGTTTCCGTTCGTCTTGTTGTCGCGATCTCGAGCGTTTCCAATCGATATTCGATTCTTGTCTCGTTATCTATTCCTTCGTACCTACCCCGCGCGACTATCAACCCCGTTGAGATATTTCTCAACCGCGCAGCTTGCATTGTCGATAGTGCAAACAATGAAACGGTTACGGAGAGCGCGTTAACGGCGTCCATTGTTTCGAAATGCCGTTTCTCTTCGAGTCGCCCGGGCACCGATCTCCTCGCGTTGATCCAACGCTACGTGGCCATCGTCTCCGTCGACGTCGTTGTCGTCAACGACGTTTCGCCACGCTATGACAATGAATTTCTGGCCGATATATTTCTCCTGGTTTCCTGGCAGGCGTTAACTCGAGAACAATCTCCGCTCTATATCCAATCCTCTCTCTCTCTCTCTCTCTCTCTCTCTCTCTCTCTTCCTACCTCGAGTCCTCTCTCCCGATAGAATTTTGGCTCGTTCAACTTGTCGCCTCTTTTTCTATTTGACCAAATCTCATTAACGATTTTATTCTTATTTTTTCCTTCTTTTCATTTTCTTTTTCACGTTTTTCATCCCCTTCGTGTAAATTCTCACGTTAGAATTGCTCTGATGAATTTGATGAACACTCCAACGTTCTGTCTCCCGTCAATCTTTCTTTCTCTCTCTACGTTTCTATTCCTCTCTCTTTCTCTCTCTCTCTCTGATTCTCGTTCAGATTCTTTGGCAGTGATAACGACACGTTCTACTCTAGCGGCGTTAACGTAACTCGGACGACGTGTGTGCGAAAGATAGTAGAGAGACCGCTCGTTGTGCCAGCACGCGATGTACCTTGGCATACGTGCTACACACGAGATAGACAGATAGTACGAGGCGATGTACGCGGCGAGAAACTCATTTATACATATATCTCATTTCGTATGTCGGTGTATTTATGTGTGTTCACGTGTATAAGTAAGCACGAATCCGCAAAAGCTCTCGCGGCTATTAGTTTCGTATGCAGAAACGCCAAGTCCGTAGGTATACGAGGTTTTCTCGAACGCACCCGACGTTTCCAACCACACAACGTCCGGAATTCTCGCATCCATCCTTTAACCATTCGCCCCGCTGTGTGTGCAACCCGACGTGGTTTAACGAGTATCGTATCGACCACACGTCAGACGTTTCGCCCAACTCCCAACGATACACACGAGAATTATACGTTTTATAAAAATAAGGTAAATTTCCGAAAAAACTGTTGGGACGTAATAAAATCAATGAGATTGAAGAAAAACAAGGGTACATAGGGTTAATTTATGGGTTGATTAAGGAATTCAGCTATTTCCGGTCGGGAAGAAAAAACAATCGTGGATTTTTCCCAGTCTCATTTCTATTCCTTGCGTCGTTTCGCTAAGCTTCTTTTTATTTCTCGTTTCTGGTCTCTCTGGGGGGTTGGACAGAGAGCGAGAGGTAGGGTGAGACAGTCGAATTAGACCTCGAATGCCTTTTACGTGTTTCCCACGTAACGAGAATAACATTCCTCCATTTTCTCGTCAATCCCCGGTGTGTGTTTTCGATTATACCGTAAAAGACAGCTACGTCTTTATTAATTTCTCGTAACAGGACAAGGGCGAGAATATCACTCGGCGTTTCAACATAGAGAGAGAGAGAGAGAAACAGAGAGACACTTAGAAACGGGGGCATTATTGTTTTCCCGAGAGAGCGAGAGGGTTGTTTATTCCACCTTGCTCTCGCCCTTGTTTCTCACCCCGCACGAATTCCAACTGTTTCTATTGATGTATTACGTGACCCATACGCACTAACTTCCTCCCTACCAGTCCTATCACACCCTTCGTCTCACCCTCTCGCCATTCGCCTCACCCTTAATTCAGTTCACTCGCTGTACCGTGCGTAATTCTCCAGATCTGGTTATAATGCGTATCTGATCTAACTCGAACATTCGGTATATTCGAGACTGGAACCAACTTCCGGCACAGATATCGTTTCTCTCTGTGCGATCCTCCCTCTTTCAAACCCCTTCTGTCGGGACTACTCTCTCGTGCTCTCGTCGTCGACTCTCTCGCTGATTCGGACGGGTGGACGAGTAGCTGTTTATTTATGCGTATATACGTGCCACGTTGTATGCGTTCGGAGCGTTATTGGGAAACAGTTGGCGTTTACGTCCATGGTGGTGGTGGTGGCGGTGGCAGCACCAGCAGTACCCTGCGTATACTAGTCTGGTCTGTGAAGCCCGTGAAAACGAAATATATTGGCATTGTGGCGTTGCAAGCTCACTCTGTCTCTCTCTCTCTCTCTCTCTCTCCCTCTCTCTGTCTCTCTCTCTCACTCTCACTCTGTCTCTCTCGCTCTCTCTCACTCACACATTCTCTCTGACTCGGTTCTACTCTGGCCCCGATCTGTCACACAAATCACCCATGCCAGCAGCCCTTGTACCCTCTGCTCTGTCTAACGCTGCCCATGTACGTATATATGACGGTACAACGTACCATCCGAGACCGAAACGTCCACCTCCGCCATATCATCCCTCTCCTCACTCTCTCTCTCTCTCGCAACCCCTTCTCTCGCTCCCTCTCTCTCTCTCTCTCGGTCTGTCTCATCGCCATAGAGCTGTAGCCGTTCGTGTAATTTCACAGTACTGCTTCGTCCCCGTTGACCAGTTCCCGGACCTCGTTTTGGCTCCATGCTTTCCCTCCCGGAATCACAATCGCAACGAAACACGTTTTTAATAATCAAATTTCACGTTCTCGAATCGTCCGTAATTCAATCACGTTTAATTGTTATGATTCGTTTAACGACGGCTTAATTCCGAGAATTTTATCAAGTAGATAATTAATTGACGCACGTTGGAATAGAAGGACATAGTTCGATACTCGTCGTTTTCCCGTTGTTCGCGATTATCGGTGATTTAAACAGTAACAAAAACAACAACAAAATCGTTAGCTCTTTCGATACGGAAAAATTTGGCTTGTGCCACAGCTGCAAAATGGCGATTTTGTTTTCGCGTATCGGCTTGAATTTTGTGGACGTATAAGCTATCGACTCGATCGACTCGCTCCTGTTTTTGGCAAACGGGCAAGAGAAAGAAAAAAAAAGAACTGTCGCAACGAGTATGAGGAAGAAGTAACGAAGGATGGGTTTAGGCCAATGGACTCGACCATTTGCTATACTACTGCGATGTTATATACGACGCGTCTATATACATAGGTATATAAACTATTATATACGATGGGAGACCACTCTGGCGAAACGCTCCTGCGGGAGATGTTCCAGATAAACTTTTCGATTTTTATTGCACGATGCGCCGAGGTGAAGAAGGGGCGAAGCGAATCTGCGGGGGAGGGGGGTGGGCGTTCGCTCGCGTATTAGAGGTATTTCTCTCTCTCTCTCTCTCTCTCTCTCTCTCTCTCACTTCGATCTCTCGATAACCGTAAAAGCGATAACCCACGATATATATTTGGAGTCAGCAAATGTACATACATAGATATGTATATATATATATATATATATATATATATATATATACATTTTCACCGTCGAAGAACCAGAAGCTTTTCTCTCATCTCATCCCTGGCAAGAAACCCCCGAGCGTTACCACGCTCCTCACTCATTTTTCAATCTCCCAAAGAGCGAAAAAGCAGCCGCGCAGCTTCTGGCATCGGATGTAGCCAACGTATGGTGGTCGTTTTCTTCCACTTGTTTTGTTGTTCTCTTCATTTTCGTTAACCATGGGAGCACGTAATAAATCGATCGACTGAAGAAAAGTTCTTTCGTCTCTACGAGGCGTACGATGATGAGATGAGAGACAGATAGACAGAGAAAGATAGAGATAAAAAGAGTGAGAGAGAGAGGGAAGGAAAACCGGAAGGGCGCGAGCGCTAACCGGAAGTGTGGGACCTTCCGGTCCCAATTTTCAGCTTCCATTCTCGTTCGTTGTTCAACAAGAGAGAACGACAGAGAGAGAAAGAGAGAGAACTCGTAGGAGATCTCGTCGGGGTAAAGCATTGTTTCACATCACTGTGTGTGCGCATGCCACGGGGACGATGGAATAACGTTCCATTTTCTCGCTGGACAGGTTTTTCCGCACAGCTTCAACGTTTTACGTACATGTACGCGTGCTCATACACATATACACACCCACACACACACGTATACAGTTTGTTCCTAAACGTTTCTCTCGAGCCAACACCGGGCCTTGTATACGCTCTGGAACACCACGAATACACGGATCGACACACAATCGACGCTCGTTCGTCGAGCTTTTGCTATTTTTTTGTTCTCTCGCTCTCTTGTCTGTCGATTTCTCTCTCTCTCTCTCTCTCTCTCTCCCTCACTCACTCTATCGCGCGAGCACTTTTTCCTCTTCCTTTTTTTTGCGTTTATTTCACCCTACCATCGAACACGCTTTTATTTCCTGTATTTTCGGTGCCACGCCACTCGTTTGTCCGAAGCGGGGGCATTCGGCCGGCTAGTATCGATTATCACGCTTTTCATTGGAAGTATTACGGACAATAAAGCGTTGCGCAATCCCGCGGGGAGATTTTTGGGAAAGAGGATGGGCGAGGGGGGGGGGGGGGGGTGCTTGAGGGAAGGGACAGAAGGGAGAGAATGGGGGAATTTTGCTTGTACCCGGGGAATGGTGAGTGAGAGTGGTGGGTAGGGTGAGGGGGAGGCGAAGGGGAGTTTTCAGAACACAGGCAGTACCAAATTGTTCTCACCCTTTGCCCTCAATACCCTCTTTATATTTAGTTATATATGTATATGTATAAATTTAATATAGTTATATAAAATATATAGACAGCATTGAACGAGCGAATCCATTGAGTATATGCAAAATGGCATGAATCGTGCTCGAGAAACTTTCTCTCTCTTTCTCTTTCTCTCCCTCCCTCCCTCTCTCTCTCTCTCTCTCTCTCTCTCTCTCTTTCTCTCTCTGTCTCTCGCTTTAACACACCTGGATGAGCGAGTATAAAACGCGATTTCATGTGCCAAATCTGGAAAATAAATTAGAGCGCAGAAGTACTCGCGCGCACGCGGGAGAGAGAGAGATAGCGAGAGTAGGGGGTTTGGGTTATAACCGAAGCGAGGAAATCAACGAAGCGACTATCCGGTCGCACGTGTGGCTACGCAAGCCGATGGGTGAATATTCCTCTCGCATTGTCAATTTCGTTACGATTTTCGGGGCTGCGCACACACACATATTCACGCACACACTCTCCCCCTCGGCCATTATAAAATCGAAAAGCCATTAATTATAAAAGCTGCGGTCTTGGACCGCAGCGCCGTTGATTAAAATAAATTTCAGGTTGTGACGTTTAAAAGGGAAAGGAGGCGGAGTTTGACGAATCGATCAAAATTTATCGCGCCAAGAACGAAAGATGATTTTTTTTTCGGCTCAAATTTTGTGACGAGATTTGAAAATTGAGTAATTTTTTTAAAAATGTTTTGCAAATTTAACGGGCTGTGGTGGTGTGAGAATTCCGTTTGATTTTTTGTTCACCCTGGGAGGAAAGAAATTTAGCGTCGCGAGAGTCTGAAAATAAATGCGAGATATAAAAATGCGCGAGAGGGTGGAAAAAGAAAAAGTTTCATCCCCGTGGCGATGTATCGTTTGAAAGCCGCTAGGGACGTTTTCGGGGACGTTGAGCCGACGGTGGCGGAGAAACGGATCTCGTACGTTTGTCGGACGGGAAAAAGAACGATGATGAATCGTTCCTTGATGACGACGAGAAAAAAAACGGTACGAAGAAGAAAGAAAGGGATGAGAGTCGAGCTTTACAGGTTTTGGGACGTCTCGACCAACTAGCTAGAAAGATCACCGAGAGGACTTTAGCACGAAGCGAGGACTCGAGTTCTCCGTCGTTCGGAACGTTACACAACGACGAGAAACACCCACGTCGATCTTACGGACATTTCCGGGAAGAGACACGCGACGAAAAAACTCCGACTAAAATACAACGAAGATGAAGAAGAAAGCGAGAGGGCGAGAGAGAGAAAAAGAGACACGTAACGACCGAGCGAAGAAAGAGAACGATAAAAATGAAAAGTCAGACTTCGTTAGCCAACAAGTTGAACAGCTTCATGGGAAGCGAGAACGATTAGTCTCGAGGCTTCTCCATACCAGGCAAGGACGGGCTAAAGAGTGGTTTCGAAAATTAGAGAAAGCACCAAGAGGGTGGGAACAATTTCTTTTTTCTTCTCTTCTTTCTTTCATTCTTTCCATTCTTTCTTTCTTTCTTGCTCGGTTGGAACGAGGTCGTGAGAAGAGCGCTGATGGCATTCTCCATAATAAATTCGTTTATCCGCACGTACCTCCCTCACCTTCTACCCTTATTCTCCATTCTTCCGTTTCTGCTCTGTCGCCCCACCTCTTCTACTCGCCCACCTCCTCTCGCCAAACGCAAGCGAGCGAGGGAGAGAGAAAGGGCGCTCTCACTTTTATTCAATGCCTCCACTTCCCTTGGTCCTTCAAAGCGAGGCGAGAGAGCAACGTTTCCATTTAAGCGAAGCTTTTCAATTATAAAGTATTTGACTTGAAACCCCGCGTAGTTTCTCCCGACACCATTCACGGCTTCGGGAAGCTTTATAAAATAGAGCCAGAGAAATTCCGGCTGTTTCCGATGCGTTCGTTCCCGCGAATTCGTTTTGATTTTCCTCGAGCCTTCACTCCCCTCAATTTTATCCATATCGACTACCAACCCCTATATAGCCCAACGATCCTAGAAACGGACATCTGTTTGGCCACGGACGTCACCGAGGAACCCGCGTTCCTCCTCGACTTCTGACGATCGCTTCGACCGTGAAGTTCCGTAACGTCTTGTCCGTTGCTCCGGTTGAGAAGCACGTGACAGGAGGGTGGGACGAGACGGACGGGTTGAAAATCGCGTAGTTTCGAATCGATCGGACCACTCGGCTGCCTCCCAGCGTCGAAAACCTCCGGAGAATCCTTCTCCTTATCGCAGAATTTCGTGACGAATTTCAAACGGAATTTTCTTCTTCTCCACCCCATCCTCCCTACCCTACATTCTACCGACACGATTTCCGGTCATGGTCTTCGAAATCTTTCATCGCGATCTCCTCGATTACTCCATCTACGAATTATTATCACCGGGCAATTTTCGAAAAAAGAAAAGTGTGAAAAACACTTCGTACTTGTTGCTCACCACGTTTACTCTCGATCGTTTCTACGTTGTGTGAAATTGGCAAATTTCTTCGTGAACTTTTCGACGGTTGATTCGAAGGGATGATAGAGCGGTCGAGGTTACCGGGGTAGGAAGGGGATGAATCTTTGCCTCGGGTCGAAAAATCTTGCATCGAGGCTTCGAACTCTCGAGAGGTCTTTTGCGGCCGTGATGTCGGGGTGTGGAGAGGGGGAGGGGAAGGGGGGTCTATATCGCGATGGTAGCGCCCCGTTGCCTTGGCGGGCCGATCGATCGCTGGTCTTCATCCCCTCTGCAAGGGGGGTTGGTGGTGGTTGCTGTACGCGAGATAGTAACCCGCATACCTCGCGGCGTCGCGTTTGCGAGACCCTTTCGTGCGTCCTGCAACCCTCTCGAGCCTCTCGAGGTAGAGAAAGATAGAGCGACGAGAAAAACGACGTGGAGTCGGAGGATCTGGCGAAAGTTCTTTCTCGACTCTTTCCTTCTTTCTCTTTTCAATCCCCCCAACCCCCGTCTCTTCCACCTTTCGTTGGACGCACACACCCTCGACGAGTTTCGTGCCTCGCAACGTTAGTGAACACGCTAGTGGTACCGCTCTTTCATATTCCACAAGCATGCAGCCACGTAGCGATAGGGAGACTTCTCCACCTCCCCCTACCCACGTTTTACCACCCCTTCTTCTCCATACCGAGGCGAGTCTCTCCATCTTCCTCCGGTTTTCCACTGTCCTCCCAACCGCGACTCCTTAACGATCCCGGTGGCAACACAGCACAGGCAGTTGACACGTTTCCGGACACGTTTTCGCCAGTTTCCATCCCCTCACCCCTTCGCACCTCCCCTACGTCACATGGCTTCACTCAATTTAAATATAAAAAAATAGCCAAGAAACACCAGACGGCCTTTTTTCACCCTTGATAATACGCCATGGGTTTAATGAAATTTACCAGCTGGCCTCTCGTCGTACCATCGCGACCCCCTCGTAATTCGTAAGATGATACGCGTTATGGTGGTGGAATTCGCGAATTTATGCTTTGAAGTGAAATCATTATAATATATATATATATATATATATAAATAAAAAAAACGAAATATAATTGGGGTGGTAAAATTGATCGCGGTCCCGTTGTAAAATCGTCTCCGTCTCCGGATAACTCCGGGAACGAATGAGAAGACGCGGCGAAACGATATTAGGAGGGAAGTAGGGGGGTAGGGGTTAGTTGAAGGAAGCTAGGTAGGAAGAGAGAAAAAAAAGTATTACGTGCAGGGATGGGTTTTGTCTGTTCATTTGGCGAGTAACGAAGTTAACATCCGAAGCGGCTAACCCAATCATCCAATCATCCGGTCACCCTTTTTTCCCTCTCGCTCTTTCTCACACAGTCGTTCGAACATTCTCGCTTCCATCATCCCCCTTCGATTCTCTTTCGCAACTCCTCCACTCACGTTTCGCTCTCTCTCTCTCACTCTCTCTCTCTCTCTCTCTCTCTCTCGCTCTCCATTCCATATATACCCACAACCATTTCACCAGACCCATTTTCTCTCTCGCCACATCCAATTCGCGGTCCCGTTATTTCGTCGACGCGAAACTACCAACCCTCTTCGTTCTCTTCCTACACCCCTCCCTCCCCCCGACCCTTTACCCACTGTCTCTTCTCCACCCTATTTTCCACAGGCGTGCGGTCGTAGTGAGAAAATGAGACCGAGCTGGATATTAGCATGGCGACTTGAAGCGAATTGAACCGCGAAAATTGGACTCTATATACCACCCCTCGTCCCCCACCCTCACACTCCTATTGCGAAAACTGTATTTCCCACCCTTGCTAATATCGAGCTGCCCGAGCGATTTTCAAATTGTTCGGAAAGTACGGCTTTAACGAGATCCCCGCGTTCCGAACGAAAATACCATTTAATCTCTAATCAAATCGTTTGTAAAATATCAATGTAAAAACGTTAAATTATTCATGTTTGGGTTTAACGATTTATATATTTTTTCATCTTCTTTTTGCTTCTTTATTTCAACGAATTGTGAGGGGCGAGCGATAAAATTTGAAGAAAAAGTTTCACACGTTACGTTTTTTTTTATTCGAGACACCCGTTGGATAAAATTGCGAGTGGGGTGCAACGGCCTGTGTGCATGCATGCAGATCACGACGACGACGACGACGGCGGCGGCGGCGGCGGCGTCGTACGAATATGCAATTTTGCAGGTTTCAGAGATCGGTACGAGCGTCAGCGCAAAGGGATAGAGAGATAGCGAAAGAGAGAGAGAGAGAGGGAGAAAAAAAGAGAGAGGGAGAAAGAGGGTGGGAGGATGGAAGACGAACGGGACGAGAGACAAGCTGAATCGTGACGTTCGAAGCGAGCAGCCTCGATATAGTCAGCCCCAACCCCCTCGAAACGGGACGAATATCTCGAGGGGGTCTGACGGTGCAAGGGGCCATCCACAAAGTAGGCTAAGTACCATATTCTGCTGCTGCTTCTGCTTCGTTTCGTTCGCCTTTCGTAATACAGAGGGATAGTGAGAGGGAGAGAGAGGCCCGAGGTGAAAAACCACCGACTACCGAGTAATCCCAGTGGGGCTGGTTATAGGCAAAACGCCTTCCAATATTATTATTCTCGTCGTATTATACCTACTCACACACATATATATATATATATATAAATACATAGGTATTTCTTTTTCTTCTCATATCCCTCGTCTGCTCTTTTCTTCATCCCCCTGGGCATGAATACAATAATACAGGAAGAAGATTGTCACCGTCGGAGGAACCACGGACGTGCCATAGTGTGTCGAAGCAACGAATATATCACACGAAGATCATGAAAATCAAGATTCTGCAATGGAAGAGAGAAAGAAAAAAAAACAAAAATTGTCTCACCCTCGCGCGGATGGAGACAGGAACGAGATAGATCGAGTCGTTGTGCCAAGCTATGATTGTCCAAACGCAATTCTTGTCTGATAGATACGATATCAAGAATTGTGTGGGGACATCAGCGCTTGGGGCGCGGATCAACTGTCGTAAGGACAATGGGACCACTCCTGCCTCGAGAAAGTAAAAAAAAAACAAGAAAAACATTCGAGAACTTCACCCCGATAAATACTTTTTACTCGAATAGATCGGATCAAACGCAATTATCCTTGATTTAATTAATTTTCAACGACCTAACGTTACGTATTTCGATTAATTATATTTCGATATCGAATAAATAGCCGCGGTCTCGATTGATTCGTTTTCGATACGAATAAATAGCCACGGCATATCGAATTAATTCGCTTCGAATTCTTACGTTTCCGATTAAATCGTATCGTATTAATCGGTTTCGTATCCGTGACGCGAGAAACGTCTTTAATCCTTGCATTTATACGAAACGCGAATCCGCATTTCCTTCCCCTATTTTCCTACCCTTAATCCCGAAGTAAGATCGTGTAATAGCTCGTGTACCAATTTATTTCTGGGCAAGTCCGTACGAGAGATCGTTTTGCTATACGGGTTTGCCCCGGTAATACCCCGGGAGAGGGAACAGGCGAATAGTTGAGATGCCGTGGCGATTAACCCCTTGGTGAGAGAGAACCAAGGGTGGGGGGAGGGGGGAGGGGCGAGCCATCCTCTCTATACACCCTGAGAATTTCTATCGTCGTACCGGTGCGCCATAGCGCTCGGAGCCAAAACGCACGTAGAAAAGCAGCGAACGGAGTTGTTATCGTTGCTTTTAGTATTATTATTACCATTACTGCTACGACTACTACTCTTATTATTATTATTATTATTATTATTATTGTTATTATTATTATTATTATTATTATTATCATTATTTCCATAACCATTACGTTGCGGCAAGGGTGAAACCTGGCGGGACCCGCACCTCGGGGCTACGCTAGAAGGACGTAAACGGTCCGCGAGTATGAAAAGGAAGCAATAGAAATAAGAAACGAGTAGAACCCAACCGGCTTTTCCGATCGAGTTTTCTCACCGCGGCGCTAAAAGTGCGCTCTACTATCGGCCGATCGAAGTTTCACGCGGAAACCTCGCAACGAACGTTTTATAAAGAACAAAATTATGCGTTCGAGTGGTAAAAATCGATCGGACCGAAATGGTAAAAGTTTGGAGGAGAAAAAAAAGTGCGGGATGAATTCGAAATATTAGAGCAAACGTTCCTGAGAGGTGAAGGAAGAGAGGGGTGGGTGGGATGAGAACATAGAGGACGAAAGGATATTTTTCGTATGACGAAAGAGAGGAGGAAGAAGAAGCAACAAAAAGAAATGGATAAATAGCGTTGCGGTGAAAGAAGCAAAGTGGATGTACGAGTGGAGAGTGATGATGTACAGTTGGTTGTATTTTTATTTTGTCCTTGGTTGTTGGTTTTTTTTGTTCTTTCTTCTTTTCCTTGCGTCGTGATGTGCACGGAAAAACGACGCGTGGGCAAGAAAGATAGAGAGAAAGAGAGAGTGGAGCGAGCTTGCGGAAAAATCTCTCACCACCCCTTTCGCCACCCTCGTTTCTTCCTCGCCTGCCGCTACGTTGATGCTTATTCACCGCCCTCTTTTGCCTTTATCCCCGTGCGAAGTAACGTGTAACGTACGTATCGCGTATATCACAAACACTGGCGAGCAAAAGAAAAAAAATTCGCACACCCCGGGTTGGGAGCGGAAGGGGAGGGGGGCGTAGGATGGGCCGAATATACGTGAGACACGTATGGGACGGATACATTATGCAGCCCGGATTTTATCCTGTATAATGCACTTGTTACTTATGCAGATACACACCGAGGATAAAGTGGGGGGGAGGGGGAGTAGAATGTTTGAGAACAGCGAGAGAGAGTGTGAGCTGCGAGAGAAAAATTGCCATCCGCGACTTAAGGGGGTTGAGAGAGAGAGAGAGAGAGAGAGAGGGACGATGGAAGGAAAATCAGACAAAAATATTGTAAAGCTTGTCGCGCGCGGGTAAATCGCGGCGAATAAAATTGTATACGCGGAGATTGGACGATTTATCTTCCTCCATCGGGAAATGAGCGAATTACGTACCGCGAGATAAAAGTCGAATTAAACAAAAAATAAATAAATATAAAAAGGGCAACGACGGGGTAGCTAGGATTTCTCGTGTCCTCAACAGGAAATACTTTTTTGAACTTTTGTTTCGACCCGCGATAAGTTTATTTTCGCGGCATCGGATTATTATATTTTTCTGAAAGAATCCGTTGCAATTGGTGGTAGGAACGGGAGGTGGGTGGAAGAATATGCGTAAGGCGAACGATAAAAAAAGCTTCTCTCGATTTATCTCCCGGCACTTTTACGCAACCCTTGAATCATATCGCCTTTCTGACTCTCGTCTTACGCTATACCCCTCGAATCCACCAACCCCCTCTAACCAACCCTTGTATCTACATCGCCCGGAGGAACTTTAATCAGCGTCAATTACTTTGGAGAGAAAGACTCTTGTGAGAAAAACACTCCTTTCTTTTTTTCAGTCTGCCTACTTTTCTACTCGGCGAGAAAGCGCGAAGAGGAAAATTCAATTTGCGACGCGGGGGTGTATTACTGGTTTCTTTCCCTCTCCCTCGCTCACTCTTATCCTCTCTCTCTTTCTTTCACGCACAGACACAGGTTCGCTCGACCTCTCGGTAAAAAAAGGAAAGACCGCGAGAAAGAGAGAAAAGAAATACATATAAAACGAGAGGGGATGATGCATATGATACAGCCGGGAGAGAAACAGCGAGTAAAAGAAGCACCTCTCTCTCACTTTCTCTCCCGCGAGGAAAGTGGCTTGTCGCGAATGAGCTATGGAAATTTACTAGACGTTAGCCGAATACCTGCCTGGCCAATCTCCTAATTGAACTCGTCGTCTCTCTCGTCGTCGTCGTTCTCTTATAGCCACCCTCTTTTGTTTCGCTCTCTCTCTCGGTTAGTAGCTAAAATTTTAAATTAATCTAATTAGCCGTTCAATTACCATGCCCGCGATGAGATTACGCTAATCGTATTATACAGGTCGTACAATTAGTGGGCGACCCCTCGACCGGTACGTGCCGTTGAAACGCCTCGCGATATCGTTGCGTTCACGCTGCGTTCCGAATCTCGCTTTCTCTCTCTCTCTCTCTGTTCTTGTTAAGCTCTCGCTCAAGTTCACCGCGCTTCCCTCCCGAGGACCATCCCTAGTTATAAACCCGCCACGTACAGACCGTCAGCCATCGGAGAAACTTATCGCGATATCGAGTCTGCGTACTCTCCTTTCACCCCTTCGACCCCCTCACTCGCACACCCCTTCTCTCGCCCCTCTTCCACAGCTTTACCTTATCGTATACCACAACGACCGCAATGAATCCCTATCAAATACTAATTCAATCATCGCGTTCCATCAAATATTAATTCACGATATCAATTTCCGAGAGCCGAAATTTCAAACGAGATCCATCTATTACGACAAATTGCTTCGTCCTCGAACAAGACAACTAACCCTCGTAAATTCTCATCGTGAAAATGTAGAACTGTCGTTTTCTGAACGCTGATTGAATTGGTCTCTTAGCGGGGAGAAAGAAAAAAAATTCATCGCTAAATAAATACGTTATAATAAAGAAGGACGCTTCCTGTTGTCTAGGTCGTAGACGCGAGATTCGACGTGTAGTCGAGATAAAGCCACCCTTCTCTCGATCTTACCAGACCTCCCGAGAGTGCATCAGTTCGTTCGACCGGACGTTGATGCATTTCCCTGAGGATCATGGAGAAGAGCTCTTCTCGTTTTTCTCGAGCAAAAACTCACCTTCGTCGCTTTCCCTCCGTCCAAACTCACCCCTTATACGTACCTATCTTACTCTTTCTCTTGCTCTCTCTGTCTCTCTATATCTCTCGTTATACGCGGCAAAGCCGAGGTTATAAGAGGGCCTCGAGTGCCTCGGAAAAGATGGAGAGACGACGGCCATCGTCTCGTAACTCTTCGGCAACGTTGGCTGCTTTCTCCTTTCCGACTACGCCACGTATCAAGTTTTTTTTCACCAGGATCCCAGCGAGAAAAGGATCCCTATTTATGTACCGGCTTCTCCTTATTCCTTCACTCGCTTTTTTCCCGTTTGCCCCTTCAGGAATCTTTCCTGCCACCACCGTATATTTAATATACGCCTCGTGTACAAAAATTCGTGGATATTCCGGGTCAAAAGGTGTGCGAGCAGCAATATGAGAAAATACATGGATGCACAAAGGGCGTGTGTGTGGCGCGAGGGCAAATGTGTGCAGTTGGTAGACGCGAGTGTGTACGAAATTTGCATCAGGATATTATACGTATAAGGCACGCACACACGAAGTTTTATTTATTTTTATTTTTATTTTTTTTCACGTATATAGAACTTTCTTGGCAAACATAGATATCTCATATTGGACAAACGTGCAATATGAAGTATATCCATGTTTGCCAAGTACCTGAACGCAAAAAGGGGACACGGAGAATGGGAGGATAGGAAAAAGAAATAAAGAAAGAAAAAAAAAAGAAAAGTTATATTTTTTTCATGATTCCTCGAGGAAAAAGTACTTCGCCCACCCTATCTTTCTCCATCAATCCTTGGTATACTTTTTCTCCTTATCTACATTTTTCCATCTCTCTCTCTCTTTCTTACTCCGGCACTTTGTCGTTTTCACGATATCTCGTTGTCCTCTTTCGCCTGTACGATAGGACCGCATCGTACGCCCGTAGGATTCGCGTTTATTCGCATCGTCAGTGAGTGAACGTCGTTCCCTTGGCTATATCGTCGTCGCTTTTCTCCACGAGCACGGTAGAAATGAAAGTCGGAAAAGGGTCGCTAAATCTCGAGCGGACGATCGCCCTCCGGTGAGGAAAGCGTACGAAGGAGGATCGAGGGTAGAAGCGTTGGAGCGAAGGATAAGAGAATTATTCCAAGTCCCAAACTGGAGATCTCTTCTCTAGGACCGATTTTCTCGCGGTTCTTAAAATCCTTCGAATTCTGACACACGCGCGGGCAGACAACCACGGTGAAATGATATTTCTTCGTTTCGTTGAAGGAGAAATGGTGAGAGGAGGGGAGAAGCGGTGAGTGAGAGAGAGAGACGGGTCGCACGGCTGACTGGACGCTGACTCGTACTACTAGTATTCTTCTTACGCTTCGAGCTTGCATCGCACTCGAGAAATCGCTGAGAAAGCTCGATCTTTCCAACTACTACCAACGTCACGGGCGAGGTACGAGTCGGGAAGACTTTGCCGGGTACGAGGATACACGAGACAGTAAATATATTTATCACTGTTCTTGAAGTCGGTCGATCGCGAAGACCGAGTTACATAAATTGACGATTCTTTTTTTATTCTCTGCGAAACCCGGCGATTTTTATCGTGCCGGTTATCACGTAGTGGCGAACTAGGGTTAAAAGAAAAATTGAATAATAAATTTCAATAATAAACGAAAATTCTTTTTGCGATTAAATAAACAATTTTTTCATCAATTTACGTTTTGTTATCGAATACGAACTTCTATCGAAGCGAACGTGTAATTTTTATGTACTTTTATAAGTACGCGAGAGAAAAATAAACGACAATTCGCAAATATGTCAGGTAGGGGTTGAAAAAGATTCCGTCAATGCGGTAATAAAGCACACACGGGGATAAAATTATTCCCGGAAAGAAAAGCACTGCGGCCCGAGGGCAAGAAGCGTAGGAATGGACAGGAATAAGAGAGAGAAAGAGAGATATAAAGAAGAAGAGAAAAAACATATGAAGCGTTTCTCGTGCCTGGTACGATTCCCATGGGTCTCGAAAGCCAGCAGAGTAAACCGAGCGTCCGGCAACTCTCCTATTTCGCATCCGCGTCCAAAAGGGAGAAAAGACAAGGAAGGTTGGCGGATGGGGAGGGTGAGCGAGAAAAAAGAAACGGGAAGAGAGGTAAAACGCGGACGGTGGCTGAAGCAGAGAGACCGAGCCGGGAATGAGAGGGTTGATACGTGTGCTGAGAACGAAATAAGCGAGCAATACCCGAGCGTTGTGCCTTCCGATGGCTATTCTTATATATATATATAGGGATAGAGAGATGAGAGAAGAAGAAGACACGAACGAAAACGCGGACACGGTGGAAGGGAAAAAGAAAGGGGGATGAAGAAAAAAAACCGGGAAGAGAGCCACGATTGTCCGAGAATGGCACTGACATCGGGCCAATCGTGTACGCGAGACGCGGCTTTCCCCGAGAGCAAGCACGCCAAATATTGGCGACTCGCCAAATAAACTCTTTTCTCTCTTTCCCTCATCATGGCACACACGAGCCACGCTTCCCTATACCTTCTTCTTCTATCCGTAGTCGCTCCCTTTTTTTCACTATCGCCATTGTAAAGATCGGTGTGAATTTAAGCCGCTCGCGTCTATCGTTCGCCGACCAACGTAAAATCAGTTTTCCCAGTCCTTTTTTCACCATTTTTCGACGAAAACTACCCTTATTCCTACAAATTCAGGAGTATTATTTTTTTATTATTTCCCATGCCATTCGTTTTCTTCGGAAAATCTTTCAGTTTTATTTTTCTATCGAAATTTATTAATCCAAGCTGAAATTCAAGCCACCGAAATGGATCACTAGTATCGCGAAATAAAGCAGAGGCCGAGTTTCGTCCGAGGTTCGCGTGGCTACCAGACGTTCTCGTCGTCGTCGTCGTCGTCGTTGCTACTCGTGTAGCTAACCATATTTCTCGACGTCTCGGTTATCCGGCAAGGCAACACACGGACCGGGGTCGAAAGCCGAGCAAACCCCTAGCCCCTCTCCCCAACCCCCTTAACCCCTCCCTACAGGATAGGTTAACTGGCCGCGTTACGTGCGCTCGATGAATGCCGGATAGAATTGTGGCTATACCATCGAGATTCCGACATACACCCACACACACACACACACACACACACACACACACACACACACACACACACACACACACACACACACACACACAGATATACCGGAGAAACAACGAGCGCTCTCGTGTGTCGTAACTATAGTACAGTACGGTCGAGAGAGGCCATAGAGAAATCCGGGGAATAGGATCAACGTGGAGAACACCGGGAATACGATTCGACGGCGATATCCAACTATAATTCGAAAACGATGTTCCCATCTCGCTCGTACCTACGGCCTCCCTCGTATCGTATTCTCTATCTGGCTACAGTACGATTTCTATCCCCAAGCCCCGAACGAAAATTCATACATGGACGATGTTCGAACCGAGACCGAGACTCGTATTCGACCGCTTGCCTCCACTTATCCCAGCGTACCGTGTATTATCCTTATCCATGACTCTCGTATCGCTAAGTTGGAATAACGTTCGCGCCCATTCACAGGATTTCGTCTCGGGGAAAAAATTTCAGGGCGTAAAAACGATTCGGTGAATGCAAATTTTTCTCAATGGCTCTCCCTTCGACGTTTACTTTTTGCTCTCAGCGCGTTCGTGAAAAGAATAAAATATCGGGCAAGTGTGTAAAAAATTTCATATGGAAAATCTCTCGACCGTAAGAGGGTAATAAAAATTTAGACAATAAAAAAAGAATTGTACGAATTGAATCGATCTGTTTAAAAAAGTGGTACATGTCTTGTAAACAAATAAAAAAGAACGTGATTCTAATTAATTTTTTGTCTCCGCTCTCGTAGGATTTCTGCGAGAGAAGATTGCCGCTCGTTCCAGCTAACACCGCTATAACGCTATACGGCCAGAACGTTACCGGAGCCTCTTCTGGTACACACGTTTCACCCCCTGTGATTTCGTTCGTCGTTCAAACCTCGGCTCTCTCTCTCTTCGCTTGAGAACTACACGCTCTGCCTCCTCTTGTACCGAAGTTTTCTAGTCAGGGGAGAGGATAGCCAGGTGTCGAGACACGGACTGTAAGCGATATAGATTGTCAAAGTTCACTGAAGCTTCGGAGTAAGAGAGAGAGTGAGAGGGAGAGGAGCGGATGAAAGGGGGTGAGAGTGAGAAAATCCTATATAGACGGAGAGAAAACGTTGTCGAGGATAGCGAAGGTGGAAGAGAGGAGTCTGCTGGAGAAACTGTTGGCCGCAGAAGCTTTGCGGAGTTTCATCGTGAGGCGAACGGGGGGTAACTTTCGTCCCTGCGTCCTGCCTCTGGTTGCTACATTCCCTTCAAGCACACTTCTCACACTTATACCGTATACATTCGTCGTGTCCTGTACGTATACGGGATAGAACGTTTCCCTCTCACTTTCGCCCGAACTATTCTCCCTCCTGTACACGCTGCCTCTTTCCTCTCTTGTATCTATAATCTTCAACCCTCATCGTCTCAGTCCCATCAGCGCCAACGTCTTTGTCTTCTCTCCTGGATTGGAAGGAAAATCGCCAGGGGGGAAAAACGTGATCACCGTCGACCGGTGGTGGTGGTGTACCGAGGACCGTATCGTCCTTTCTGTACCGATACAACGGCAGAGGGCGAGGAGGCAAAAAAAGAAAATAAGAAGCAACGCGATATATAACGGACTATAGAGACAAGTGGTTACAGCCGTACGAGGTCAGACACTTTTCTTCTGTATCGCTACGCGAGTTTTGCGAAGTAAAGCAGCAGGGGGATACGACTGAACTATAGGAAAACATTGAAAGTTTGAGCTTGCGAGGCGAACGTCTCAAAACGAAGAAAAAGAAGAAGAAATAAGAAGATAAAGAAGAAGAAGAAGAAGAAGTAGAAGAAGAAGTATGGCGAAACGTGCGGTGCACGTAACCCACTATACGTTTCTCCAGCTTCCAGACTGTGTTCCTCGAGTTGCGGTAAACACATATTTTCGTTAGCGGTGATTCCCCAATAGATCCGTAAGTTTTATTGCCCAAATTGTATTTTCTTCGAAACATACCACCCTTAATATTCCCTAAATTAATTCACATCGTTCGCGAGCATTTTGCTACTCGCCTTTTGCATAAAAAACGAATTATTCTTCGCGCATAATAACGTCGAGTGTCTCGGTCTCGCTAGAATCCGCAATTTTATTCCAGAGTAATGTGTTGATTTTCTTTTTTTCCACGTCATCTTTTTCCTCGAGTATTTATGACAAGACGAGCCTCGACGAGGTCGCTATAAAATTATTCCGTACGGCCATACGGCAGAGACGACGACGACGACGACTTACAGGCGTCAGGACGAACGCATCCTCCCCTCGCCCTGGGTAATAGACGAGAGAAGATGAGACGAGAACGAAATGGCGGATGAGAGGGATGATGCTCGGTGGCAAGAAGAGGTTGAAAGGGAAGCAGGGGGATGGAAGTAAAGGAGGATAAATATATAGAGGGCGTCAAAGTAAACGCGGTTTAACGAGGCGTCGTGACGGCTCTCGAACGATTTATCAAAATTCATCTTCTCGAGTAGAGGCTAACTCGATTCTACGAGGGAATATGGGCTACGCTTCGGAAATACAAGAGAAAAGAAGAGAGAGAGAGAGCGAAAAGGGATAAAGGTCGTGCGTCGATCCGTCGGAGAAAACGGAAACGGTTCTCGTACCGTTTCATGGATGAGCATGGGATAGATATTTTCGTTCTTTCTTACCATTCCTCCCCCTCGCCCCTTCTCACTCGCACGAATTCCCATCTCGCTGCTACTCGCGTCCAGCCATAGTCTACGAAACGATAAAAATTCCCATAAAACGACGGTAAATTTTCCAAGCTGTACTCCGTTATGGCTTTATATGTTAAAGAAATGTATCCTGTAAGAGTATGTGGATTGCTAGTTGTTGCTGCTACGGGGGATGTGTGCAGCGAAGGCTGTTTCTTCATATTTCGTTTCTTTTTTCTTCTCATTTTTATCTTTTTTTATCTTTTTATATATCGTAACAGTTGAAAAATACGCGTTCGAAGGAAATGGCAAGCGCGAGGAAAACGAGAATTGTTCGGTCGAACGAAAATGAATACACGTCGTTGAGGGATGAAGGGTGTATGCTTTTTTTCACTTTATTCACGTTCTTATCGAAACGGTGAATGGGATAAGAATACTTCGGTGCAAAGAGAGCGAGAGAGAGAGAGAGAGAGAGAGAGAGAGAGAGAGAGAGAGAGAGAGAGAGAGAGAAAGAGAAAGAGAGAGAGAGGTGAATAAAACCTTTGTGGCGAGGGAGGCTGGGGAGGGGGCTGATGCATAGGGGGTAGAGCATTTCGCATCTTATTCTTTATTAGATTCTTCGAACTCGACGACCCTCGCTATCGCGTCTCTCTCCTTATATTTTTTCTTCTTCCTTTCGCTCGGTGTCCAACGTACGAGAAATGGGGAATCTTGAACGCGCACATCGGCCTCTTGGCCCATTTCCCACGAATGGACGTTCAGAATCTAATAAAGAAAGTTTTTTGGGGTAGCGGACACGTCGACGGGTAGGTACAGGACTTTTGTCAAGATGGACCCGGCCCGAGTCCGGAGACATTCGCGTCTCTTCATCGGGCTTTTGCGAGGTCTCGTTTTGTGTGACCGTCCTAGAAAAAGCAGAACTGTGTGTGTGTGTGTGTGTGTGTGTGTGTGTGTGTGTGTGTGTGTGTGTGCGTGTGTGTGGGTGTGCATGTGTGTATGTATAATAGAGGAAAGAAACAGCGTGCATACCATAGAGAGAGCAAAAGAGAGAGGGAAAAGTAAAAGTGGCACGAAGGGTGCACCCGAGAAGATGAACGAAAGACGACTGGATGAAAGAGGGTTGTGAAACGAGAGACCTGAAGAAAGAAAAAGAAATATATCTATATCTGTATATATATATATATATATATACATACGCCTGTGTGTATAGCAGCCCTTCTGAGGGAGACCTAAAGTGGCGGCGAAGAGACGCGAGGCTCCATCTTGAAATCTGCGCTATATCGGGTTTCCTCTCTCCATCCCTCTCAGTCTTCACCCTTCGAAGGGTCGAGGAACGAGGGCACGGGACTGTAGCACGCCGGCTTCTGTTTGATATGTACACGCGATGATTTCCCATCCTCGGAATATCCACATCAACTACTGTTTAAGAAAACGACGAAAAAAAAGCACTAAGAGGGTGGAAATTCGAGACTTATTAAATAAATCAGAATCTTCTTTCGACGAGTATTTCTATTCGATTTTTCAACTATTAATTTATTAATTACGCGACGAGTTTGGAATATTAATAATGAGATAAAGAAATAATGTGTGTGTTTTAAATACGAACAATAAAGATAATAAAACGAAGAGAGATAATTCCGGGAGTTGTAATGGCTCTCTGCGAGGGTTGTTGCCGAACGATCAGTGGTTGAAACAGACCACTCGGAACATTACTACTTGCGGCTACGTCCGTTGGTGTCCGGCTGTGTACTTGACCGAGTAGAGTTATCGCTTCGCCTGCCAGACTATCGTGCGGGAGTGTACGACCGAAAACTACCCTCCCGCACCCTCAACCACCCCTCTCACATCTCTATCCTCGTCGTACCGTCTTGCATTCAATGGTCTACACGCTTATACTAAAAGCTGTCGTTTCATCCGTGGCGTCTGACCTGTTCGACCTCTAACCGCTTCTAACCCCCCACCCCGCGATATATCAAACCCAAAATCCTCGCAAATCCACGCGAAATTCAACGACAATTTTCGTTAGTGAATTACAACGTCGAGAAAAATAATTCGACGTTTGAACTGCGCATGAAAAAATTCTGCCCTCCGAGGCGAAATTTGATTGCGGCAATGACCGACATCGTCGATGAAAAAAAAGAAAAAGAGGAAACAAAAGATTCTCGCGACGATACGATTTACATGACGTGCGAGGATCTCGTAAGGGAAAAACTTCGGTGATCACCGAAGGGAGAAGAGAAACCGAGAATATATGGAAGAGAGAAAAATATATATATATTTATATATATAAAGCGTGTATATATCCGTAGGGTTTCCCCGTACCACCTCTGATGACTCTTGGTGCTGCTCGGCACGACTCGCTGGTTCTCTCTCTCTCTCTCTCTCTCTCTCTCTCTCTCTCTGCTCCACGGGTGCCAGACAAATTGCGAGAATTTCAATACAGAAACGCGCCACGACTGCGACGATGTCGTCGACGTACAACCCCGAGTTAACAAATGAAGAAATAAAACCGACGCCGTTTCACCCCTCTTTCTCTATTTTTCACTCTCTCTCTCCCTCTCCCTCACACTTTCGCCCTTCCTATTTTCCTTTTTTTCCTTTCTGTACGCCGCACCCTCCCCCCTCTTCCCTTCTCCTCACGGTTCTTTCTCTCGCTATTTCGCTCGTCGTTCTCTCGTGTACCAAAGTTTGAACGAGGAAAGAGCGAGAGAAGTTACAGGGCGAGCGAGAGCTTTATACCTCCCACAGGCAAAAGCCCCATCGAAGCACCGAGCAGACGGAACCTCGAAAGAACAAAAAAAACGAGAAAAATCTAATATAATATATATATATATATATTTATATATAGTATATATATATATTTAGCTATTATATGTGGCATACGCGTAGAGCTCGCAGAATATTGCATGAAAAACAGTGAACTGCATGGTAAAGAGCTCTGGAAACGAGCTATTTTTCAAAACCACCCGTGCAATCCCTCGCGTTACACATCGCTATTTTTTTCTCTTTATCCTCTTTTTTTCTTTATTTTACCTCTTCCAGAGTTTTATATAAGGGGATAAAAAAGGGTGGGCAATAAAAATATGGACAATCGCTGTAGGGAAATCCGTACAACTTTTAGCCACGAGGAACTTTCAATGATTGTTCGCTATTTGTGCAAGCTCGCTAAACCGATAATTAAACATTGTACGTGGATACATATTAGTGTAAACATGCGCGTTTCCTCGTTCCATCGGTATTAAAATATTGAATACACTTTTAATATTCATTAACGTTCTGCCATCGAACTCTCCGTCGATACTAATTTTTCGATAAATTGTAAACTCCATTTTTTCGATACATTTAATTACGAGTTATCCAGAAATTGGATTTATTTAAAATTATTTTTCATCGTAAAAACTTCTGAATACAAAATCGTTCGAACAATTTTCGAATATTCGGATTTTTGTAATTTGCGAGAAATGGTGATGTTTTTTGTGGTTGTTATAGTTTTTTTTATTAATTTCCTGGATTTCAGAGAGCGTGTAAAGAGATAAAAACACATCGCTTACTGCAACAAATAATAAATGGGCTTACCGTCGAATCTCTCGCTACAATCGGTATAAAAACGTGCCGAAAGTTTCGCAGTTCGTGTTTTTTCGGGCCCTCGTACATTCCTGCAAGTAAGAACGAAGAGATTCACGCGTTAAAAGTCGAGAACGTTTCTTTTCACCGTAATAAAAAAGAAAAAAATGTTAAAAAAAGAAACACGAACAACTCGTAAAAAATGTCTCGAATAATTCTCGATGGAGGAATAACGATGGCTAAAAAAGTTTCGTGATAAAATAGAAAACTGTTACACGTCGAGACCAAAAAATACCGAACAAACGAGAAGGAAACAAAAAGCAGAAGTCGTGTTCCCTTCGTAACTTAGTTTATTTTTTGTCCGTAAAAAAAAGCGTTATTTTTTGTTTTTTATTTCTTTCGTTGAAGTTTTTGGTTTATACCGGAAAACCGTGAGAACGGAGACGAGCTCGAGCGTGGTGGAACGTCCGAAAGGAAATAACGGGGGTACATTTTTGTATATATATCCGTCACTTCCGGTGACGTCTCGTCGGGAGAAGGACAACAAGTAATGTCTCTGGTGAAACTCGTGAATATCCAGCGATGATAAATCCACCGACACGGCTTTTTACCCCGTACACGTAGAAAGGAAAAAAAACATACACACACGCACACTCCCCTGCAAGTATGTAAGTGGTGGGGGAGGGAGGGTTGAAATTTGTTTTTTGTTTTTTTTTCTTTTCGTTATCCACGTAGGCAAGTTTAATGAAGAGAAACGTCGTTGAAACGTGACGCTCGGATTTAAGGGGTGGGGAGGCGGAGTGCGAACGCCCGGAATGGAAAGAAACGGAAATTACCCGGTGAAACGAATTCGAGAGAAAAGAGTCGAGCGTACAAAAATCCGGATTAACGTTTCGTATTTCCTAACGTGTTTTATTTTCTTCCTCTTATTTTTCTTTCTTTCTTTCTTTCTTTCTTTCTTTCTTTCTTTCTTACTTTCTCGTCTCTCGCGATCTCGATTGTCATCTTCGCGCCATAGGAAGGAAAAATCTCGCACGGATAAATCTCCTCTTCGTTCTCGTTCCTCTCTACGCCCGTTCCCCCATCTTACCAACGTGACACGAGACTGTCCGTATAAAACGTGCCGTATATCGTCTCGAAATAAAGTTTCTCGCGGAAGGGCGTTTTCTTCGTTTCTCCCCCGTGAAACTCTGCGTGGAATCCATAGGCGGGATTCTCGCGGCTAGATTCTCTCTCTCTCGTCCTTCGTCTTCGTCGCGGTATATAAGAAGAAGTAGCATATAGAAAAATGCAGTTGCGAGGAAGAACGAGAAAAGAAAAGGGAGGAGGTGGAGGGGAGGAGATCGCTTCGCGGAGGAACTGTGTTGGCCCGTCTGCTTCGCTTTCCAACACGAAACCAAAACGGGTAGGAGCGACCCAAGTTTCGCAGATATTGAATATCTCGGACCATCAATCACCGTAGCGCACCAATATCCGAAAGTATTGGCCCTCTCTATATAACGGGCGTTCCGCCTCAAATCGAGCATCGTATCGGGCTCGCTCGCTCACTCACCCCTTTCGAAACCACGCTACATTATTTCCCATATTGTACGCTCTCCCTTACGCGAATACACCGGACTTATTTTCCAGTTTCTTATTTCTTTCATTCTTTTTTTTCCAGCGAAATATTCTTTCCTCCCGCGAAGGCACGTCGGATCATCCGGATCACCGGAAAACGTTGCAACGACATTTTCTTTTTTTTGCTTTCTATCTTTCTTCCTCTCACGTTCTATACTCGTTGGCTTTTTCGCGAGTAAAACTTTTATCCCCCGATGTCTTGAATCTGGGAGTAAAAAATATAAAAAAAAACAACGGTCGCGGATGTCACGCGACGTTCATTTCGTTCCGGACGAAAAGACCGGAAGAAAAACGATTTAACGAGGGTGGTTTTTTTAGGGTTTTTTTTCAACCACGATGAAGAAGAATTGCTGACCGACTGGCCTCGCTTCCCTGGACTCAAAGAGAGATATTCCTCGTGTCTTTTCTCGATCGTGTCGTCGAATTGTTTTTTTTCTTACCGAGTTTCCCTCATATCCCCCTGTGGAACCATTACATGTATATAGGAAGCTCAGCTCTGCTCTCGTTCCTATCTCCATGTATCTCTCTCCATCTATTTGATCTCTCTCTCTCTTTCGGTGTTCGCACTTGGCTGGCGTAAAGCTGAAAGTTTCATGGGAATTTCAGTGAAGAAAGAAGAGGACGGTGGAAGAGAGATAGAGAGTGAGAGTATTCGAGTTAAAAGAAACAGAGGCACGAGAGGAAAGAATAATTATGGAAAATCGATGAAAAAAAATGTATTTTCGCGTTCGCAGGAGCCAATTAGCCGATGTTCGATCTCCGAGGGAATTTTGCAAATATTTGTTTGCCGTATGGTACCATGGTGTATTCGGGCAGGTCTGTATCTGAGCTACTGTGGACACATTGCCATATTGCCGGTTACCTTTGCTCTGTGCACTATCGATTTTCTCTGTGTATACGTCTGATCGAATACAGTGTTATACTACTGACTCTAGCTATGCCCCAATCCCATCCCCCTACTCTCTCCATGCAGCAATCGAGCGAAGGAGCTCCCGGTACAGTTGTGTTACTACAGTTGGATTAGTAATTGGCTTCGCGACACGATGCGAATCTCCGGTTTCTAATCGAGGGTACCAAACGTCCGATTCTCGATCTGTCCCTGGATACGAGACCACGATCTACTCCGTTGGTATGACTGTGACACGTATACGGGACGAATCGATGCTCGAGCGTGATTCTCGTTGGATCGAACGATCGATATATCGTACGGGGTAGAATTCGCGTGTGTACCGGGCCTTTATGCTATACATATTACTATGCGGCTGTGCAGATACTCAAGGGTTGGACGGAAGGGGTAGGGATAGAGACGATCAACCAGAACTGCAACGAAACGTTGTTAACACGACCGAGCTCGCTTCTCTCTATCTCACGCTATCGCGTTTAAATCGTGCATTGGCTCGCAACACGCCTCGCCGCATGCCGACGGACCGAACGAGCAACGACGAAGAAACCACGAGCGATCCTTCATGAACGAACCATACTGCTAGGACACACGTGTGGTTACACCGAAATCATCGGCTCCCTGTTCGACGAATTACCCTGATTTTTATAACGATACGCTATGATTATAGTTAGACCAGTGATCGAATAAATATTTCGCAACGTTCGATGAAAAAATTGTTCCACCCTGATGAAAAAAAAACTAGTTTTTCTGTTCAAGGGTGCAAAAGACAAAATCTGGAACGAGGTGAGCCGTTAAGAATAGAGGACGAATACGAATATATTTAACTGGAAGTAAAGGTCGTGTAAGGAAAAGGGATCTTTTCCTGTGAAGATATCTATGCCCGTTGTACAACGCGAATAGATAGATGGATAGACAAGAGTGTTATATGGTATAATAGTAACCTAGCAACGCCCTCGGTTCGAGTACGAAGAACGAGAGTTTCCTGGGCCACGGAGAGCTTTTCCCACCTCCGCCTCTTCTCGGGTTTCAATTCGCCTTATCTCTCGCAATCTACCTTGGTGGTTGTACTCCTTGATAGTTGGCGCGCGTGTACGTGGCACGTTGGTGTGGATGGGTTGTCGAGAGAACGTCGTTTCGAACCACCGCAGTGATACGAGGAACGAGAGACGCGGTTGGATAGAGAGAAATGATTCCTTTATTTTTCTTCCTGTATTCTATTTTCACGTATACACAGAGCCCGTGGATACCAAGAATCGGTGAACAAAATTGAGAGAAGATAAAAGCGAAAAGGTGAGCGTGCGAGGGTTATATAGATATATGCTATGGAATACAGTAAGTGGGAGAGAAATATGAAGAAAGAACGATGTGGATCGTCGGAAGAGAGATCGAAAAAGGGGATGATGATGATGCAAGAAAATCGATTTTTCCTTTTACGCCAGCTCGTTCTCTCTCTCTCTCTCTCTCTCTTTCTCTCTCTCGGTTGGCCGCACTTCCTGCGGACCGTCACTTATTTTTCGATATATCGGACACGCGGGAGCGCGAGAAGAGGCATGAGGCAGCAGGAAATTCGAGATCCTCGCCACCTTCCTCTCGACGTGTCGACGGGCTTCTCTCGCACTCGAGGTGAAACCGACGAGAGAACGTGGAAAATGTTTACCGGGATATTGTGCCATGGTACTACGTACCGACACTACCCTTGAAGTATAATATACGAGTGTAACGTGAATTCAACGATATTCCAGTAAACTTAAACTAACCGGGATTACAATAAATATTATTAAATTTACTGCTTTTAAATTTCCTTGCTACCATCTGGATATTCATTTCAAAAAATCTGTGTGAAATTATAAATCGACATAAATTTGACGATTAACCAATCGTTCGATTACGAACGTGGAATAAAATAACAATTTTTTTCTCCAGAGAGGAGTATTCAAACTTTTTGTAAAAATTTACAAAAAGAAGATGTCTGTCCGGGTCGTATCTACCAGCTAGGTATCCCGGTATTATTCCCAACGGAGAATCTCTATCAGCGTGAAAAAGAGCTCGAAGCGGCGAAAAAAAAGAAGAAAGTAAAAAAAAGGAAATTATAAAACCGTTCCACAAACGTGTAGTCAAAGTTTTTGATAGGTTTTAAAACGGTGTTCCCCTCCCTGTGGGGCATACCACGTGGCATATTGACGTTGATTAGGCATTCGAGCATGGCGGGGCGTCGATCATTCGGCAAAGTAATTCTCCGCAGGTCGCGGTACGGATATTATTATATATCTCTCACCCTCCTTCACCCTTACCCTCTCTCGCTCTGTCTTTCTCACACACACACTCTCTGTATCACGCAGGCGAAAGAGCTTCAATGATTCTCCCTCCGGGTTCGCCCCACGGGCTGACAGTTGAAAACTGCGGAATCAACGAGAACGTACCAAACGAACCGTGCCAACACTAACGCAAGTCCGAATTGTGTTCGTTTTTTATTACTATATATATATATGTATAATGTAGGAGAGCTCCGAGTAATGCACAGTATCAAGAGAATCTTTCTCTCGTTGCCGCGTTTCTCTATACCCTCGAAAACGGAAGCTTTTGCCACCGCGATCGAGAAAGCTTTTCTCGGCAAGGGAGAAGAGCTTGTTCGTATGAGAAAAAGAGCGAAAGAGAGAGAGAGAGAGAGAGAGATCGAAATAAAGGCAGAAGATAGAACATTGCAGCTACCGTCACATGATAGGGGTGGAAGAGGGCGAAGGAAGAAATGAGAACGAACATTCCTAACTCTGTGTGGTATCCACCCCTACGGACTGTATCGGTGCTGAGAAAAACAGATAGAAAGAGAGAGAGATAGAGAGAGAAGAAGACTAACGTGTGTGTTCGTACAGGTGGTAGGATGAAAAACAGACAGGAAGGGGGGATGAGACAGAGGGTAGGAGAAGAACGAAGAGGAGACGAGGACGATAGGTGGAAGCAAGCCCCGAATGGATTCGATGTGGCACGTTAATTAAACTTAAACTTACTTCTCTTTCGATCAAGGGGGTGCTCGGGCTTGCTTTTCTGTTCTATAT
Source organism: Netelia inedita (assembly GCA_964017225.1). Lineage (NCBI taxonomy): Eukaryota > Metazoa > Arthropoda > Insecta > Hymenoptera > Ichneumonidae > Netelia > Netelia inedita. The sequence goes on from OZ024924.1 coordinate 33,401,104, forward strand.
ACATCCGTCTTTCGGTCTATCCTCTTCTACTTCTTCTTCTCCTTCTCCATCTCGGTCTGTCTCCATTGGGCGAGAACGTGGTAGAACCGTAGCTGCCAAAAGTATTACCACTACGTCGAGCTCGATTCTCTCTCTTTCTCCCTCTCTCTTTTTCTCTTTCTCTCTCTCTCTGTCGGACTTTCTCGTTTACTCCATGCATTCTGAATACGCGAAGTCGCTTCGTCCTTGTTCTCTCCTCCTCGACGAAACTTCGCTAATGCGTGCTCCCTCTGCTACCTCTCTTCGCTGATTTCTCTCTCTCTCTCTCTCCCTCTGTGTGTGTGTGTGTGTGTGTGTGTGTGTGTGTTTCTCTTTCTCTCTCTCGGCTTGCATGTGCCTCGTACCGCGCGAATGTATACGCGAGTTTCGTATTTTCGTCGCTCTTTTTTCCCTCGTTCGTTCTCCGCCCTCGCTTTTTCCATCGCGTCTGACGCAACGCCGACCGTAACTACTGGCTAGCTCACGTTCGCGCGCCGCCTCTCACTTTTCTATCTTCATTTTCCCCGAGAATTTTACTCCGTTTCGGTTCCGCGTTCTTCTCACGTCTCCCAACTATACAACGGACTACCTTTCATTCTCGGCGGTACCTCGCACCGTCGATTCGCGCACATCCATTCATCGACGATGCACTCTCGGTCGTTGCACGAGGCGTTGGTGTTTGTGCTCCGAGAGAAAAAGAAAAAAAAATATCGTTAGCCCCAACTTTGTCGGGTTACGTATCCGTGAAAAGGTGCTCAAAGTGAATAAAGAGAAAAATAAAGAAAGACGAAAAAACACGCAAAGAAATAAAGAAAAACAAAACAAACAAAAAAACGTGTGCGAAAGAGAAAAGTGCGAAAGAGCCAAGGGAGAAAAAAACGTAGGTCGAGAAGGAAACGAGAAGGACCATGGAAAAGAAACGCGAGAGTCTAAAGTATCATAAGGAAAAAGTCACCGCGGTTCTCCTCTCCACCCTTCTCTCGTATACCTACCGATTCGCGCATTAAAGAAGCTCTATATACGTTGCCTATTCCAGTGTCGGCTATATACACGGCGCGTGCGAGTACACTTGAGTTATAAGATTGCCATGGACACTTGCCAGGGTAATATCAAACTTTAAAGCCCGGATTCCGGGGTTTGGGATTGAAGCTGATGGGGACGGGGAGGAGGAGGGAATGGCAAGGGTGAAAGGGAGGGAGAGAGAGTTGAGACGACGAGCGAAGAGAACGAGTCTACGAGCTTTCCAAAAGCTATAACTATACGAGATATTATACGTATATATACACAAGTTTCCCATATCACTGCTCGCGTCATCAACGATCCACGCTCGTTGCCTCGTGAAAGCAAGCATCGATTTCTCTATATGCGTGTCGTAATACGCTTTCTATATGTATATATATGTGTGTGTGTGTACCCGGATTCGAACGAGAAGCACCACCGTAGCAGCTTCCCTACGTACGATCCACGTGTTATGCACTGCCACGTACGTGTACCTGCACGAGAATCGAGCCAGGGATGCTCGGAGGGTCACGCTTAAGCTTCGTTATCAACGCGTACCCATACGCCCTGTACTGCATTCGCTGTCTCTCTCTCTCTCCCTCTCTCTCTCTCTCTCTCTCTCTCTCTATCTGTCTGTCTGTCTCTCTCTCTCTCTCTCGCTCGCTCTAGGTCTCCCCCGTTCCCTACGACAAAGCCACTAGCCAAGCCATCAACGCTCTCACGTTATATTGCACGGACCAAAGGGATGAGAGAGAGAAGGGTTCAACCACGACAGCTTTATTTGATTAAACAGAACTAACGAGAATGCTTCGGAAATTGAACGTTATTGTCGATTTCATAGGATATATGTCCTCAAAACTTTTCACAAACATAGTCTCTCGTCGTTACGGTTATTTAGAACGTGTCCTTGTTCACCAATTTAAGTGCGCGACGTGGACTATGTAGCGTCGAAGCGAAAGGGGTTCAAGAGCTTCAAGGGGGAACCCGTCGAGTCCTCAAGAATCCCCTCATGCGGATGTTATCTACGATATACAAACCTCTAGGTTTTACTTATTCTGGTCACAATTGCTCGAGTCATCCTCCCACCCCTTCTCGAGCACTCTCATTCACCTCGTGATGAAGTTTCTAACACCTACACACCTGTATCCATGTATTATCGATATATTCGAGACACATTCGCATTATTCGTCGAGTTTCAACCGGAATTCGCGATCCTCTCGATATTCAATTCTAAAAATTTCACGTTTCTTCTCATATTTCTCGATCTCTACTTTGATTTTCTCGTACTCCGCTCGATATCAATCCCGTCCCGACTACTCAACGTCGATGCGTAAGACCCGTGTTACTTCGAGAGAATTATCCCCGACAATATTTCCAACCCCCTCGCTTTACTTTGATTTACAAAATATTTTTAATCGACCCAAATATTCGCGTATCATCGTTTTTCCCTCGCGGTCGTTAAACTCGGTGTACACACGGCGATCGTTGAAAATTCGAGGTTTTTCTATCGGATCTGAACTCGTATACCATGTAGAGCGACTCTCGTTGTCGCGCAAAAATTTGTGTCTGTGTGTGTGTTTTGGGTGAGAGTATCTCAGTTGAGAGCTTGTCCGGAAAAAGCTCCGGGTGTGTGGCGAGTACACGGGGGACGCGATTCCTCGGCTCCTACATACCCCAATCAGCCGTGGAGAAACTGCGAACTGTTTACCGATACGCTTCCAATATAGCATCGTCATTGAAAGCTCTCTCTTCTCTCTCTCTCTCTCTCTCTGTCTCTTTCTCTTCCTCTCTCTCTCTCTCTCTCTCTTCTCTACTCTTCCTGCTCCTGGGTGGAAATATCGATTTCAGACCCGGCGAAGCGCCAGACGAATCTCTTTTATCTCCCTTTTCCTTCCTCGTACTACCTTCTCCCCTTCCTATCTCCTCTTCCTACCCTCCTCTCTGTTATACATACAAAATACATATATAGCATACTAATATAGACAGCTCTCTATCTCTCTTCCTCTCCGTAACCCCTCCCCCTCCTCACCCTAAGCAGAAAACAGAGACGCGAGATTGAACAGAGTTTTGAGAGTTTGAAGAGTACGAGAAAGAGAGAGAGAGAGAGAGAAAGATTTTCGAAGCCCCCTTAAATATTTTTTGCCTCTCGCCAACGTTTCGGGGTGTTATATACATTATCTATATATGTGTATATATGTATAGGAGAGTCTTGTATAGAATAGTTTGCCACCGGTACGTCGAGTCCCCGGGAGCGAGAAACTTAATCCCGGGGAATAATAAGTTTCTATTTCATCCGGACGACGTTTGGAGAAGGGAACGAGAGAGTAGCCACCGTCCTATTTCGTTCCGTTCTGTTTCCTTCCACTCTTTTCGCTATCCTATACTCGACGGTATACGTGTAGAGTTCATCGAGATACGAGTACTCGCCGTTCTCTCTCTCTGTCTTTCTCTCTTTCATGCCACGGAGCATTCCTTCTTCTCTTCTCTGGTCTATCTTCTTCTCCCTCTCTCTCTCCTTTGCTCTCTTTACTGCTAAAAGTATTTCCTGCGCTAGAAAGACCCTTCGGGAAGTACCGGAGGCTTCCTGCTCACGAGGAAAGAACCTCGTCCTGAGAGAAGTGAATTTTGTACGAAAAATTCTCCAGACATCGTGTTTGGTCAAATTTTGAAAAAGGTTTCGAGTAGCGCAACTCAGCGCACGGTCGGACACAAGATTTGCAATACTTTCGAGTATTCCTTTTTTTCTACGAACGCACGATCCTGTACAAATGTGCTAAAAGGTCGACGAGTTCAAGTAGTACGAGTCAATGTATGGTCAGACACGAAACATAAAGTTTTTTTCTTCATATTCCTATCCGAGTACTAAGGCGAACAGAAATTTGTTAAAGCGTCCAGGAAACGAAGTAGTACAAGTCACTACACGGTCAGACGGAAAACATCCCATTTTTCCCAGTTTCTTTCCCGACTCGTCGGGACGGATGTAACCGCGAAATTCTCGATACGGATGCGACTGAAAAGAATAAATATAACGGTTGCAATAAAGCTCAGTGGTGTGGTCGGAGACAATCGTAAAGTTGCGTGCCAAAAATTTGGTCGCTCGACGACAGTCCCTCGTGCCTACCAAGAAGGATCGACGATACGGTCATTAATATCCTCCTATAACGTCTACGTGTCGAGTAACACGCGAGTTCCATTCTACGTTGACCTTTACTACGCGAAACGCGAACACGTGAGCCAATGTATAACAAAAATTAATTGAAAAAGAATTCTTGATTGCTACTGAAAGTATTAAATAACGTCAAAATGTCCAAGGACATGAAACAGTGCCAAAAAAATCGGTAAAATTAATTCACCCAACATTGGGGCGAACCAAATTTTCTTCGTCCAATGAAAATATGTGGAAAATATAATAGAAAAAGTCAAGAATAGAAGAGTTTTTCGCGGTAGAGTTATACGTCGATATACGTCTATACACATCCCCTCGCAGCATCCCCTGCGGCCATTGGCCAGCAGGATTTAATGTATACGTCGTTCGCGGGATAACGATCAACGGTCACGCAATGAATCCTCTCTCTCTCTCTCTCTCTCTCTCTCTCTCTCTCGCTCTATGCCTTTTAACCCCTAAGGCCGCTAAGTACATTTTAGTGACCCTTCGCCTTCATATCCGTAACCGCACCGAGCGACTTGGAGACTTAACGACCCGCTGGGCTCTCGTCGTTCAATGCACTTTAACGTATATACAGAATCTTCAAAGATCGTGGCGAGTAAGCCTAAGTTGATAAAATATATATGACATAAACATATTCTTTATACAATTTTGTTTTCTTTGTATATACGAAAATATTCAAAAATTCGAAACGATTAATTAAAGTAACGAGCGGACGGATCGAATGCTGCCTAAATGGCTCAATGTACGGAAACTGATTTATTTTTTTACGCGAAGGAGATGAATGATGAAAATGTCTCAAGAGCCCCGGTCGTGGTGTCTAAAGTTTAAGGCTGTTTCAGGGGGAATCCGTTTTGGTCGTGATGGTGACGACCCTCAAGACCCTCCGGGGAGATACTACTCCAGGCTCTCTCTCTCTCTCTCTCTCTCTCTCTCTCTCTCTCTCTCTCCCACTCTCTTTCTCTCTCGCCTATCTTCCGTCTATAAATTATAATATGTAAATTCGCGTTCGAGGACTCCTGAGCGTGTGGCGGTGAGAAGGGGCAGGAGGACGATGTAATAGGAAGTATAAGGAGAGAGAACACCGAGGAACGTTTTACACGCAGAACCGCGTGGGGGGCGTGAGCAAAAGCGCGATGGGTAGACTAGCGCGAGTTTTCGCGGCAGACTAGATATAGGGAAACCTCTGGCAATTACAGAAGCTTACCGTACATACAAATTTTGCGAGGAACAACTCTCGCTCTCGGTATCTACAACTCGAGTCTCACGCTCCGAAATATTAATTCGCGGTGAACACTTTTCTTCTTCCTTTTTTTTATTTTAATCTCGAGAATGTCTCGAACGCTGTTCGTATTATTAAAACAAGCGAGACGAAGAGATCGAATTAATTAAGGGAATGTCGCGAAAAATGTCTTCGCGAAAAAACGAAAAATCTTACGCGTTCGGTAATTTTTTTTCGAAGTGACGACTTTTTTTTCTGACCTGAAAGAACTGTGTTTAAAGCATCGTTTTCTAGACAGTCGGAGAGAGTAGATAGCGATGAAAACTCTTAATTGCCGGTAGCCAATTTTCATCGGTAATGAGATAATTAAATAATTACTAAGGATTATTAAAAACGGGAGATCGCTCAGTAGTACGAACTTAATTTAGGTCAGACGAAGCTGTTTCAACAGTACGCTGGGTTTTGATCAGCCGGTAATGATTCTTAACGAGCGCTCGCTCATTAAGGCAAAATGGTCGTTACTTCAGCCACGTACCGAAGTAATGACTGGCTTTGGTCGAGTGTTTGGAGTATCGCTCGATCGCGTAGACGTAAACTGGTCACCTGGTCCGATTACGAAACTACGTCTTATCGACCCTGAGAGTAATTCGCGCCTCCCCTTTTTCGAAAGTAACTCTCGTCGAGGAAAATCACTTGCTCGAAAACTTGGTCCTCCACTCGTCTAAGATCTTTCGCCAAGGTCCGACAAGTTTTGCAATTTCTCGAACCACAAGGTTGCCTCCTCGGCAGTGAGCAACCTCACACCCTCTCCGCTCTATACACGAAGCGCATTATGCGTCTGCATCACTCTATATCCATCTCGTTCTCTCTCGGCTCTTTCCCCCCGTTATCGAATTCTTTACAGCCTCTCTTCGCATCGACCGACATCCCCTAATAATCGAATTTTCTCGTTGAGTCTCCTCCCACGAAGGAAAAGCTTCCGGGCATAAATAATCTCGATAGCCAGACGGTTGGGTTTTGAAAGATGAGCAACTTTCGAATTATGAATAAACCGACGTTATTGAAAAGAAAGAGGAAAAAGAAAGAGGAAGAAAGAAAAGAGAGGAAGGAAAATGACGAATCTCCGGAATATCCTGAGATATTTCAGAATTCATGAAACATCACAGAAGGGAATTCGAACTATGCGATTTGTGCAGTATAGGCAGGAAGACGACTGCTGCGTATTACGTAAACGCTTCGTACGTGATCAGCTCACGAGGAAGGTTGCGCGAGAAGCCGCTGGCATCCAGTACCAGAAACCGCCTAGTTGAGATTCGGGTCAGAGTTCTACGGCGAACTACGACGACGAGAATGGGCCAACGGGTGTCACGTGGGACCCGAACGTGGACACTCGACCGGACAAATTATCCGCATCCTCTCATCTCTTCTTCCTCCTCCCTCCTCCTCCTCCTCCTCCTTCTCCTCCTTTTCTTCTTTGCCTCTTCTTCGTCCACGACGTCGAAGCTCTTCGTATCGTTCCATCTTCCTTCTTCGACCCTTTTTCCTCGATCCTCTTCAAACTACTACCTCGCTCATGGAGAAAAGGCCCACGCCTAATAGCTGCCCGGCTTTTCGAACCGACGAATTCCCATCGGACGAATTCTCGTGCATTGTGCAATCTCTTCCTCGCGATGCTTCGATCGAAGATGTTCCTGTCCAATTTTTTACGAACGGGTTGCAGTCGTGTCGTGGAAGAAAAAAACGCCTGGTTCGTCCTCGCACGAAAATCTCGAAAAGAGAAATATATGTATAAAACGATACAACGTTGCAATTGCTTCTAAGCTCGAATGAAATTGAAACCATCGGTGGTTTGTAAGCTTTTGAGAGCAAGGAGCCTGCGTTCGCTCTATGGTGAGTATCGACGACTTCAAGGAGCTCGAGTCGTCAACGTGAAGAGCCCAAAGGCCAGATGTTATAACACTAAAGACTGGACCGAATTCACGTCCGTTTAACGACATGGGGCTTTGGGAATCCCGTTGACTCTCTTCCTCTCTCTCTCTCTCCCCATGTGTCAAAGATCCTCGTTTACGACACACTAGACGTGGCAACTTCCATTAAAGTAAAGCAGCGTCGAACGACGCACTACGAACTGACGGAACGTTCGATATTGTCCCTCTCCCAATTCTAACGACCCACTGAAACGCGATGAAACGACACGGATTCCTATTTTCCTCAATTATTTTACTTTAGCCAGCCAAAAAAATTCACGAGGTTTCGTCCGATAAATTTATGAAAGAAAAGGTCTAAAAGTTCATCTTGATTTGTTTCTTCTAGATGGAATCGAACAATTAATGTTTATGCCGGATGTGTACGAAGTCGAGATGCCGACTTTCATCCCTCTTTTGAAAATGGAATTGTTGGGAAAGCGAGAGAGAGAGAGAGAGAGAGAGACAGACGAGATTCTCTTGGAAAGTTTTTCGGGTCGAGGAGCTTTTCAGTCTTGTTGCGAGTGGAACGAGTGAAAAAGAGCACAATGCTTCGTGTATGTGAGAAGAGGGCGAGAACGTGGAAAGAGAATCGAGGGGAAAGACGTTTGAGGAAGATGTAACGCGAAACCATCTCTGCGCCTCCTCGCTACGGTCCATAAAACCAGAGGCGTTTTATGCTGATGGCCCGCGTCTTTTCCTTCTCTCGTTCGCCTCTGCCTTTGGCCCCTCGGAGAAACATTGTCACGACGAGAGAGCCGAGTGAAGTGATTCTTTTCGTGAGAACGCACGAGAGAGCGAGAAATAGATAGACGGAGAGAGAGAGAGAGAGAGATAGGTAAAGGGACGAACGGAGAGAGAATTTGATCGTCCAAGTGAGGCCTGAGTAAAGCTAGGGCAAACTCTGTCTGACTACAGGTACGTCCCGATGGATTGTTTGGACGTAACTGTTTTTTCCGCCTCGTTAGATCTTTACTTTCGTCCTCGAATAAAAAATCAGTGGTCTTCGATTCGATGTGACAAATTTTTTGGCACTATTACCGAAGTAAAATAAATTCCTTGTTTTTCCGGCTGACGATTTTGATCCTTTTCCATCCTGTCCTCACAAACAAATTAGTATTAATCGTTGGTCAAATTAAAAAATCACGAAAAAACTGTTCGACCTTTTTTCACCCTCTTCGTCGTTAGAATCGGCGAATTTGAAGTTGGAGCAACTCTGCCTGATCCAGGCCTGATGAAATGCGAGGCAGTTTGATTAATTTTCCGCCGGGGGAAATAGTTCGGTGGAGAAAAAACAATTTTCCAAAGTGCCGTGATTCGCCCAGATCTCTCGGTCCGGACGTTCTCGCGTGCACGTCCGCGCGCTCTTCTCTCCCTCTTTCGGTCTTCGATGGAGAAAACCGAAGAACAACAGGTGTAACGAATGGCTCGTACGCCTTTCCTATCTTCTTCTCTCTTCTTCGCATTCTTCTTCTTCCTCCTCGCCTCTCTTCTTCTTATCCTTCTCCGTTTTCCATACTCTCTCCTATTCGGTCATAGATCCGATTTGCCCGAGACCTTAGCGCCTTGGCGTTGCTTCTACCCCGAGAGCAAGGAAAAAGGGACCAGAGACGATAGCTCAAGTCGTATTACGAAAGTTTACGAGTGAATCGCGAGATAGCTGGCACACGCGTCCCCCGATCTCTTTCCCATCCCCTCCTGCCGATAAAATACAATTCTCGTTTCCAGAATGAGAATTTCGTTCGAGACTGCCAGAAAGTGCAACGAGAATATTCTCTCGATATTTAAAACGAAAGGGGAAAAAACGAGCTATTATTATAACACGTTCTAAGGCTGCGTAGATTTTAGGATCGATCGAGCGATTTAAAGTCTAAGGGAGGTCGAACTCAGCCGGCTCATCGATAATCTATGCAAGCTCGATTATGGATAGTGGCTTTTCTCTAGCAGAGTATGGAGTACACTGTCTTCTACACACGTGCAGACTGCCAAGTATTATAAGGGCCAATGTCGCATCGTTCTACAGAGAAAATTTTGCATCATCCACCCTTCCGACTTTGAACATCGTATGTACGGTCCACCAAAGCCTGTGAATCCTCCCTCGTCGCGTTCAACATATAGCGACAACTTCGTTACGTCATGACGCGACAAATTTATGCCCCGTTAACTTCGTTGGATGCGCGCGGGTACGAGGAGAAGCTGCAGGCTCAGCTACGAGCAAGCACATCGATGCAACTGGGGAGCAACTCGTAGATGAGAAAGATACAGATTCGTTTATTTAGTTTTCTCAGCTTCTCGACGATGCATTCTTTATTTTTCTCAAAGTTTAGCCTAATATATTAATCTCCCATTTTCCACTTTCTCAGACTTTTTTTACGCATATTTTATTAATTAATTGTTAAATGCATTTCTACTTTTCGTTCTTTCCAATCGTTAGTTGCGACGAGCGAGAGTGAGAGCGAGAGCGAGAAATTACAAACAACGAGTTGAATTCAATAGGGGTTTCCTGAAAACCTGCGTGGCAAATTGAGAAATAATTGAAAATGTAATATAGAAGGGAAATTGGAGGATAAAGTGGTCGGTTGACTTTTGCAAAGCAGTAGAAAGAGTTGAAAGGTACGAGGAAGGTGTATGGATAAGCCAGAGACTACACCAGAGAGTGAGAGAAGAATCGAGAGAAAAGAGATGAAACGAGGGAGCAAAGACTGAGACTATACGAGAGGGCTATGCTGGAGGATCGGGACACGGCAAAGGAGCTTGCTGGAGGAGAAGTCAGCAGACGAGAGGAGAGAAGCAGAGAGCTGGTTTCCTGTGAAAACCGTTAAAAGTTCAAGACGCGTTAGCGCGAAACAGTTTCGTTGTAATAGCCAAAGTTGCCCCTGGGAAGCTCAACCAGCTTCGTTTCTACCACCGGGCAAGCACCGAAGGAAGATCGCCCTTCTTTCTCCAGCGATCCTCCTCTTTCTCTCTCGGTATATTCTGACATTCTGGCGCTTATTATTTTATATCTCGTGTCTCCTCTCGCGGTGGGGCTCTGACTTTTGTCGGACGAAAACGCAGCGAGGACGCGCCAGTGTGGAGGAGATAAAGATAAGGAGAATAATCTCTCGACGGTCCCTACAGGGCTGAGGTCTCGAAGTGAAACAATCGTTAGCACACGCTACTAGATTCTGCAAAGTTTTTCGTACTCTAGATAGAACGAGATTGTCGACTCTAGCCTGCAAACATACCTGGTAAGAGAAACGAGAAGAATCGATTGGTAATGGATTGGAGAAGAATTCTATGGGACAATTTCTATGAAACTCGTGTCACGATTATTTCGAACTACCTAGGGCTCGTTCGTGAATACAAAATGTAACGGAAATTTAGCTACTACACGACCGTTCCTAGCCATAAATCCATTCGGTAACCGCAATGATCTCTCGCAACTGCGAATAACAGACTTCCATACGTGGGGAGATTTCAGGTGCACGCCTCTAGCTCGTCCCCGTTCTCGTCCGTTCGAGCACGTAACAAACATACTCTCACCCTACTCGCGTTCTTCTTCCCGTGTGCGTGTCGCAAACACTGTACTACAATTTGATTTTGCATCGATGCCTACGATCAACGTGTGTCGGTTTACGTATAAGGAATTCTCCGTAAACGCGACCACTTTTGCTTCGCGAAATTTTTCACATCAAAAAATACAAAACCCGCAGTGTTCTGTCCCAATTGAACGTTGGAATAAACAAAGAACATACTATTTTCAAGCTATGCATAAAAAGGACGATAAAAATACAAAAAAAGAAGCAGATTTATCAAAAATTTGGATTAAATTCGCAAAAAGTACGTTCGAGTAACGATGCGGATTGTAAAAGAAGGAGAAAAATCTGAGAAGTGAAAAAAAATGGCAGAGTCAACGGTGAATTGCCCATAGCAGAGAACAATCTCTGTATCGGCCAAGCGGTGCATATACATGTAGGAGCCCACACGGTAAACACGCATGGTCGGGCGTAACGCACAATTCGCATCGCGAGCACGTAGAGGATATGACGGCGAGAGCCCAGGGTTCTCTCTCTCTCTCTCTCTCTCTCTCTCTCTCGCGTTGCCTAACCCTACGGTATATAATATATAGTAGAGTGGACGGTAGAGATTCTACGTTCGGAGAGCATGGACTGAATCTCTCTCTCGCTCTCGCAACGCAGATGTAATCATAGGTGACACAATTAATCACCGGAGCATCCCGCCCCTGCCGAGCCATTAGCGATTGGAGCTCTCTCCGGTTCTCCTCTGGTATATCTCACGTTTGCCACAGCTATCCCTCGGATATGTCTCCCCTCTCCACTCCCCTCCTCTCTCTCACTGGCAAGGTTTCTACGATGGCCATGTAACCAATTCAATGTGAGTCGACCCGACGGATCCAGGAGCATCGCGAAATCAGGGCATGAGCGATCGGTGCGGAGCTCGCAAACACAACACGAAGCAACTGTGAAAACGAGCTAAATTAGATATCGAGAGAAACGAGACACGCGTGCGTGGAATATAATTTATTTAATGAATTTAATAACTTTTTGAACGAGTACGGGATATATTATATGAGAAAACGGGGAAAAGAATCTTCAAGAAGGAATTTCATTGTGAAGGAAACGTTCGGTGACGAAGCTCGTTAGACTCTTTTCATCGATTTTTCTTCATACCTCTTATTTCTTCTCATCTCTCGCAGCCAGCGTGTATGATTGATCGACTCGCATTGTTCTCTCTGGTACGAAAAATTCTCTTCCATTTTTCCTCTCGGGTGTGTTGGTGAATCGCCCGAAGGAGATGCAGTCTTTTGTTAAGTGAGGTTGCACAGACCAATGATCCACTCGTTCCGACGAACGAGCTCCTGTACGAGAAAAGTAAATGTATGAAAAGAAGAAAAAATCAAGAATGTACATTAGCGACAAAGGTAAAGAGACATTTTTACCTCTCTCGAAGGAATATTCACGTTGGAAAGAGTACGGAGAAATGGAAATTCTCTTTCTCGTTGCTTTTTTTCAGCTTTGAGATCTCTGTGAGCCTCGTAGTCTCCCTCGGCTAAGCAAGGAACCGTGAAGAGACCGAGGAAGAGTGCACAGTTGCTCCAAAATCGAATCGTCACTTTTCTTTTTCTCCCAACATTTTATAAACTCGAACATTTTTCCTCTTTTCCTCGTTTCTTCATCACTTTGAGAAAAAATAATGGAATCGCTTGAGGCACCAAAGCACCTACGCACATCTATTTTTTCACCCGTGTTACTTTCCAAGGTCCTCGAGAAAGCCACCCCGATTTACATTTGGCCAGGAAATGAATTCTTTCTCACGCTGCTATAATTAACGAGCCAAGTTTTCCATGGCAATAAAACAAGCAGTGAAAGCATGGAACGGGACGCTCCCGAGAAAGTCGCAGAGGGAAAACCGGAGAGTACGAAGAGCTCGGGGTGGACGAATGTAGATGGAAAAGTCGAGTGAGATGAGGCAGAACGAAGTATGTATTATAGCAAGAGGGAAGAGACTACCTCGGAAAAGTGCGAAACTTTTGTCATGCCCGTGTTAATTGTAACGTAATATATGTAAAGCTGTACACAGTAGTCTAAGTACCCAACAAACTAAGTGACGGCATGGGGAGAAAACACGCGGAATAAAACAAACACACAGAAGTCCGTCTGTGTTGGAAAAGTCGAGCTATAGAAGAAGAGCGTGCGGAGAAAATAGGAACGTTCCCTTTCTCCCGCTGGAGAAACGATGCGGGCTAAAGCAATAATACCGGGGAAAACTCCTTGGAAACTGGCCAAAGTGTCACACCCGCTATATTATAGCCATTACGTTAGAACTTATCCAGAACGTACGTCATGCCCGCGAATCAAGAACATTTTATTCTTCTCCAACGTATATTATTTTCATACGTTCGTACGTATTTTTACGCGACTTCGATATTCGAAATCGTATGAAATAAAGCGTATATAAATCGTTGTTTCGTCCTGCTTAGTTTTTTATGTTTGAATTCGTTGTAACATTTAATACGAATATTGGTAGAATTCGTGATGGCTCTGTGGAAATAATTTGTTATCCACCGTGGAGAGTCGAGATGAAGAGTATGGTATCGTTCGGACGTAGCTCGTAGTCTCCTTGGCCCTGAGAAATAGTTTTATTCAATTAAGAGATTACTGTATTTTTCACTAATACAATAGAAGCGTTAATTGAAGAGCTATCTACGAGTTGAAATGAAATTGCTTCGCTTGGGCTATAAAAGTGGATGACACGGAGCTTTCCTCTATCTTCTCTTTTTCTCTCTCTCTCTCTCTCTCTCTCACTCTTCCTCTATCTCTATCCCTCTGCTTCTTTTATAATTTAGGATTTACGACCTTGAGGAAAAAGTTCGTATGTAGAGAGACATGAAACGGAGAGAGAGGCAAGTGAGTGAATATAGAGGAGAGAAAAAGAAGACGCAATCGTAAACAGGGAAGAGCTTTTCACGAAAAACGAATATTATCATAATAATGGCTAAAGCCAGCGTATCTTTTTCGACTCTAGTTTCACTCGTTCTTTCTATCGCACAGACTTCTATCATATTCATAAAATATTCTCTAACGCTTCCTTTTTCATAGCTTTCTACTTGAAATATTGTAACTCATTCCGAAATATCAAATTAGCAGATGCAAAAAACCCATTTCGACCCTTTGAGTCTGTCAAAGGGTCGTCGATTACTTAAAAAATTCATTTCGAACAAAAAAAAATTGGACGAATATGCGAAACATGCAGAAAATGGACTTTACTCCTCCGTGGAAGAAACCTCGTTCACGCAAGAACAAAATTGAAAACTCACCAGCAATTCCCAGTCCGCGTCGTTGACCAACACGAGGATTCCGGGTCTTCTACAATCGAAGATGTCGATGTACTTTGCAATATTTACGCTCTACTGGATATTCCGACGAAAAACTTTCCAACGCGAAAGTGGAGGAGTTTCTAAGTTTTCGCTAACATTTTTGAACAGCGGAGAGGCATTCGTTTCAGGACCGAGACGCCATCTTTCGAGCAACGCGCGAACGTGGTTCTTTAATACCATCAGTCGCGCGAAAGCTTCAACAACGCCATCTGTTGTTTAATCATGGAGACTCATGCTCCGCCATTTTTTTCAACACGTTGTCTCCCGCGCAAGTTTTTATCACTGCTTCTAGTGGCATATAAAACGTAATAAACGTGCAATGTACACTGCATAGACGAGGGAATAAGAAGACTTTTCGTCGGAATATCGAACGAACGGTAACAACGTATCATAAACTTACACTGTGTCGTCTTGAAGAAAGAGCTCTACTCTCTCCGTTAATAGGTTATCACGGAGCCAGTAGAGAAGCCGCTTTAACGTCCCTGAATAAAAAAAAACAACGAGTATTGTTAATTTTTCAGTGGCGCGATGAGAAAGCGAGGGTATTTTGCCACTCACATTCCTCACTGCCCGGTAAATTCACCGTGTGTTTTTTCTTTTTGTCGAAAAGTAACTCTGCTCCGCCGCTGCAACAGCGAGGTGGAGATGAGAAAAAAACAAACTCATGCATTTGCGTGTAAGGTTATGCGAACTTATACGAGTAGTTACCCGAACTCGATAGTAACAGGTAGTCCCGCGTCTCCCGAAGACATTGTTCAGGAATACGCGAAATTCTTTATAAATCGAGAAATCTCGTAGTGCTTCGCTAACAACCCTTTTTTCCTCAACGTCAAGTCTTATACTGTCATTAATTCTTCGTAAACCCCGCGTTCCTCGTGTTCAGCGGAGGTGAACTTGCTGTTCCTGTTCCATGCGTTCCCCAATTCTGCGGCACGTTCAGAACGCGCTCGTCATGCTTTGTCGCTATTTGATATCGAGCGCTTTTAAAACTTTACTTACTAGGTGTAATTCATATTAGAGCAATGCCCTATCGATGTAGAAATGAAGTTTTTATTTTCTGATTTACAAAATAAATAATTATCGCTATCCTTTTGTCTGTTTCCTCCTAGTCAAAGATAGCCATTCGTGTGAATGAAAAACAGCAACAAAAACCTGAACGGTTCAATACTCCGTCAATTTTGTTTTTTTTTTCGCGAAGATAACAATTCTATTGAACATTAAATTCACAAAAACATCCTCGTACGAAAAGTTAGTAATGCTTATTTCCGTAATTAACTCGTTCGAGCGGGAAATTCTCACGGACACGTACGCACCGGCGCATATGTATATATCGATGTAAAATGAAAAGCCGGTTCTAACACCGTGTTCCACCGGTTCATGGAACCGGGAACGCCATTATGGCCGCGTACATCGCCAGCAATTCGCGATACAGTGCAATTATCAACATTAAGAATCGGTTTGCGACATAAATAAAGACAACGATTAGAGTGAAGAATATCGTGAGCCGCGTTATACCGAAATATTACGATTCTTTATTAAAGAAAGAGCTATGTCGGCTCCGGGAGAATCACCCGCTGACGAAGATCCAGGTGTTGCGAATCCTGAAGAGAACAACATCGACGCTGATCCGACAAAGGATATCAGCGACGCTGAGACCGAACCGGCGATGCTCGAAGAGGAGGAAATGCCAACATACATGAGTCTAACGAGTTCATCGAGGCCGGACGAATCTAGAGCGGACGTCAATGTTCCCCGACCGTCCGAAGATATCCAGGGTGGAGAAGAGAGAGCTTCGAGTCCTTACTCGAGCGAACAGGGTGCCGAAAGCGTTTGCGTCCTATCGTCGGGAGACGAGAGTATCGGAAGACCGTACGATGATATGATCGAAGACTCGTATAGCGACGGTGAGATAAACGATATTGAAATTACACGTAATTCAGCGACCGGAAAAGAAGCGCGTTTAATAATGATTTTTCTTTGTTCCACAGAAATGGATATGGACGAGGAAGACGAGGAGGAAGATTCGTGTATGAACGAGGAAGAGGAAGAAAGCGACGGCGATATAGAGCCAGAACAGTTCGAGCGTTCTTCGGATGATTTTGTCTTACGATACGACGGAGGTTTGGAGAAACATCACAAAGAGCGCAGTAGATCTCTGCAGGATCTGAACAATTCACGCGGAAATCTCTCCCGTTTCGTTGGTAAGAGACGAAGCATAGATCGTAGAGGTGGATACGAGAATGAATTTCCCTTGCAGAATATTGAAATTTGTAAAAATCCATTGGCGGATCGTAAAAAATTGCCACGTTCCATAAAATACGATCACGTGCCGAGCAAAGTCAAGATGTACATTCACGAGTTAAAGGAGCAGAGTAGACGATCGGCGGAACGTCGTAGTCGTGAAAATGCCGGATTGAAAAATTTCAGCCGTCCGAACGCCAAAGGCGACGGCACCGACGTCGTCGCTTGTACGAAATTAAATCCAGCGAACAAAATGGTTAAGAATTATGTGCAAAATGCTATGAACGAAATTGCAAGCGAGAAACGGTCGAAAACGAAAGAGCATGAAATTTACAACAATCTTATCGAAAACAATCCTGAGATAAACACGATGAGCGAGGTCAAAGAAGCCAGAGAAATCACTGCGAAGGAGAAATATGCGCGAGAGTGTCCAACGGCGGAGAATTTATCGTTGCAGTCGGATAATCTAGCGAATAATGGAAAAGCGAACGGTCTCATCGACGCTAGTACGCGAAATCACAACGAAGAAATCGTCGAATCGATGGAGACGCGTACGTCCAACGGTCAAGAGCAAATCGCTGCGATCTTGAATCTCCGATCGTTGAGCTACGAGGAATACACAAACGGCGAGGAAATGCCAAACGTGAAGAACGATATTGAAAACTTGGCACTTCCGACGTTCGAAGAGAAGAATGGAATAATCGAGTACGAAGAAGAGATCGTCGGTATCTCTGAGATCGAGGAATCGAAGCTTGCCGATCCGTTGAAATCCGAAATATCGAAAACTCGGCATATAATCTCGGACGAGATTCAAGAAGAGAATCAAGAGTATCAAAGATTGATGAATGAAAAATTGGAGGAAATGTCCACGACGCTGAAACAGAAAAATGCACAAATCGACAATATACGGGAGGCCTACCAGAGAACATTGACGGAGAATATGAGCCTAAAACGCGAACTCATCGAGCTGAAAAAGACACTGGAGCAAAACCGCGCGAAGAATCAACCACCCGAGACAAAAGTTGTCTCGGTACAGACGGAAACAGCTGTGGAGATCGTGCAAACGACTAAAGTAATCGAGAATGCGACAAAACCGCCAATGACGAAATTATTATCGAGCACCGTCACTTCCGCTCTTAGTTCAATGGAACAATGGTCCGATAGTAATTGCAGCGCAGCGATATCGATAGATCCACCGAATATGGATACTGCGCTAAATTCCGACGACAGTATGATCGATTGCGGCGAGCGTACTCCGAGAAAAACACTTCGTCCCTTATCTCATTCGTTCATCACGAGTTCGCGAATACTTCAAACGTTGGCAAACATCACGCAGGGACGTACAAAGACCACGTCGCCTCTCGTGGATGGAACGAGGACGACTTCTCGTCTCGACGCTGAGCCAGGTCAGTCGAAACGCCAACCGAATAACTCCCATGCTTCCGTGAACGATGAAACTACCGTTAGAGCGAGAAAACGAAAAGCCTCGGACATGCTCGGTGTCTCGGGTTCCTCGCATCCTTTCAAAATGCCCCATACACCCGGCGATACGAGGAAAAAAATGAATTCGGATTCTGACACAGATGGAGTGTTCAAGACGGATCATCGGACGAAAACGAGCGATCGTAAAGAGTCGAACGACGAGACCGATAATCACGACGGAAATGGGGAACGTACGAGTCAAGATTTCGACGATACCGAAGCTACGGATGTACCGGAAAACGTAAAATGTTTCGTTTATCAGGAGGAACCCGATAGCAAGGAACGTAGCTTTTTGATACAGGCGGACGATGTTTCGAAGAGCGATGAGACGGCGAGCGACAAGGCCGGTACCGTTCGAGAGTGCGGACCCTTTTTGCTCGGTAATGTGGAGATAAGGATGTCCGAGGCCAATGGCACGATAAATTTATGGGGCAAAGAGGCAAGTATCGTCGCGAAATTTTCAATAAATAACGATTAATCGGGCGATTTTATTTATTTAATCACGCTACCGAAACATATTACACAGGTCAGTCCGTCCAGCGAGAATCCGGACGTCGACATCGAGATGGAAGAATTCGATGCCTACGAGAGACCGTCATTTGCCGAAAGATCGCCTCACGAATGCCAACATACTCCGCGTACGAAGATTCCTAGTGGCGATACATTCGTCTGTTCGACGAACAAAAAATCACGTTTTTCACCCCAATTCGCGAGATCGGGTATTGCTAAATACTTGCGACCAGGTCTCTCGAATTTAATGAAAACTAATCATGTGGCGAGCGAGAGCGAATCCGGACATTGCGCAGGTTCTCCTTTTGTGAAAAATAGAACAGGCTGTGAGTGTTGTGAGACACACGAAAAACGCGTTAAATGGCCAAGTTGCGAACGTATTACAAATTCACGAGTCAAACAACATTCCTGCTGTCTTCCGGACGTCGAGACTAATGAGAAGGAGTGCGACTGCAATCGCGAACATGAAAATTTCGATGAACAAGCGTTCGAGGTCATGTCAAATATCTTGAACAATTATAAGAAATGTACCGCTCCATTGCATAATGTAGGAACGAAACATACGTGCGGGAACGACGATTATTGCAGAAATCATGGATCTCATCGTCGTCGTTCACCCGTACACGAGGATGACTTTAATCATGGCGGGAAACGTTGCTCCTCGTGTGCCGCGGAACTGCCGACGTGTAATACGAGACTGACACCAAGAAGTGCTCACTGCCGTGGGAATAGAAGCCATTCTTACAGTCACACGCCTTGCGACGACGAGGAGCATCCTTTGATATCGAACGAAGCACACTGCGAAACTCCTGAGGTAAAAAAGCATCGTATATAACAATTTGTCTTTCTTTTTGTAAATTATAATTGTCCTAAATGCAATCGTGACGTTAAATTCGACGATTCTTTTTTTATAAGACCAAGCGACGAAGACTGAGCGGTAAGAAATTCCGAGGAATCCTCACGGATCTATTGCGAGGATGCGGCGGCTGTAGAGATTCGAACAGCACGAGTAATCTTGCAACATCATCGGCTGGATTACAGACTTCCATTCCAAAAGTTCGTCTTTCTCCTTGCGCGTCAACGCAGACCGCATCTTGCTCCAAACGACCGACTTCCTGTCCATCTCGTTCGAATCATCCTTCCAATGATTTTTTCAACGAGAAGTAAGCAAGATACTCGGGCTACTAAATTCTTTAAACCATAGTCTTCGACAGTTCGATACACGGTTTTTTTTTCATCAGGTGTCGCACTTCGTTGTCTCTTCGCAACGAGATGCGAGCCGAGGTCGAGAATCAACTCGAGATTTTACGCGTCGACGTTGAACGACTGCGCTCGCGTTCGGACGCATTTCTAGAAATGCTTAATCTACTCAACGTCGAAACGGATTAAACGGACTGATGAAACGCTACAACACCGGTTTCGTCATTCAGCAGCTATCATCAGAACGATCGTGTGCACGGAAGAACAAATACGAAGCCGCAAATCTTCGCAAACTTCGCCAAGTTGATGAAAACAAAAAAAGTATCAACTCATTCCCGCTTTGACTGTAAATAATCTCGCCACTCCCCCGCATTTCATCGCAAATTTCGTCGCGCAAAGAGTCTAGAATATCCCTCTTCTTTTTCTTTTCATACTATATTAGCGCATAAGATTTGGAAAAAATACATTGTCGATTTATTAAACGTATATAACAGTGGCCGATAAAGATTGGAATATTCATTGAGAGATGCCGCCGAGTTTGAGCGAAGACGCAAAAAAAAAGACCACAAAAGTCGTCGAGTAGACACCAAGTTCCTTAGAAACCCTAGGAAAATTGCTCATACTGAAAAAAACTTAGTAATTGCAATCGCAAGAATCATATCCTTGACCCTGTCCTGCTGTTTCACTGGGCATGTAACCCATCGATGGTTCGCCCTGTCCCACAGGACTGAAAATATTGCTGTACGATGTTTTCAGGTAATTTACATGACCCTGAAGTGATCGAATTCGTCCCTGTGCCTGATCGAAAGCCTCCATGAGATTGTTTATCTGGCCTTGCATCTTTTGTCGAATCTATTTTAAAAAAACCCATAAGAATGCACAACCCTCGAACGTAACAAATTTGTTGTTCTCCTCGCGAACAAGTTTTACCTCGTCCCTGTCTTTCTGCGCAGCACGCGCCGTAGCTCTGCAAGATGCCAACTGTTTCTCCATTTCTGCTATTTGTCCTTGCATCGTTTTTCTGACGGTTTCGCATCTCTCCTTTGTTCTTGCCACCTGTCTCGCCGAGTCCTCCCTCACCTGTTCCAACATCGCAGTCAGTTGCACAGTTTCGTGCATTTTCTCATCCATTCTGTGCTGCGACTGTTTTTCATGCTCCTCGAGTCTCGCTACCGCGGCCTTCATGCGCTCGTTTTCATTCTTCAATTCGTTATTCTTCTTTTCAAGCTCCTCGCAACGTCCCGAGCCCATTCCCTTCTCGTCGTTCAGAGCCGAATTTTCACTCTTCATCGTGGTTAATTGAGTCGCCAGTGCACCGAGTTTATCCTTGCAGATGAGTAATTCGCGAGAAAGATCCTCGCAATTGCGCTCAGCGATCAATCTCATCTGTTGGACTTCTTGAAGCTTCGCTTGGGTCTGTTTCAGTATGTCAGGCAAGGGCGCGAGCTCGGCCAATTTTTCCTTGAATTGATTCTAAAAGGAGAACGAACAATTCATCTTTCCTTCAACATAGAGAAAACTTTCCAAAAACATCGATATACTTTTTACCTTGACCCGTCCTATTTCCAGATTAACATTGTCGTTCATTCTCGCATTGTCCATTTCCATGAGATCGAGTTGTCTTCGTTGCTCTTCGACCTCCTCCTGTGCCTGAAGATATTTATTTCGATAATCCTCCAACTGATTAGCCTGATCCTGTATGAGAGATCTGAGCTCTTCCAGCTCGTCCTGAGCTTCCCGATATCGTTGTTTCGCCACCATGAGCGCCTGTTCTTGTTCCATCATTTGTTCCTTGCTTCCTAAATATTTGTCAAGCGACAACAAGTTTTACAAGAGAATGTGGCGATGAACTTTTTGTTTCCAAGACTTACCATGAAATCTCATCTTATCGCCTTCCATGCTCCTCAAACGTTCCTCAACTTCGTTCAAACGGCTTTCCGCCCTTTCGCGTTCGTCCTTGGCCTCGCGGGTCTCCTGTTTCATCTTCTCAGCGTCTGTTCTAAGACAAGATACCTCGCAGAGTTTGTTCTTGTAATCTTCTTGAAGTCTGGCGTACTGCTCACGCAGGTCACGCAATTGTTGCTGAGGACAAGTGCTCGCTCCCTTGTGAAATTACACAAAAAGAATTCAGCAAACATACGTACATCGGCGATAAAAAAATTTCTTTGCGGAATGTAATATTTTACCATAGGTGCGATAACGCAGGTACCCGAGCACGGTTGTGATTCCTGCTGTTGTGCCATCTGCGTGCGATTCGAAAATAGCAATTCAAGGAGTACCGGTCGAATCTCTTGGATCTCGTTGCTTTTCGTAAGATATATATTTTTTTTTCATATTTTCATAAAACCTCGTCCACCTCGATCAATGCTGATGTGGCATTATTTTTTGTTTTTCATTGCAGAGTCGGTGACAAAGTTGTAGCGATACCTTAGTATATTGCATCGGGACGGGCAAGCTCATTGTTGTATCAAGAATCGTGGACATCGCGGAACCGGCGGTAGGACATGGAATCGTGGGTTGATGAGTCGAGGACGGTGACGACGACATTCCGTGAGGACAACAGGAACAAGGTGCACAAGGTCCTGTGCACTTTAGCAGCTTTCTCTGCTGTTCCAGTTGCTGTCTCTCACGACGAACATTCGCCAATTCCATCTGCATGTTACGAACCTCGGATTCCATGCTGTCGAGTTGCTGAGCCTGATTCGATTGGAAAAAGGCTATCCTTGAAGAAAAATGAATGCACTCAATGACTAGAATGACTTACAAGTTGTTTGGTACTGTTTCCATAAGTGGCAAGCTGATTTTCCATCTCCGCTGGGCATGGACCAGCGCGTACAGGTGCTCCCAGAGTTTTAGCGCTCGCCGGACCTCGACAACACATCGTTGGACCTTGATCGGTCGATGGACCTGAAATGCAACAGCCACCTTTTCTCGAACCTCCTCCTGAAAGTCTCGGGGAAGCTCCACACGATTTCTGATAGGAATTCAGAACTTCCGGATTCACTGCGAGTGAGAGTTTTAGAACGAGTTCATTTACCACATTTTCTCATTCTTTTTCAAGTAATATTAGGTACCGCATATGGTGCTTTGACGAGATTCCAAATCGTATTGTTCCTGCATGCAATTTTTACAACGACAAAGTTCGTCACGTACAGAACTCGGGTATGAATAAGAACTTTGTTGATGATTGATAGAACGTGGCGAATTATCGCCAGGACAGGTGAAACAGCAAACTGGACTTCCTACTGAACGTTGGGTGTTACTCAACGATGCCAATTGACGATTCAATTCTGTATTTTCCTTCACGACTATTCTCATCTCAGCCTGAAGTCCGCATACCTTTCTCTGCAGGCAATCGAGAGTATTGTCCTTCTCGAGGAGAGCCTCCTCCAGTTTGTACCTGAATGTAATTTATTCACTCGAGATTCCCTTTTAAAATTCCCAAAATTCATCGAAACTGATAACGGCGAACTAAAGACTCGAGAAGCGAGGGAAACATCACCGACGAGACAGATGAACGATTCTCCAATTTTTATAATCTCGATTCATTCATATGTCTAGCTCGATAAAATTCGTCGATAGCTAACTTCTTGCCGAGCGATTCTTTTTTTTTCTTACACACGATTCCTACATTTTACTATCATACCTGCCGCCCTCGAGTTTCGCATTTTCTTGTACTAGTTTCTCTTGCATGTTCAGGGACTCGCTAAGCTTGCCAGTCAAATTCTCCAGGCAACGAGTACTCTTTGGTCGACTATCCGGTATTACAATTTTCGGTATTCGATCTTCTGTAAACCCGCAGACTATCGCTCTTGGCAAACTGCGACAGTCGTTAAAATTGAAAATAATTTACAAAGAAATTTTATCTTTTCAATTACAAATTACAACTCCATAATTAGCGGAGCTAACTTGTCTTCCGGATATTCTGGTTGCAGCAGATCGAAACGTCCTTCGTCATAAGCATCCTGTTCGTATTTTTCCATTCCATATTTTGCTTTCGTCTCGTGCTTGCTATCCTCTTTATCTTCCATTTCCGCATGATTCGTGTGAGGATAAGGCGGCATGTCGTACATTTTCGCGAACGTACGACTCGACGGATCCGACAGACCAACGATCCGTAAAATCTTTCTCGTTATTTCGTCGAATTCCTGCATCTTCGTTAATAACGACGTTTGCTTTTCCTGAATCTGGCGTGTATCCTCGTCCGACAAATTTTCTTTCTAAATTTATAGAAAAAAATGTATAAGGAAATTCGGAAAATTTCTTTTACCCTGGTTAGAGACAACTCACGTGTTTCAATTCGCTAATCTGTTTTTTCGTGTCTTTAATTTCCTGCTGGACGATCTTGCATCTTTCCTCGGCCTCGGCCATCTCTCTTATAACATCGCTGTCGGTCAAAGGAGACGAACTAAGAATAGAATCGCGATGTCCTCCAAGTTTCATCGGAATTCCTACGAATCAAGTTATATAAATTTTATAATCTAATCATTATTTTATTCTCCAGGTCATACAGTACCTTCACCGACCCCCGAAGGAAGCTGATATTCTGTTGGTTTCGGATCTCCATTCGTTCCATCGCCAGAGGGATATTCCATTTTGTCTTCGCCTTCCGGAATCTCGAGCTCTGTCTCATCTTCCGGAAGTTCCAGCTGATTCTCGTCTTCCGGTGGTGCGGAAGATTCTGGCACTGGATCATCTGCCATTTCCGTAAGATTCTCCGACATTTCACGAGTGTTATCGTCGTAACTTCCCATCACAATTGAGACGCTCTCATCAACGTTATACTCTTGTTCCAGATTTTCCTCGAGAATATCGCGTTCGAGTTCTTCAAGCTTGCTAACGTCGCTCTTGTAACGAAGTTCGGTGGATTCCGAACTATCTAACCGAATACACGATTCTCGTCCGATACGATGCGACGCATCGTACAAGTCGATGATCAGAGATGTTGGACTTCCGACATTGTCGGATTCCGAGCTCGAAAGATCGTTGGCCCGATCGTCAGTGAAGAATCGTGGTACTTCCGGTAACCTCAGTGGTCTCTTGACGTCGAAAAGAGATTCGAGAGAGCCAAAAGCATCCTTCTTCTTAACGCCGTTCTCTTTCAGTGTCTCGTTTCCAGCTTTAGGCCTTTTCAGCTGCTTGCTCGTAGTGCTACGTTGCAAACGATGTCTCTTCAGATCTTGAAAGCTCTTGCTTCGTAACGATATCGTGTCCGAGGCTATCGAATGAATCGCAACTCGTGGAGAATTTACGGGTGAGCGTGTATGATTACCGGTACACGGCCTTCGCTTCTGGAAAATATATCAGTTCAACAAACAAACTGGTGTGAAATAAATTGCTCTCGTAAGCCTGTCGTTTCTATTCGTGGATACTTTGATTAATTGCTATCACCAAGTCCAGTTTACCTTCATTATTTTACCTTCGAAACAGCAACGTCCTTGTGAAACCCTGTCGAGATGACAAATAGGCAGAGATGCTTTTTTGGTCTCTTCCACAATGTATTTTAGCCAAAGGACGAAGCAGTTTCAAATTGCGTCGGGCAATTTGACAGCTGCTAATACGCGAAAGCTTTTTTATGACATTTCGTTTCAAGGAGGTATAGAATGTTTACGAATTTCTTTTCTTTTCCTTCCCTACAAGCATTTAGATAGATTTGAAGTCTGTTACAGTCTACATGGTGTCCTAGAAGAGGCTTTGATTGAGAAATAATTAATTTCATAAATAATTGGTTGAAATGCTAACTAGGTTTGAACTTTAGTCAGTTTGGGACGTACAACAATCACATAATGGTACATTATGTGATTGCTGTTTACGTTCTTTTGAAATCAGAATCGTTAGACCGAAATATAAAAAATTATTTTCAAATTCACAAACAATTACCTCCACTGTCCATTTAAAAATGGCCCCCAAAATGGCGACGGTTTCGACGATGTTAGCGCCGTTAGTTCTCAACTGTGGCGCCATAGACCCCGAGGAAGTCTATCGCCGAGACACTCGATGAACCTCGGGTAAGTTGAAAAACGGGACGGGAATAAAACGTAATGGATTGACGTGGAAGTCACGAACGACCATCAGGGGAGGAGCCCGACCGGGAGAGATCAGGATCATCTAACCGACGAGGGCTCTCTCGCACCGGGTTATCCTCTCCATCGTGACGGAACATGTACGAACGACGCACACATACATGCGAAACACACAGACACACACGCAACATTCTCGCGAACTTCGTCGTACACGTTCAGCCGACAATTTCTGTTTTTTTTTTCTTCATTCCCCTCTTAATGCTGCACACGAATTTCTAACTGACAACCAACTTATGGTCCGTTTTTCCACGATGACGACGTCGTCTTAGGCACGTCGTGAGTCGACGTTGCGCCGAAACAGTTCTCGTTAATTTCAATTTTGACTTCCTTGCAATTTGTTTTTTGTTTGTCATTTTTCATGATATTGTACAATACGTCAGGATGTTTTTGGATTAATGTTAGTTCCGTGAGTTCTGTGAGTAGGAAGAATTCCGTACCTCACTTTTGACTGCCTCTGTTATTTGCAAAGTGTGGCCAAGTCCGTTGTTCCCATGAGCTGGCAACGGTCTTGAATGAAGATCGTCAGATGGCTGCAGGAGGAGCGGGTGTTTCATCCGAAGAAATCGAGCCACCGCCGTTTTAAGGAACGGAGGTACAGACGCGCCAAGAGCTACGGAAGCACAGAGGCGCAGAGACGCTTCAGAAATTCGGAATGAGTAGCGGCAGTGTCGGTGTGGCCGATCTTTTTCACCTGCTCGAGTCCAACAAACTCGGGGATGTCGAGGAGATCAAGAAAGTCTTTCACGAACACTTCCTATCGAGTAAGTCGGATAATCATTATTTTTCATATTTATTTCGAAATTATGGCGATTAAAAAAAAATAATCGAGAATACTTTGTTTTTTTTTAGCGAAAGATAATTGGTTGGTGAACGGATTGTTCGATTATTATCTCTCGACAAATTCTCTGAGAGCCATAGAAGTGTTATCGGGTGTTCGGGAACCACACGACAAGCATCTTCTCGATCGGTTGGCCGAGACTCTCGCGAAATCGGGTGGTCATGGACCGAGAGTACAAGCTCTCACGTTGCTTGGTTACGTGGCACGAAGACAGCCAACGTGGCTCTACAAGCTTGCCAATCACGCGCTCTTCAAAGAATTGCTCAAATTACTCAAGGTAAACGAACGTGTCCACGAGACAAACAACCATTCTCGAGTATTCCAATCGATTAACGATATAATTTTTTCATCACGATTTAGGGCGAAGGAGATACGCTGTCGTTGATGAGCGCGCTTCTTTTACTCGTAACGCTTTTGCCGATGCTGCCGGCGGCGTTGGGTCCTTATATACATGAAATCTTCGAAGTTTTCGGTCGTTTAGCATCTTATTATCATTATCAATCGTCGAGCATGGCCACGTCGTCGAGCTCCAACAATATGGACCAACTCTACCTCCTACATCTGCAGGTAATTAAAAAAACGTATTCGACGTCCTCTGCTCTTGTATAAATTCCATTCGTCGAATATATTATTGTAATTTTTGACTATTCACCAGGTCGGCCTCTACAGCCTTTTTCATAGACTGTACGCTCTCTATCCCTGCAATTTTATCGCATACCTGAGACACCAATACACTCGAAGCGATCAGCTTGCGACATTTACCCACACGATAAGACCGATGCTCGAGTCGGTGCGTATGCACCCGCTGCTAGTCACGGCTTCCAAAGATCAAGAGACTAACGCAGCGAGATGGAAGAAGATGGAGCATCACGACGTTGTCGCGGAGTGCGGACGTTTCGCTGTGGATCGTAGTCGAGACGAGGTCTTGGGACCGATTAATCCACGAGCTACTCCGATATTGGATCATCCGTGCACTTATACGTGCACGGGTTCCGTTGGATTATCCGCGACGGGAACGAGCAACGGTGACGAGGAAAGCTTTTGGTCACCGAGCATGGCTGTTCCGCCGCAAAGTCCTCCGCCTTTGCAAGCAACGAGTCACGAACCACGCTCGGCACCGTCTACACCTAACAACAACAGAAGCAACTCATCTCCACCCGAGGCAGCGGTCGAGGCAACACCAGAAACTACGCCTGTGAAGGTAAATCGACAATTTTATATTTTATATTTATGAAAATAATTTGACGAAAATCATTACGATATTTTCCACCGTAACAGGATGTACGACAAGGTACGACGAGACAATTACCGGTTGGTTCGACGGCAGTTCGAGCACTTAGTGTTCTCGGAAACGGCGCTCACTCGGGAGTTTCAAGGCCATCGACACCAACGCCTCTCAATTCCACTGGTTCGGCATTCACCGCCATGGGAACGAGCGGCGGTGATGGAACCGCATTGTCGCAAAGAATCGGAAAACTCGTTGCCGATAGACAGAACACTCTTCAACAGTCGCCGAAGCCGCCCATAAACTCCGACGGTATCGCCAAGATACTAGAGACAAGTCCGAATCAAAATGGAAAGAACGATTCCTGGAACGAGGATCAAGAAGTGCGTAAAAAATAACGATAGATTTTGTCTCATTTTTTATAAGCACAAATTATTGATATCATTATTTTTCGTATTTTTGGAATTCACAGGTTCTGGAAATCGTTAGTTCGCAAGATAGATCGGAGAGTTACTTCGAGAAACAAACGGAGAATTATAGCGAGGAGAGTATGCGAGGTGCTCGTGCGGTCTTGTCGCGTAAGGTACAGCGGCTTCGTTTTCATTCCCAATGTCAGCCGTCGGTGCCGTGTCCAATTATCATACCTCTGTACAAGGTAATTTTTTTCTAGACACGACTTACGATAACGGTGAATCGTTTTTAATGATTTTTACTGTAAAGCTGACGTTTTGTATTCGAAGGTACGTAGAGCAAAGTCCTGTCCCGGTATAAAAATTCAAAAGACAATGGAAAATGTGACTGACAAGATAGGAACTAAGCGTACCGAGGAAACAGGCACGCAAACATGCGCTGTAATACCGTATGAACATTTGCTCGTCGGTATTTTGTCTCAGCGTGGAAACGAGCAACATCAACCTCTGAGACAAAATTCCGATTCCAGGCTATCGCCGAGTTCGATGCTAGATCGTTATGTCGAGGCCTGTGCACGTTTCAGCAACTCGTCCAATGGTGGTAATTATACTCAAGATTTTACAAGATATACATTCGTCGTTGCGATTTAATCCATCTTTACGAGTATGGGAAATGTTTTAGAAAAATCACGGCCGAAACCACGAAAAAAAGGTCTCGATGATGATACGAACGACGAGCTAACGGATGACGGACTAGACGCAGACTCGGCCAACCAACAATTACAGCTCATGCAAATGCAACTGCAATTCGAGCGTCAACGGAGAGAAGTACACGCCGAGCGCAATCGAAGATTGCTTGGAAAATTAAGAGATTCGAGAGCTCTCGAGGAACATAATATGGCTTTGGTAATGACGATTTCAAGCGTATCAATGGAAAGCGGCTAAATTCCAGATTTAAGTATGTCTATAACGAGATTTTTTTTTTTTTTTTGAGACAGACCGACCGGCTACGAATAGCGGAAAAAGAAGTCGATGGTTTGCGAAGCGAGTTGGATCGAGGCAAAAAGGAAGCTCGTCTTGCGGAAGATAGATACGCAGAAGCTCTTCGTCACTGGCAATCCAAGTGCGTCGAAGAACAAAAACAGAATCAGATTCATCGAAGTCGAACCGAAACTCTCGAGCTTGAATTGAAAAACGAGAAGAAGAAAGTTACGGAATGTGAACAACAGACCCGTGCCGCGGAAGCAGCATTTTTCGATGCGGCGCATCAGCTGAAAGGTGCTCTTAAAGCTGCTAGTCGTGGCGAAGAGTTAAAGCGTGTTCTCGACAACGTACAAAAGAGATTTCTTCTACTTGGCGAGGTGAGTGACAAATACCAAGAATGTTATTTCAGTAACAATATGCAAATGCCTTGAACTATAGCGATTGTCTCGATTATTCGACAGGCTCAAACAAGGCTTCAGGAACGAACGGTGGGTCCCGTACCAATGGCCAGACAAGAAGCCGCACAGATACAACGTTCCTACGCCGAAGAATTATCCAGTGAGTATTCTTAAATTTCGTCTTTTCCATTGAGTTCCGTTTTACTTTATATCGGGTAGTTTTTACTATTATCGACACTGGGTAATCGATCGTTTTTTTTTCATCTAGATTTGCGTCGTCAGTTGGACTTGCGAGCTTCACTGATCGAAGCACTGAGAGTTCGGCTTGTCGAACTGGAAGGTCGCGAAGCGCGCAAGGAAGCCCAACTGGTGGATCAACAGCGTCTCCTTCAAGAAGCGAAGGAACGCCACGAAGCTGAGTTTCGCGCAGTCGAGTCAAAGTACAAGGCGCAGGTCGAGATAAATTTGTTACTGGAAGGACGTATTCTCGAATTACACGGCTACCTTGAAGTGGCGACGTCATCAGCCTCGCCGAAAGAACGCTCCCCACCGTTGTCCGGTAGTCTCGCTTCATCGAGCGAGGGCAGTCTCGCTTTTCATTCCGGCGCCGGTATAATGAGCGACTGTTGCGATTCGGTCGGTGAAATTCCAAATCTTCAAGCGATCGTCGAGCCCACACCGTCGTCCTCGAGTCAGGCGACTACCCCGTCGCGCTCGAGACGGGACTAGGAAGGAAAAAAAAAGAAACGAGGAAAAAGTAAACGCGACCAGAACTGAGCGAAAATTATGATGAAAATGAAATGAATTGTACATTAATCAGGCCTTTCGTGCCGCAGCGCGCGCCTTGCCGAGTCTCTAATCGACTCATCGAGACGAAATGATCGAGAAAAAAGAGGGAGAGAGGAACCGTCGCGTCGACCGAAGGAAAGTTATTATTTAGTAGCTTTTAATCGAACTAGAAAATAATCATGAATTCATGAATCTAAAGAAACAAAATGAATTTAGCGTCTCTCATTCACCAAGCGAGAATCGATAGGCAGCATAAATGCAAAAACGACATATTGAGCTCGAAAAACAATTCGACGGCTGTCTCTCTCCATCCACACGCTATAATACTTCGTGCAGATCATCGTCGCGGCGATAGCCCGACGGTTAACTCGAAGCTTTCTTCACGACGAATTCAATCTGAATAAAAAGTTGAAATATTTTGTGAGCAATCCGCACATTTTCGCTCGTTTCCATTCACTACCCGTTTCGATACTTTCCCCCTGTCTCCCGATACACATCACCGTTTATCACGACGAAGTACGATGGTATAAAAAAGAAATTTATTCGTATATCGCGGATAACGATATTATAGACAAAATTAACGTACGGATTATTACAATTGATCGCATAATACTGAGCAGCTAAGTTTAATTCGACGTTGTATCACATCCAGAGGATTCGAAAATCGATGTTTCGTGAGAGAGAGAGAGAGAGAGAGAGAGAACAAAAAGTAGATGATATAATTATGATAATTGCCTAACGCGTTTCATACGGTGCGTTCATTTTGGTCGTGCACGAGTTTCATTCGTTTGTAAATTCAACTAAGAGTAGATGGTCGGCTCGATCGAATCAACAGCGCAACTCTCACTGTTCCATCACATACGAGCCACGATGTTTTCACGATCGTCTCGTGATTTGATTAAAACAAAAAACAGACACGATCTTCGATCATGATCAACAGCACCGTTCTGATCGGCTTGAAATAAGAAACTAAAAAGAACTCCGAGGCAGCTGTCGCCGCCTTCCAGGGGTCAATTTGTTTCAATAAGTCTGAAGCTCCTGACTCGTCGTCATGAGAATCGCGTCGCTTGGCGTTGCGTAACTCGCCAGATCTGGAACAACGCAATACACGAGGAGTCAGGTGAGTAAATATAATTAATTTCTACGATATCATTCGATCCACGAATTTACGTTTTATTTTAAAAAATACCTATTATGTAATTTTATTTCGCGTAATTGCATGCTTAAAATTTCAATCCTCTTCACTTACGATTGTGTCCCTGATGTATGGGATAAGCTTTTGCTTTTCGTAGCAACAACTGTAGAATCCAATACAGGCTGAGCCAAACTAGGGCACCAACCGAGAAGACACGAAACGTTACCACTCCACCGTGACTATCCATGAGTTTTCCGCACAACAAACTTCCAAAAGCGACACCTGACGGAAAGAAAGGAGAAAATTATGGGTTTCGTCTATTTTCTAAAAATCGGAAAAATCCCTACTAACCGATTCCCTCGAAAACCGCACCCACGAAACCCTGCATCGTCGCTCTCGTGCCCGAGGGCGCAACTTTGTCACCGTACGAGACCATCGTCGGCCAGCAAAGTCCGAGTGTCGGACCGTGAAGAAGTTCCACTATCAGAATCATCCACACGTTCGATACGAGACTATAAGCCATAAATCTTACTGCGTAGATGAGCAAAACGAGACTCATGACATTTATGTGACCGAGTTTTTTCAGAACTCTGCCGGACAGAAAGTTGAACGGAAGTTCACCCAGGAAACACTGAACGCCAGTCATGAGACCCTGAAGAGTCTTGAGCCAAGTGCCTTCCGAACCTGTTGCCAAATCTTCCGTGTACCAGAAGAGAAAATTCCAAACGACACCTGTACAAATTCCAGCACCGATACACCAGAACGCGAATACGAGAACGCGACCTTCTCGCGCAACGGCGCTCAGCTCCCAAAGTACGGACGGTTCGTTTTCCGAATAATCCACTGATCTCTGGAATCGAAGAAATATTTTCGCGTTTTTGTTTAATGCTTCGAATACGATGTCTACAGAAAAACCAGCTCGAACCTTTTTTAACGTCGCTGACACTATCATATCGAATATCATAGCGATCAGCATAATGTAGAATATGCACGTATAGTCTTTCTCGGACGAGCCACGGCTGAGTACGTCAACGAGATAGCCACCGCTTATCCCGAATATTCCAAATCCTATGCTACCCCACATTTTCTGCTTTCCGTACTCTTTTCTCCGATCATCGCCTGTAACAAAAATCAACAAAAACATAAATCTCGCGGAATTGTCGAAATAATTTATAATAATAATAATAACGATTTTGCGATTTCTCGTACCGAGAAGATCGAAGCAGATAGCATCGCCTATGCTCACCACGACTGCCATTCCTACCCAACTAACGATCGATGCCCATAAAAACAAATGAAACTGATAGGTCGACGTCATCGATGGATTTTCAGCGCCTTCGACTTTTTGCAGCATTTTCTTAAGTGCCGTTACTTCGTAACACTCGGCTATGCAAGACATTCGTAACAATGAATTGCAGGAAGGCTTATGTACGATACCATCGACGAACGTTACATTACGTAAGCGAATGTCGACGCATTTGCCGAAGTTCAGATCCTGATCCATGCTAAACTCGGAGTCAAAGTCGAATTTTACTCCGGGTTCGATATCGGTATTGACAAGACCGCAGAATTGTATAGCTTGCCAACCGCTACAGAGTTCTTTGTACGCTACCGAACTCGCGTTGCAGCTCAACTGTGAAAATTGTAAAAGAAATATTAATGAGAGAAAATTAAGCGCGATATGGAAAAATTTGTACGAAAAATATTTACGTGGCATTTGGAATCCGTTACGTTAGGCGTTATCACACCCTGAAGAATACTATCGGAGAATCCATCCGCGGAACATACTTCCATGAAAGCAGTCGCGCTGTTGCACGTGACGGTAACGGGTGCGGTAACGTGCACCTTCGGAATGAAATTTATGAGAAAAAAGCCTATGGCGAGTATCGCTTGAAACGTTAGGAAAAATATTTTGTGCAATCTATATTTATCGGCAAGACCGCCGAACAGGGGTTTTGCGACGAGGCCAGAAATAGGCAAAACCATGTAAATAGTGCCGAGTAAAAAACCCGAGAATCCTAGCTGTTTTGCTATAGTGGGTAGAAAAGGTACGATGGGCCCGGTAGCTGCAGAAATGAATCAAAAATTCCATCAGTTCGTGCGATTGTTAATTCTTGTGGGTAAAATCAATTTTATCGAATGTTTTTTACCTGCATTGTAGAGAAAATAATGAGCCTTTATCGGCACTAGTTCTCTGTTAACGTGATCCAGCATGTTTTCTTGTTACTTCGGTGATTGCGGGCTCAGCGAACAATCACTCTTCTATTCGATGAGATTCCTAGAGTCTGCGCTATTTTTTATTCTCTCGATAAGAGAGAGCCCAAATAGATTTCGACCTTTGCCCTGTTAGAATGACACGATAAGAGATTTTTCAGACAAGAACATTGCAATCGGTCATGATTGCAGCTTGTGAAAAAATGCATCACTTGAATAAATAAACCGCCCCCTCCGTGACTCACGAGAGCGGTAATGCAAGTAGGATTTAGTGTCAAAAAAAAGAAACAAATCTTTCACTATTCGTATTCTTATTACATTAAAATCGATGAAACTTTCGTAGGAAAATAATTAAATGGGCGAATGTACGTACGATCGCGTAGAGATTTTTTTGCGATCGTTATTGATGTAAAAACTGCACTGAGAAAGTTGTTTAGTGACGAGAATAGAGAATCATGTTGAACATCGTGGTGATGCGTGTTCTATTGCACTTTACCCAAGAGCAGAGTCGCGAAGTATCCAAGCTCACAGCTGGTTGTGAAGTGCCGAGAAAACACACGAAGCAACTAAGTAAGCGTACAAGCCATAGTCCTACAGGAAGTTTCAAAGTAGACGCGACTATTTTATAGATAGGAATAATAGACGCAGAATTACGACCATATCGAACAATTTGTGGATCAACTTTGTGGGTAAGGAAATATCCTAGATAACCTCATTATCGAAGGTTCATAATGCAGATTCGTACAGACAAGCTTAATTCCTGTAAACGAAATTATTAAGAATTATTAATCGACGATGTGTCGGTGGTACAAAATCTCAAAATGATCTACAGGACTGAAAGTTATCCGTAAGTAAACGCTCGTCATGTTTTTTCGCATTCAATTTACGCGCCAATTTCGTAACATTCCGCGAGATGCGCGCGCATGCTTTCCTTCCGTTATTTTAATATCTCAAATCCCGATTTCATATCAATCAAGTCGAATATAAAAACGTTCTACTGCATTTCTGTCGTTTCGGGTTATACATTGACGGGCTCGATCAGCCTTGGGCGAATCCTACGAGTCCTGAAAACCCTTACATGATGCATGTTCGTGCCGACCAACCGGCACCTGCCGAGGGTCCAAACTTCGTTTTCCTCCAAAAAAACTTTATAGGGCAGTTACAGAATCGGAAATTTCGATATTTATTCGGGCCAGCCGATAAAATAAATAAAAATTAAATTGCGTTTAAATTTCGCTCCCTATACACGCAACTCATTGTCACATTCCACGAGGCGCTAATTCGAATGAACGCTGATCGATTCGACCCTAGACAGAGGGATCAAATAATCTTCGTAACTTGGCAGCAGTTGACTAAAAAAAATCTCACACTTCCCACAGTTACGAATATATAGACGTTAAGAAACTACAAAAAATGAACACGCCTATTGTAACAAACCGTGTTTTAATTTCTTTCATCGATACACATTTACAATATATATATTTATATATGTATATATTTATAGTTCTTAGTATATAGCTTTTTTTTGTTAATTCTTCATCGATATATCTTTATCGATGCTATTGGTTTTGGGTAATGTTTAGATTTTTGTTCGCATACGCAACCTTTCTCATTCTCTCTCGTTCTTTCTCTCCGTGAACTTTCACGCTCGAAACATCCACGCGATACCTTATAACACACCCACACACAGCGGCACACATACACCCTGCATACTTTTTCATAATGGTCGTTCTCTCTGCAGGGTAAGGGGAAACTTGGAATTTTCAAAAAGAGCGTCTATACACGTATATAATAGCGTCGTTTAGAGAGGGGTGAGAGAGAGAGAGTGAGAGTGAGAGGGTGTGTGTGAAGGGTGAATAGGGGATGGGGATATGTATCTTATGTACAAAGAAACAATCTAACTTTACGCTCCTGCGACTACGAGTAGCATTTTATCTAACCGCGAGACACGTTCACTGACTCACTCTAGCTTTCGCACGTTCCTTGTAACACAGAGTTAAAGTCATCGTTAAAACGATTAGCGTTGTGTGCTATTACACCTATTTAATAATAATAATAATAATAATAATAATAATAATAATAATAAAGGGGGAAAAAAAATCTTTTCAGTCGTCGTCCGACTGTCTTAATCGAATGTATTTCTCGATTATCGGGACGCGAGTCGAGATTGCCCTTCTCGCCTTTGGTGCACGGTTGTAAATGAAACGAATGATAGAAAGACAGGAGAGTAAAAGGAAATACGAAGATAAACGAAAATAGAACAACAACAAAAAAAATAGATCGAATGCATGATAAAAGATAAATCGTGATTCGCGACCCGATTTTACGTACTCTATGTCATTTACTCTTTTATCCCTCGTATATTATATATACATATTGCTACACATAATACGGGAATATTGTTTTCTTTTAAATTACTAGTTCTGATAAATGTGTATAAAATTCCTTGGAATCGTGTTTCGTAGATAAAAAGAAAAAAAGAAAAAAAGAAAATGTTAAATCCGGCAAAACGTTTAAGAAAGAATGAATGGTGAAAAAGGATGCGCGCGTAATTTCGTAAAAAAAAAACAGGAGATCGTGGATGAAAAAATTGTTGCGATAAATCGCGATTAAGAAATAACCATTGGTCACTTTGCCACGAGACAAGAAAAATGAAAAGAAAATAAGAGACGGAGAAAAGAGAGCATTGTGACAATTC
This sequence comes from Netelia inedita, assembly GCA_964017225.1. Taxonomy (NCBI): domain Eukaryota; kingdom Metazoa; phylum Arthropoda; class Insecta; order Hymenoptera; family Ichneumonidae; genus Netelia; species Netelia inedita. The sequence goes on from OZ024924.1 coordinate 33,437,560, forward strand.
GATTCTCTCGAGTTCTCGTAAATGATCGAAAAAATAATAATAATAATAATAATAATAAGAACAGGGGCGAAAATCAAGTCGTGAATAATACGAAATACTGTCACCGGGGGAGGGAGGGGGAGAGTTTGTTCGCAAGCGCATCAGAGTAATGGGAGTGAGGTCATTCCGATTTTCCACGAGCCGGCGTGTCCTCGCGATAATTCAGTCTCTAGGATCTCAGAGGCTAGAGCCACGATGGTCGATGATGATGAGACGGTGGCTGAAGAGCGTAGAAGGAATGAAGATACTGCTGATAAGCCGCCGGGTCCATTCCCAAATTAGATCCATGAGGCGTGACATAGGCAGAAACGGGTGGTCCGTAAGCCGCTGGTCTTTGGGTCGAGTGTAGAAACGGATGAGGAGGCGGATAGTTTCTTGGTTGTTGATTGTTCAACTTGTTGCAAGCCTCTTGGCCAGCCTCGGAGACCGGTGTAGTTTGTTGCTGCTGTTGTTGCTGCTGCTGTTGTTGTTGCTGTTGTTGTTGCTGTTCCCTCAGTGCCATGCTGTAATAACTGTTAGGATTGCGAAAATCGTCGAGAAAAACGTAAGCTGCGGCAGCGGCGGAAGCATCCTTGTCGTAGAAAGGTGAGCTATTCGCCGTTCCGGCTGGTGTAGCGAAATTAAATGCGCTACCACCCGGAGTAACGACCGAAGTATTTTTCAGACCTATGGGATCGTTCGTTGTGCTCGAATATTGTGGAAATCCTGGCATGGCAGCTGCGCTCTGTTGCTCGGCAGCGAGATTCGCCGCGTTCTGTTGGGCTTGCTGTTGTTGCTGCTGTTGTTGAGCTTGTTGCTGTTGTTGCTGTTGCTGCTGAGCTTTCGTCTTCCGGGTCTTCTTAGGTTTGGCCGCAGGTGGCGCCGTGGTCGGGGTCGTCTCGACGCTTCGTCTCGAGATCGACTGCATGTTTTTCGCCGCGGCTGCCGCAGCCGCCGCGCTCTGCAAACTTTGAATAAGATTCAGATCGAGCTCGGACGTTCTCGAGGTCGTCGAGCGTCCGTAAACGAGCGAATCCGATTTTCCGGACGGTCGTGGAATGGCGAGTAATTGCTGCTGTTCTTTGCCACCTCGACCGACAAGTCCGAGACTCAGGCGTGCGTATGCCGAATTACCAGCTACCGAGTCGGCGAGACTTCCGAAATTCGAATCGAACTGAGTACTAGTTACCCCTTCGGACGGTGCCAGTCCCATCATAGGATCGAAACCAAAACTCTGCTGTTCCTGTCCAGGACGAGAATTCTCCTGTGCGATATTGCGCACGCTCTCGCTCGTTGGCTCGTTGTACATGCGCTTTTTCACCGGTGGCAGAGTCGTTGTAGCGACCGTCGTACTTCCCGAACTCTTGTTGCTCGCGTCGAAATAATGAGGACTCGGATAAACCGGTCTTAAGCTTGGATTTGGCATGGGATACGGAGGTGCCTGGAATCCACCGGCTTGTTGATAAAGCGTCTCGTGTCCAGACAAATTTTGCTGAAAGCTCAATAGCTGCGACTGTTGTTCCTGGGAACGCGCTTGGGCGTATTTCTGTGCATTTAGAGTATTGTTAGGATCGCCAAAGTGTTGTCTCTCCTGACTCTGTACTTGATGCTGTTGAGTCGCTTGGGACTCTTGATTACCGAGTCTCGAGGCTGTTCTTCCCGTTTCGCTGTTGGCTTGGCTCGTCGCTATTCTCTCGTTACCGGAGAAATTATTACCGTACGTCGGTGGATAATGATTCGCTGTCTGATACACTTGATGATTCGTATTGAGAGTCAGAGGTGCTTCCGGTTGCGAGACAAAATTTCTCTGTTGTTCCTTAAGCTTTTCCTCCGCACCCTTCAAATATTCGGCGCGTCGTTCCGCCTCGCTTATGGGCACGTTCGGCGTTGCCTGTTGTAAATACGGCGAATGATTTTGCTTGAAACTCTGTTGATAGGTAACCGTCGTCGTTCCACCTTGTGAATATTCCTCGGTCTTTGCCGGTTGTGAGTAATTCGAGCTCTGCCTCGGCGAAGGTTGCGAGTAAGTCGCGGATTGTCGCGAGACCGGTGGTGGTAAACAGGCCGTTGATTGTGGCGAGGGCTGAGCATAATTGCGAACTTGTTGAGGCGAAGGTTGCGAGTAATTCGCGTTGGTCTGTTGCTGCTGAGGCGAGAGTTGCGAATAATTGGGCGGTGCCTGAGGAGATAATTGTGAGAAATTGGCAGGTGCTTGAGGCGATGGTTGAGAATACTTGGGTGGTTGTTGCTGTGGCGAAGGTTGAGAATAATTGATACTCTGTGGCGATGGTTGCGAGTAACTCGGCGGTGGTTGCGGCGAATGCTGGGAGAAACTCTGTCCAGCCTGTTGAGGCGATGGTTGCGAGAAATTTCGCGACTGCGGCGATGGTTGCGAATAATTCGCGGGTGGTTGAGGCGAGGGTTGAGCATAATTGCTGGATGACTGTGGCGAAGGCTGAGAATAAGCCGCGGCGGAAGTTTGTTGAGGAGATGGTTGCGAGTAGCCAGCTGGCTGTGGCGACGGTTGTGGAAAAGCTGAAATCGGTTGAGGCGAAGGTTGCGAGTAACTCGCCGGTGTCTGAGGCGAGAGCTGCGAATAACTCGGTGGTGGTGGTTTCGGCGATGGTTGGGAGTACGGTGAATGAGGCGATTGCTGTTGTTGAGGCGATGGTTGCGAATAATTCGGTGGCAGAGGCTGAGGAGAATTCTGAGAATACGGCGATGATTGCGCTTGAGGCGATGGCTGCGAGTAACTCGGCGGTGGTGCTGCCTGCGGCGACGGTTGAGAATAATTCACAGCGATCGTCTGCTGGGGCGAGGGTTGAGAATAATTGGGCGTTGGTGGCTGCTGCTGTGGCGACGGCTCGGAGTAATTAGCAGGCGGTGGTTGAGGGGACGGTTGTGAATAATTCGCTGTTGGTGTTTGAGGGGAAGATTGAGGGTAGACGGTCGATTGTACAGCTTGCGGCGATGATTGATGATAAGTCGGTGATACTTTTTGTTGAGTCGATGCGGTTGGTTGAGGATAAGCCTCGGGTTGAGGCGAATTCTGAGGGAAATTGTTCTGTGGCGAAGGCTGAGCGAAAGTTGGCGAGAGCCGACGATAAGCCTCCCCGGGGTTTTCCGGTGTCGTCGGTTTTTGATACGTCTGATGAGACGATTGCTGTGGATAGAGAGGTGTCTGATCGTAGGCAGCGGACGAAGGATATGCCGGAGAAAGTGGATGATTCTGGGGCGATGGGGTTGGTGGCAGTTGAGCGCTGTAACGAGGCGGCGTGGCATAGTAAGGACTGTTGTAAGGACTACTTCCGGTCGAAAGAGCATCCTGATAAAAACCCGCGCCTCTTATCGGTGGTTCGGCACCCGCGGGCGTTAAAACCGGCTGAATACTCTGGGGCGAACGTCCCGGCACACCGGGTGGTGATTCTTGCGAGAAACTCGAAACCGACTCGCTCACGCTACTTCCACCCGCGCTCATACGCCTCTGTCGCGTCGTCGCGACCTCCTGCTGTTCTCCCTCCTTCTTCGTTGCGCTGTCTTCGATCTCGTCCTCCTTTTTCTTCGATTTTGGTGCACCGAACGCTTTGAACCAGGCACTGAGATTCGGCGTTGCTGACTTTGGTTTTTGGGAGTCCTCGGGGGGCACGGGATTGTCCTTTGGCTCTTCGCTCTCGGTCGTTGGTGTCGCGGCCTCTTTGTTGCTGCTGTTGATCTTCTCGTCCTTTGGATTCGTAGCGGGGACAGTTGGCACGCTCGGACGATCGTCCTCCTCCTCGTCACTGGGAATATTTGGATTCGGCGAAGATACGAGACTCTTGCAGATCAATTGAATCGATTCGGCGTTTCTCAACACAGTACCGAGACTCAACTTTGGCTCGTCGTTGACGTCTCTGCTAGATTTTTTATCCAGATCGGAGATCGAGGGATCGGCCGATGTGTCCGAACTTGTCGCGCTACTCGGCAGATTCAAAGGCTTTTTCAGGAGCAAATTACCCTTGCTCTTACCCGGCTGCAGTCTGTCGATCGTCCTTTGAACTTTTTTTGGTCTGCTTGGTCCGTGAGGTCCGAAAAGCTTCATGGAACTCGGTCGCTTCCACGCGTCCGGCTTTGGTGGTCCTGGTCTCGGTTGTTCGCTCGTCGACGGATGAAATACCGGCGAATTGCTGCCGGATGAAAATTCCGAAAGGCGGGGTGCGTCGTCGAGCCATTTATTCATATCCTGGAAAGAGAGAGAGAGAGAGAGAGAGAAAATAAAACAACGAGTAAGATTATTTTTCATACGTTCTAGCTTTCGCGTCGAGAAAGCTTGTTTTAAAATTACACTCACGTTTAAAGTTTGTTCGGTAGCTTGATTCAACGCTTGTATAGCCGGGCTCTCCTCTCTCCTCGATCCTTTGGTATGTTTGCCAGTTTTGATTTTCTTCAAGGACGTATCAACGTTCTCGCTCTCGGTCTTGGTCGCATTATTGCTGCCACTAACACCGCTCGTCGTTTTATCGTCTTTCGTAGTTTTCTTCGGCTTCGATCGTTTTAAATTTCCCTTGCCAATCTCGTGGAAGGTACTACCGTTAGAAGGCACTTTTTTCTTGTGTAAACCATGAACACCGTCGTTCTTGGCCAATTTTTTCTGTTTCTCGCGCTCAATTTTAAGCTTCTCCTCGCGTCTTCTCTCGCTTATACGATCCTTCAAGCTATCCAGAGACTCGAGATCCTCGTTACTCACGAGAGCCGCAAATTTCTTCGATGCCGAGTCCATCTCTACACGAGTCTTTTTACTCTCGTTCGTCACCTCGATCTTGGAGCTTTGTTTCTTAACTTCGCCGTTTTTCGGACGTTCGTCAATCTTCTTGCTCTTCGATCGCTTATCCTTGCTCGAACTCTTAACATCAGACTTTTCGTTGGTCCCCGTTGTCGGCGTCGTCTCGATCTCCGTTTTCTCCTTTCGACTCTTTTTCGTTTTCGCGGACGATGTTTTTTTCGCGCTCTCGTCCTCGATATCCTCGATTCTTTCGTCCTCTCGGCTTTCGCTCTTTTTTTGCTTGCCGCTCTTTTTGGTCCGCTCGACGAGCATCAGATTCTCTTGATTTCGCGTCTTCTTCTCTATTCTCTTGCTACTCTTGACTTTTCGCGGTGAACTCTCGTAGTCCTCCTCCTCAAAATCCTCCTTCTTTCTCTTGCTGTCCTTGGTCTCTTTCGAGCCCCTAAGAACAGCCGAGGCTCGATCTTTCTCGCCTCGCTTCGTGCTCTTTCTCGTTGTTTCCTCAGCATCGATTTTCTCATCTTTGGCCGATACTTTCTTACTCTTCGGTAACGAACGTCCGTTATCAGCGTACTTTTTCCGTTTTGATTTTATCACAGTAGTTTCAGATATTGCACCTTCGCGTTTCTCCTCCTTCTCATAATCCTCCGCCTCTTCCTCTTCCTCCTCGTCGTCCTCTTGTTCCGCCAGAGCAACTTCTCTCGCTCTCTTCAAACGCTTCTTCCCTCTCTTGTCTCTCGCAGTTTTCGAATCTACGACATCACGATCAGGCTCGTCCTCCTCCTCGTCAATGTTATTATCCTCGTCGCGCGACGCCTTTTTTATTCTTTTCTCCGTTTTGTTTGATTTCGATTTTTTGTTTGATTTTTTGTAACGCTTGCGAGAATTTTGGAGCGAAGACGATGGCGAAGAGGCGCGTAATACGCGAGGGGACGTGGGTCGCACAGGCGGCGATGTGGGCAACGATGTTCCTTCGTCGCTCGATGGCTCCGAGTCGAGATAACGATCTACAGCTCGATCGAAAGCCTCTTTTAAGTTTCCCGCCATTTCCGTGTACTCTGGACAAAGATACGATCGTAAAGATTCATTAGAAACAGTTTTTTTTTCAATTTAACATCCGAACAGAAAAACATTCGATCGCTCACCATTGTCAGAACCGTTGTACTGTCGACAATTGTCGATTATCAGACAAAAGTCTCGTCTGAACTGACTCAAGTTCTTGTACGAACCACCGTCTAATTTTTCTTCCATCGTACTAAGATCCATTGGTTTTCTCACGACGCTGTAGTACCTGTAATTGGAAATATTATCCAATGAGGTAAACGAAGAATTAATACACAAATTGGCGCGTAAGAAAGTCGAAATTTCGTGCGATACCTCGGTGCGTATTCCTCGTCGACAGGATCGATGAAAGGCCACGCGTCCACGTGATCTTTCAGACTCTCAAGAACTTTGTGCATTCCTACGCGTCTCTCTTCTTCCTCGATACCAAAAGTATAACCATAGCCGTAGCCCGAACCCGAGGAGACGTAATTACCCGTGCCGTGACGTCCGATACCCTTTTTCTCATTAACGGCTGCAATTTCATCGTTCGTGTGAATAACGATTTGTCCTACGGCCGAGGCTAGAGAATTGTTGGTCTGTCGTCCTTTTTTCTGTACCGGTGGTGCAACCAAAGGCGGTGGTGTATCATCCTCGCTCTCTCCACCCTTGGAAGTTTGCGCTCCTGTCTTTTTCCCGGAACCCTTACCGGGTTTCGTCTTCATTTTTGCTCGCACCATGATCGCCTCGGTAGGTTCACCCGGTTCGGAACTTCGCAAAACTCGCGATCCGTTTCGTTGCAATAAACGACGTCTCTGTTGTTTCTCCTTGAGATCGAAAAGCTTCGGTATTTCGGGAAGAAAATCCTCGGACAGTGTGTGATAGAGTTTTCGTTCTGTCGCGTATTCCTGAAAGTCCAAGAACGAGTATCAATAATTGACCTAGGAAGGACGCGGAAGGCTTTCGATTTTTGATTTTTTCTTTTAAATACCGAGTTTCTGAATTTGTCGACCAGCCGACACCAATCTTGCTGGGTGAAGCAAACGACCTGCCAGACGGTCTCGCGCTCTTTCGCTTCTCCGTAATCGTCGACTAAACTATCTTCCTCTTTCTCCTCCTCCTCCTCTTCTTCCACGGCCTTGCAAGCTCGGCCGCGTCTTCTCTTGCGTCTGCGATCCTTTGGCTTTGCCTTGGGACGCTCGTCGTTATCGTTGCCACTACAGACGTAGTCCTCCCTATATAATCGTGTCCCGTAGAAGTACCAATAGGCAGAATTCTTGCGATCATGACCCAATGGTTCGACCCTGAGACTTTCCGAGTCCAAGTTGCTCAGCGCACACTCCTGGAGTTTCGTACGATTAAGAAGAATTAATGGACTAATTTACGACAATATTAAATACTTTATTTCGGTTGAATCGTGTACCCACCACGTCCTCGGCGTCGAGCCTGAAGTCGCAGAGAGCGCGTAATATCTCTACTTTCTGTCGTAGTGGCAAAAGCTCAAAGTCTACATCTGTGTTGAATGGATTCTCGCACTTGTATTCCTGGAAATAAGAAAAGATTGTTAGTGCGAAGAATGCGAATAAGGCCAATTCAAAGAGAAACAAGAGTTAAAAATAAAATCTCGTTCAGGGGATAAAAATCGTCTAACCTGACATTTCTTGCGAAAAAGACGACGCAAGAACATCTGGTAATTGAACGTCGAGATATCATTTCGAGTGTCGTTTGGCAAACAGCCCTCTAGTAGTCTGACGATTAATTCTTGCAACAAACGACCCTCCGTACCGCCGTCAGTCAGCAAAGCTTCTTCCAAATCCTGAAATTATGATAAGCGGAAAGACGTGGCATCAGTGATCATTCGATCGTCGATAAGACATTATGAATTCTCGATGTAGCCTTGATTTAGAGCACAAGCGAGGATAATCCTTTAAAGCGGAAGGATGGTTTGCTGTTCTAAGGGTTTGCTTGCTTTTATTTTTTCTTTGTTCACTAACAGCGAGCGTTTCACTTTCGATAATTAGATACCTCGATATCAAAGTCCAGAAGATTGAAGGCGGCCCTAAATAAGGAGCAGAAGTGCGCTATACTCGGCACCTCCCACCACGATTGAATGTCTAGAAGAATCAAGTCAAGTCATTGATATCAACACCTCGACGTTCCGTCTAGTTATACATTCATGGAATCGGAGTTTTCACAAAGATTTAACAGGTTTATTATACCTTAGTTCGTACAGCGGGGCAAATTGTACTTAAGCGACGATAAACCGAGATTATTTGAAAATATACAATAATCGAAAGAATTAAGACAAAAGCGCGATAACGATGTAACGAATGAATCGGGCTAATTCAATTACCGGATAGTCCAAGATAGAGCGTTGTAATAACAAACTCATGCGGTATAACGAAATATAGTAAACGACGCGGTCCGCGCACGGTATACTAATGAAATTTCACAAATACATGAAAAATTCTACAATACTGTAAATAAATTTTTATATTCTTACAATATCGTTACGATTTTTATACACCGATGAAAAAATAATGAAACGTATGAATTCATCTGGACGTGAAATATGATTCGATCAGCGCACGATGCACACACAGATCGCATTATGGAAATGCATGAAAATTTCAACAATATTGTCGTAATATTTGCAGAATCGTACGATATCGTTGAATAATTTGCAAATTTCTTACAATAAGATTGAAAACTTTGTTCGGTTTCTACGATATTGTTGAAAAACAAAAAACAAAACACATCTGCAATATTGTCAGATTACGCACTGTCTGTGACAAGTAGAAGTACAGAGAACACGTACGACGGATATAGAGAAAAGAGTAATTACGAGAACGAACGAAAAAAAAAAAAAAAAAAGATTGAGAAACACCACAAGGGGAGACATACGAGATTGCGGAAACTCACCTAGGATACCGATGAAAGTGGGAAACATAACCCGTCCTGTGGCGGCGGGCACGTTAGATTGCCGATAGATTGTTCGCTTTGTCAGTCAGATCGGAAGAATATTTTCTATATTTTATTTCTCCACCTCGTAGAACGTCTCGTACGTTGAGAAAAAAATCCTTGTCTGAGGGCAAAAGCACGTTCTGAAGAGATAACGAACGTTGATTCGAGTTAAACAAAAAAGCCCCCCCATGAAGTAACGAAAAATTGTTTCGTGAAACTTTCGTGATACTTTCGAAGATAAATAGTGTGATATCGGTTCGAAAGAAAAATATCTTCTTTCCTACGAAAACAATAACAAACGTGTTACACGCGATGTGGGAGTGTACGACGAAGATCGGGCTCCAAGGCCCCGAGTTCATGTACGCCCGAATCCCGGCAATAGTCGTCGACGCACTTTCGTATCATTTCACAAATCTCGATGATTATTGAATAACCGGTAGAGTAGAGGATAACGGGGCAGGAGGAAAGTAAAGTCGAAAGGGAATAAGGGACACGACGAGGACCGCTCTCGTGATCAATCGTTCGAGAAAAAGGAAGAGCTGGTTATGTCGAGACGGACGCATTCACGAACACCGGGGTGTGCGTGAGTCCCTCCAACGAGGGAGGATTTTCGTGATAGTATGTCCTTTCACGACTCCGATATCGTGCACACACGAACTCGTGGCGCGCGCGATTAATCCCCCACCACGAGTTATCCGGACGAGAAGCGGCCCTTCTTCCTCCCTTTTTTTTCTTCTTTTTCAATTCTCTTTTTATTCTTTATATCAATCCTGTTTCTTTTTTAATTTTATTTTGTCGTGCACACACACGCGCACACGCACACAACGGACACGGATACAAACGCGGCACACGGGCGCGAAACTGTGCGGTCAGCGATGCGCGCGAGACACTCGCTTACAACATTATTATCACAAAATCCAATCGGTGTATACGTGCACTTATATCGGTGGATGAAAACAACCACCAGCCCGTCGACGCGCCTTCGTGGGCTCAACGAGTTGTTCGCGGGAGTCGAAGATTTTTCACGAGAGGTACACGTATATCTCCTCGACGACGACGACGACGACGACGACGACGGTGACGACGTCGTCGGTTACTCGAGGATTTTCCTCAGTGTGAGAAAAAAAAACACACGACGAGGGAGAGCGAGAGACTGTTCGACGTGACGAGAGACACACCGGACAACGACCCACAGGGAGAGAAGCTTTTTTTTTTGCCAACTTCTCGTGTGTTTCTTATTGTTCCTTCTGCTGACGCCGCGGGAACACGGAAAACTCTCCCGTCGGATATATAAAACACACTAACGCTTTTAACCCGTGCGCTTGTCCCTTGGCTTTGCGCTCACTGCGCTTTCCCTGTTGGTCGCTACGCAGACGCACCGTCGTGCACACTAATACTAATGTATCAATGTATACATAGACATGTAGACTCGTGGGATACGTACGTACACGTACATACCAGTAGGCAATATATTACCAAAGATAAGCAAGTATTGGTAGTTGGTATGCGGCAGCTAGAGCACATACGTGACAAATTCCTGAGGGAAATGCCCTCCTAGTTTCTACAGCAGATCGCGCCACGAAATCCTTCGGGTTCTTACAAAAGTCCCAAGAGAGACAGTGAGAAAAGGGTGGGAGAGAGAGAGAGAGAGAGAGAGAGTGAATGATAGACCGGAAATGCAATGACCCCATGCGCGGGAAAGAAGCAGTTGCCCTAGTAGTTGTGTGTTTTCTCGGGTTGCTCCGTCGTTCTAGTTCAAGAAGAACTTTTGACGCACCAACAAAACATACAACTGTAACATATCTATGTAGACACAGATGTATAACCTCGTTGGGTCCTGACCATCGAGATATCGTCCTACGTATTTCGACATCTTCGTCGTGATCATCCTGCGATTATACTGTTAAGACGACCTTGTGATTCTTTGGTTTCTCTTTTTTTATTTTATTTTGGTTTACACGGCATTATCGACATCAACACACGATGTCGATATTCGTAGCGTCGTTGGGACGCAGAGAAGTTCATAATAACGATATATTCGCTGGCTCGAAATCATCAATGATTAATTAAGCTATTTGATAGACGTTTGATAAATTTTTATTGGAATTATGGGAGATGAGGCTATGGAATACAGTAAGTAAAGATTTATCTGTTTACGAGAGAAAAAACGATCGAGTCGTTGGCACTGAAGTTATGGCTATGTGAGTTACACGATCGAGAATAAATTTATCACATCCTTCTCTTATTTGTATCGTCATTAATTGCTTTTGGATTTCTTTGAATGACACAAAGTACAAATGCAAGAAGTCCCATTTTAATGAAATACTTTCGTACATTTATGTAAATACGATCCTTAATTAAAAGAATACGCTTCGAACAATAAGTGACCGCGATTTATATTTTTTCCCATCTCACAGGACTATGGTATTCCCGTCGCGTATAAAATCACATCGATATCACGATTTTTATTCCACGCATCTAATTCGTTCGAAAATATGTTTGAGAAAAATTTCCATTTCAATCTACTCGAGCGTACATAACTCATCGAGTCATACTTTTATCCGCTAGCGTTCCGCGTGAAAAAAAAAAAAAACGAAGAAATTCTCGACTTTTATCGTGATCGTTGCTCCAGATGATATGGAAGAGCAAAGAATCGAAGAGGCGAACGAGGAAAATCCTGTGGCGTACGTCATAGTCGTAAGCGACTCGGAACAGGAGGAAACGCGTAATCGTACTCGCGAAAGACCAGCGGACGATAGCGACGACGAAGTCGCGGTCAAACAAGCTAGACTCGAAGCACCTGCGGAGACGGAAGCTAAAACCGAGGATTCCGCGGATGATTCGACGAACGGTGAGATATGTCCGATTTGTATGGACGTATGGAGCAACGCTGGCAATCATCGCTTATGTTCGCTGCGATGCGGTCATTTATTCGGTCTAAGTTGCGTTATGAAATGGCTTCAGACAGCCTGTACAGCCGGTAACAGGAGATGTCCCCAATGTAATCAAAAAGCCACTGTCAAAGAGATAAGAATACTGTACGCTCGTAAATTGTCCGTGGTCGATACGGTGGAGGTTGAAAAATTAAAGGAAGAACTGGCGCTCGTTACAACTGAGAAAAATCGCCTAGAAATGGAAGTCTCCAAGTGCCACTTGAGACAAAAAATGTACGAACAGCAGGTCGATAATCTAACGACCAGAATCGCACAATTGGAACGCGAACAATCCGAAATGAGAGTTAATTTCAACGAGAGTATCTCGCGAGGTTCGGGAGTCAAATTTTACCTCGAGAAGACCTTGGAAGTTGCCAAAGACGGTGATTGTCGAGTTCTCGATTACAATCCCTGGCACACGTGTCTCGTACTCTCGCAAAAAAAGGAAAACGGCATTTTTTCCGGATACGGTGTAAGGAAGGTAAACGTCGAGGTATCGCAGCTTGGACAATACGCCGTATTGCATCAACAGGCGATACGAGATATCGCTTTTCATCCGACGCAACAGACGCTCATGCTAACCGTTAGTTTCGACAAAACCGTGAAAATTCTGGACATACGTAACAATCGTATAGTACATTATTATCCAACCGACTCTCAACTTTGGAGCGGCTGTTGGTCCAACGAAAATTCCAACATTTTACTCGTCGGGGCGCAAAACGGTTCCATCACGGAATTCGACATAAGACAGACCAGCGGCGGAGTCGGAACTCACGAGAATCCTGGTGATCGTTCACCCGTTGTCTCAATGGCGACGATTCCCTCGAATTCTGCACCGGGCATGAACCGAGGAGGTTTCATCGCTGCTCATCTCAATAATTGTTACGCCTACGAGCACAAAGATTTATCCGCATGGACGACGAAACAAATGTTACTCGACGGACCTTTCGTCTCGGTACGTTACGACGATAAGAATCATCATGCTCTCGTATCGTCGAGACCAAATTCGAGGATACCTAACGCAAGACACGTTCTTTTCACCATCGAGAAAGGCACCGAGGAAGCTTTGCTTTGCAACGTAATACACAGTTTTAACGGTGGTAATTCGTTGCAAACTTTGTCGCGTCCTTGTTACGTACACGTTGGTAACGATACTTTCGTCGCTGCTCATCAAGAATCGACCAAATGTATTCCACTGTGGAGCGTCGCGTCCGGAAAACAAATGTACAGTCTACCAATTTCCGATCCGGTACTCGATATGCGATCGTTCACGATCAACAATAGTATTTTTCTCGCAACTCTCTCCTCTACCAAACTTCGACTGTACAATCACGGATAAAATCTCGCTTCTTATTTTTTCGATCAATTTTTTTCTTTGTTTTTTTTCATTCATTTATACCAATTAAAAATTACGATGCACTTTGTCGCGCGTTTTTTTTTCGCGAGCGACTCGACTGAAAATTGTATAAGTTCGTTATTCACGAGCCTTTTATTTTTCTGATCTTCGCAATCCGATGACTACTGTATATATACCGCTAAAACCTTCGTGATACGAAAACACGAGCCGCACGAATGTTAATATTTAAGGCAATTTATAATAATGTGCTTTTTGTCGAGTTTTTTTCTTTTTTTTTTTTTTTTCTTCTGTATTTCAAACACTATATTTAACGAATAAGCTAATAATATCTATATTTGTGACACGGGCAGGACGAAATTTCAAAGAAATAAAAAAATAGGAATGGTTTTTTTTAACGAATTTAGAAATACATTTATACGTTGGGATATGAGTATCGAGAAACTTCCAGCATTTACAAAGAATTGTTTATTAATATTTCTTTTCCTTTTTTCTTTCGTTCATTCCTTCGTAAATATTGATTTACATGGATCGAACCTTCGAGAACGACGCGTGATTTTATGCAAGCGTGTTTGTGAGTTTTTAAATTTAAAAAAAAATTATTTCATTCGTCGCATTGATCGGGATGGTAAATTCGTTAATTTCGTCGCAAACGAAATCGCGCGTTCACTTACGATGGAACGATTGTAAATCTTTAATTACGCATTACCTCGCCATTTTCAAAAGACATTAAACATCGTCAGTCTGTATGACACACCTCAGGCACAGCCTCCGTATATATTACTTAAAAAAAAAAAGAGAGAGAAAAATCGGTAAAAAACGAAATTGGGGGAAAAAAAAGAAAAATAACAAGACCTTTTTTATCGTTCGATAAGATTTCGGGGTAAAGATTTCGAACCGGAAAATCGAGAATTTTCAATTCTCGTTACACAAAATCTCTATCAGCGATGACGAGCGATGACGTCGTTGCTCCGATTTATCGTAATGAGAAAAAAACGAAAGAAAAAAAACGCGTCGGGCACTCGGATTTTTTAGACCAAACGGAGTTTATAACGTACGGAAACACTAGCGGATCTCGTTAAATGCAAATTTCTTTTCGTTTTCTATTCCTGAGCTTGGAATGTAGACCATACTTTTGTTTTTATATATTTTTCTTTTTTTTTGCGTATGTGTCGGTGTGTGTCTGCTTATGGCGGAGTTACAGTAAATTCTCGCGTAATGGCAGAGTATCGATGAACAATTGATGAAAAGCTCGCCCAACTCTCATCTGCTTAGCGTTTACGGACGTTTTAAGAAAAAAAAAACAGAAAAATAACCCAACACCGCAAAAAATGTACAAAAATTTAAATATTAACAATATAACTTTAAGGTGTATGCTTTTCTTTTTACAGATGTAAACTAACGCTAAATAATTCCTCGACTATATTTTTTTTTCTGTGTTTTTTCTTTTTCTTCTTTTTTCTTTCATTATTATAATGTACACTGCGGAGAGTAGAGCCGGTAAGATTTACGTAGGATTTGATTACTCTTGCTTGCAATTTTCGAAGTACTTTCGGCGATTTTTCTCCCGTAAAAATATCAAATTAATTCTGACGAACGGACCGCGTAACGCTCTAAATGGAAAATTATCGATTAACATTATTTTCTTCGCGTGCGAATTTTTAATCGGAAAGACAGTGGTCCGTTTACGAAGCGGCCATCACGGGACATAAGAAACACGTGCGTAATACGCCAATTTATCAAACACAATATAGTGAATACAAGTTATTTATAAAGAAAAAAAAGAAAAACAATTTTTTTAGAAAAGAAAAAATCGCGTTCGTGCCTGGCCAATGTGTGAAATATCATCGTGAAGAAAAACTTTCGCGAAAGTACCCCGAGTTAAAGAAGTCGCGGACATTAATTTTCGTTATTAGCTTGCTCGTTTCTTTTTTTCGTTTTTTTTTTTTTTTTTTTTCTTTCGTGTAACGCTGTCGAACGAGAAATTGCAATGACAAAAATTCGTTGATGGGGGACGAGGAAAAGACGCGTGTGAGCGGTGTGTGTGTGTGTGTGTGAGAGAGGTATTTAGGACCAGATTATTAATCACTAACTGAAGAGTTGTTCGGTGGCGCGTTCCAAGTCCCAGTTGTACGACGAAAGGGCAACTCTTGCGTTATGCTCTTCTATTCCCATATCCGTTAATCGTCTTATTTTATCATTTAGATCGGGCATCTTCGCCGGACCTAAAACATAGTTAATGCAAAAAATAAACTAGGAAAATCGCGCGTACGAGTATCGAACCGCGAAGACGGTTTATTATTTACCCACCGCCAGCATAAACACACGTCCAGTGTTTAGCGGTTTGTCGAAACATATCGGGATGTTCCTTGTATTGTTTTGCGACTACGGCGTCCTGAGGATCGTCGGGCTCGGCGGCTGACAATAGAGCTTGCAAAGATAGCAAAACTGTTCGTAGCGTCATGGCTGCTGCCCTTAAATATTTCATAAGCGAAACATTAATGCGTTCCCGTCTCGAATATTCTGTTTTTTCGTAACGACGACAACTCACCATTGGTCCTTTAAAATATCCAGACAAATCGCTCCTGTTACCGACGATATGTTTGGATGCCATATTTTTGTTATAAAACGTACCTGGAAAGAAATTTAAAGAATTTGATAATATCGCGAAACGAATTTAACGAATTAACTTTCATCGTTATATCGAATAACTCACTTTCGGAGGATTGAAGGGATACGTTTCTGGCACTTTAATTTCGAGAACAAAATTTCCTCCTTCGTAAGGCGTGTCGGGTGGACCCGCTATTTCGCCCCTAAGTTCGGTAAAGCTATCGTTTACTAGTTCAACCCGGATCGCACATTTTGCGACCTGAAAACAATTTGCTTCGCTATGAATACACAATTCGTGTACAAAATCTTGATATTATTATTAACACGTCTGGAAACATCGGGAATTGTTCATACGAGACGTCGGAGTCATATTTTGCACGTGTTTTACTTAATTTTTGAACTTTATTTAGTTAATTAAAATTGCAAGCAAGATAAGTCTTTTGAAGAAAGTTTTTAAAGCGTCTAGTAGTTCGTGGAAATAACAAAGGACGAACGGTAACTATTTTAATATTCTGTCAATTTATTCATCGATCATTGTCAACCTAATTGCATAATTCCAGAAGAATGAAAGAACAAATAGCCAAACTATGTCTCGAGGTAGGCAGCGAGTTTGGGATTTTCTTTGTTCGAACGACCGAAACGAATATTGAAACAATTTTCTTAAACGTTTAATCTATATGACCCTTGCGACATCGAACGGGAGATAAGGCGGCGAAACGGTCGAATGATAATTCGTCTTGTTGACCAGGGTTTCTTTTAGCTTTCGAGACCGGAAAGCTAGCTTGGGGGATAAAAAAGTAATAATGCCTTTCCGTTTTTGCCAGCAGAGCTGAAGAGAAATGGAGTGCGACAAGAGTGATTGTGCAGAGTCGAATTTGGAGATTGTGGACGAAGAAACGTCAGTGGCTGAGGGGGGTGAGTCAATTGTCAACAATACGATGTTAGAGCTAATAGCGAGAAGCGTCACGTTTTACGTCCACTTATCAAAGTTGTCATGTGCGAGATGACAAAAATGCTTATTGATGTCCAGACGTATGCTTTATCGTAAATGGCAAATCATGCTCGTTAAAAATATAAAATTTCTTCGGACAATCGGAAAGTCGTTTTTGGGTGGCAAGAGGAAGAACCAGATTGCATAACGTCAAAATATATTCGAATCGAGGATTTTTTATGACTCTAGGGAAAAAATCATCAAATTCGCGATACGAAGGGAACGAGAAAAAAAAAAACTCACCTCCTCGCTCTTGAGAACCTCTTTGAATTCGCGTTTTATGCGCTGCGCCGCGATATTTGCCATTGTCACGGTGGACACACGCAAAATTTGGTCACACGGTCAGCAGAACAATGTCATCGTGAATAGATAAATTGGTGCGAAGGTAAATTTTGTTTCGTGCTACCAACGAGCTAAAATAGAGGTTTTGTTCGACGGCGTGCGTTGACCGGCGCGCGCGCGCGTCGAGGCTCCACTATCTCTCTCTCTCGTGGGTACGTTGCCTCACCTCGGTTACACGCCGTTGTGTCGTCCTCTCGGGACTATTTCGTCCGAAAACTATATCGCGAAAACGGCAAAAGACTACAACGACGAGGTTAGCCCAAAAGTCTCGGGCTACCTGGGGACACGAATTTTAACGAGAGAGTCTCTATAGCATAATACCAAGAGACTCGCAGGAAGGAGATCGAGGTATTGAGGGAGAGAGAGAGAGAGGGAAAGAAACGAGAAGACACACCGCACGCGGAGGCCACGTAAAATTTAATCATTCGATCACCACCGGCGCCACATTTGATGGTGAAAAAGTTGACTGTCATTCGCCTCCTTGTGGTCTCTCTTCTCTCTGTTTCGCGTATCTCCCTGTGTATACATACATTATAGAATAGTGTCGTTATACTTTGAATTTTGTGTCTAGAATCACGCCGCGTTGCGATTATTATAGCGCGAATTTCGAAGTTCTCCGTCCGGTCGTATAAAACGCCGCGTAGACGAAAACGAGCATTCGTCGACGAACGGAGACAACGATCGAAGATTATTTTTATCGATCTTGGCACGTTTCGTGAAACGATAATAATCACCCGGTTTTCCCCGTATAATATACGCGACGTATACGTTTTACGTGCGAATTTTCTAAAGTCCAAATTTAGACGAAGCTGAGAGAGCCTCGTCAATGAGCACAGCGAGAGAAGCCCTCGCGATGCATGCATTCTTTCCTCGCGAACTTTCCTCCTGCAAATCCACTTTACGGTCACGTCTCTGTCATCCGATCGATACCGATACATTGTGAAATCGATCAGTATCGTTTTAGAAGCGAGTTCGAGAATCAACAACACGTGTTTTGGTAAACGATATGTTTATTTCCATTACGCCCGTCGTGTCACCACATTGGCAATATATTTGTCGAAAATTTTGTGTTGCGGGTGGAGCGGTTGGGGGGGGGGGGCAAAAGGATAAGTAGAAGTGACGTACGAAGAATATATTTTCTTTCGCAATGACGAAAGCGATAAAGATAAAGAGAGTAGCCTAATCTAGTCGTAAGCCACGTTATTTGTCTCATAGTAAATTCCGCGATACGAAATGATGAAATAAGTGGGAGAGAGGGAGAAAGATAAAAAAAAATCGGAAATCTTAATAAAAAGGGAGCTGCATAACATCGTCGATAAGAGAGCGTCCTCCCAGATTTGGAGGCGGAGCTTATCGACGGGATACGTCACGCGACGTCACATCCGGAATGGCAAAACAGCTCTCTGATTGGCCGACATCCCTCGTTTCGGTGCTTTCGGTTTTCAGTGATGCCCGTGTCCCAGCCAGTGCGTGCCAAGAGTTTGTTACGCGCAAACTTGGAGAAATCCCGCGGCGGTGTATTGCAAAGCAGAATGCCGAACATAAAAGTCTTCAGCGGCACTTCGCATCCCGATCTGGCCCAACGGATCGTCGACAGGCTTGGCATCGACATCGGCAAGGTTGTCACGAAGAAATTCAGCAACCTCGAGACATGGTAATGGTCGCTTCTAAAAACACATATACACACACGCTACACGCGCCCTCCCACGACTATAACCACGTTTATGTATCGTATTCATCTCGTTCGTATTTCTCCGTTTACGACCACGTGCTTCTCCATGATTTTTCTACCACGCGGATATCGTTTATAAAATTCATTCTACCCAGTGATTTATCCCGTTACGCGAACGTCGCGACGCATATTCGCCAAAACTCGTTTCAATATTCAATCTCGTGTGATAATTTTGCCCCTAACGTACGAAATGGCAACCCTTTCGTCGAGAGACCGGGCAACCCCTGTCAACGCTCACGATCCAGAGCCTTCGATCCATTCCCTAATATCCCTATCCAAATCTCATAATTTCTCAAAGAATCGAAACGAATTCACGATTACCCGCGTGTACGACGGATATCGCTTCACCACGCTCGTCCAATCGTCGCATCGCATACAGCAAAAAACCTTCTCTACCCATGAGCTTTCCCGCGTCAAAACAAATCGCTCCGGGCGATTTCTCGATCCTGTCGTTTTTCGCGACTGTCCGTCTTTCTTTTTTATACGCTCTTTATCGACCATTTCTCGAAGAGCCTAAAATTCTTATTGAAAAATTGTCTCGATTCGCGTGTCGCATCGGGTCATGTTCGAAGGATTTACGAGTCTGGCATCGGTTCGTTTCTATTGTATAACTCTCACCACTAGCTTGCAAAAATTCACGTGTGCGTGAGACGAGATTGGCGAACATTAATTGGTTCCCCCTCGAGATGCCGGCATCTTTTTTTCTTCTTCGTCTTTTTTACTCGGTGTCGGTGGTTCGTGCAAGCTACGAACACGCCACGAGACGAGATTGCATTAGTGTTTGTGGCACGGCTCCATTAGACCTCCTACTCCGGAATTTTATAACTCAACGACCTTGCCGCTTCGACGCGGTGTCGCCGCGATCATGACCAATTTTTCACCGTACAACGAGACGCGACGCTTCCTGTCTTCAAAATATCTATCGCATGATTACAATGTAAAACAATTATTTTAGCGTGGAAATCGGAGAATCCGTACGAGGGGAGGATGTCTACATCGTACAGAGCGGAAGCGGTGAGGTTAACGACAATCTCATGGAGCTTTTGATCATGATCAATGCTTGCAAGATAGCGTCAGCCTCGAGGGTAACCGCCGTCATTCCTTGCTTCCCTTATGCCAGACAGGACAAGAAGGACAAGGTACGGGACTTGGTACATCAATTTTTATTTTTTTACTTTTTCGTCACACGTCGTTATTCTTTAAATTACTCGTGTTAATTTATCTCTCGTCTTCGTCGTGATTTTTTCCACTTTTTTTTTTTTCTTTTTTTTTTATTCTTTATTGTCTATCTCTCACGTTGTTCTTCTTCTTCTTTTTTTTATATATCTCCATTCGGGTCTCTCCGTCATCTTTTGTTTTTCGTAAAAATTTTTGTGATGCGCCGCGTCTCGCCAAGTTACATAATTTCATGAAAAAATCGCTTTATGGAAGAAACGCTTAAATTAGCGCCGATAATACTTTGTTGACGAATCGCTCGTGTGTACGTCGTAAATCGTTGTTATTAAACGTTGCAACGTTGATTATCGTTCGGCTGATTACGAGAGACAGAAGAGAAACGAGAATATACATCGTGAACAATTTTATTTACGTGTCAACAGTTTATTGTAGTATTTACAGTACGACGAGGAAAATATCGGAGGAACGCCGAAAGATCCGGTCGTATGAAACGAAAGAAATAAAAAGAAACGAAATTCAAACTGGACCGAGAGAGAGAGAGAGAGAGAGAACGATGTAAAGATTATTCTTTTTGTTTGTTACGATATCTTCGCAGGGCGGTGATGGTGCGGACAAAACCGACTCGGCTAAGAGTCGAATTGTCGTGAAGTCGAACGAGTGGAAATTCAGGGTAATTCTGTGGCGGTTCTATAAATCTGCCGTTATATCAAATCTGTTTTATTTCTTTTTTATTTACACGAAGAATAATTTCTATTTTTTTTTTTTTCCTTTTTTTTTTCTTTTTATTCAATTTTTCTTCATATCTGTAGCTTTTGCATCTGTATGGGGTAAAAAAACAAACTTACGAGGGAGTTCGTTGTCGTTGAGTTACATTTGTCTGGGTTGAGAAAGAAATAACGATACACCGATGGCTCATCAACACTGTATCATCATCAACGGGCCGGGGGAAGGCTTTGCGCTCGTTAGATTTATTTACTCGGTCGTATATCATTTCTCCGGTTAGAGACGTCTCTCGGATCATTAAACTCGAGACACATCGCTATCTTCATTGGGAGAGAAAAAAAAAGCAAATTTATTAACGAAAAATTGTAACAGGTCGCTCTTCTTTTGATCGTTAAACTCTTATTACAATTTTAACAATGCGTTTCGCGGAGAATCACCCGGGCGAGCTTGCTTCTTCGCTGGGGTTAATGGCTTAAAAAAACTATTTTGTTTTTAGGTGCAAAAAGACTGCGAGAAAGATTCTAGAGGCAAGAGAGAGAGAGAGAGAGAAATACGAATGTGCACTCGCTTGGGAGAAATAAAATTGCATGAGCGTGTCGCGAGGAAGGAACTCGAGAAAAAAAAAAAAAAAAAATAACCAAAGAAACACCAAAGTCCGACCAAGGAAGAGTGACTCTTGGACAATATCGAATTTCTCTATTACGATACGCGACACTGGCTATTCCTCGCATTTTAATTTTGCTTCTGTAACACGCTTTATTACGAAGCTCCTCGATGTGGGAAAGATAAACTCGAGATATTTAAAACCGTCGATGGTCGAGTATCGCGACTCATACGCAAGATACACACGTATACGCAAAGCATGCATAACGAACTATCAATTGCGAGAAAACAAATGACGAAACCAATGTACGAGATTGGCTAATCCTAAATATCGTTAATGCGATTCGTTACGAGAGCTTGGCAAGGCTAATTATTTACCCGGTTCGATCCGCTTCTTATCGTCGTTCCAACGTTGGAGAGAGCCAATGCGAGCGAGAGAGAGAGAGAGAGAATGAAATTACAAGAATCTTTAATTAATTAACGAAAACGATAAGACGTTGGCCAAAATTTGAAAAATCCCCGAATGAATGTTTCATCGAAAGAAAGGACACGTGAGAAAAATTGTATTCGATGAATTGAACAACTGTAATGGAATTCATTAATTTTTTTTACACGATGAACGAGACGCTCGATATACTTTTGTTAATTCGTCGAATATATTTTTCTTCGACTCCTGGTCATTATTCGTTCCGTTATAAATAGAGTCAGACACAAGTTTCGATCGTAAAATTGTTCTTTTCGTCACGAGGGTAGAATTTGCTTTTTTTTTTTTTTCTCTTTTTTTAATACCGATAAACTTTCTCAAGAGCAATCGTATCGGTATGAACTCTTCCGGGGGGTTATCGACGAACGTGCTTGATAACCCGTAACGTAAAAGTTGCGAAAGACAAACTGGACTTACTGATCGCAGGGGGGAACAAATTTAAATGTTACAATTGCAACGAAGATTAAAATTATCGAACGAGAATTTTTTCGTCTAAAATATTACCAATATTTCCACAGATTTGATAAATTTACGTCGTGGGAAGGATGAATTTTATTCAAACGTTGTTGTTCTCTCTTGAAAGCGCTGTAAATTAAATTCCTTCGTGTATTGCAGATTTTTGTTTTTCTCTTATCCCCGTAAACATTGACTCATAGTTTGACGATCCTTGCAACCCGTTTTAATTTTTTCATCCCTCGATGTTCTTTCTTTTCGTAATTAATTGATTTTGTTTTAACGTTTTCGACGAAGCGATGCAAAAAAAAAAGAAAAAAAGAAAAGGGAGACGAGCGAGTCTGAGAGTTTGTCGTAAATTTGTTTTCCAAAGTATCTGAATTAGTTGCGTGATTTTCAGGACTTTGTGCCCGACCTGTCGACAGTAAGTATAACCGAGAGAGCGAAGAGCCAGATTTTCTTTTTTCCGAGTGAAGCGTTTTGTAATTATAAACATAACTCGTATTTTGACCGTACCGACTTGTAATTTCGTTTGACTCTATTTCTTTTATTTTTATTTTTCCCTTCACATTATCTTTATTTTGTATTTTTTCTTTTTCATTTATTTTTCTGTACTCTTTCGTTTAATTTTCGTTAAGCAAATTACTTCCGTAGGACTAACAAAGACAAACGAGCAAAAAAAACGAACAAACAAACAAACAAAAATAGAACGAGAATTCTACTCCAACCCTCTTAATAATCGCTGCACAAACGAGTATCCCGTTACCCCGCCATGAATGAATGGATATATATTCGGCAAAGATCACATTCGACAATCCTGAATGAGAGGGCAAAATATTAATACGATAGCGAACGTTCGATGCGTTATCGGTGATTGATATTTAATCGTGGGAAACACGAGGGAAAAAAACATATGTTTGTTCACTTGGGGTACTAATTTAAAAAAAATATATATCCGTCGCTTTTTCGATTAACCAACATTTTATTTTAATTCCACGTTTGCGAGAACTAATAAAAGGGTTTTATTAAAAAAAAAATCGCCTGCCCGCCGATGGCATCATGGTGTCGCTTTCTATCGCAAGATAATTAATTCAATTTCATCAAGAAATTGATTAAATTGGAAAGAACGAAAAAGAAAAAAAAATATTAAGGCACAAAATTTATCTTGCGAAATTGTCCTGGTGTCGTGTGGAACGTTTACCTCTTTGTACGTTCCCGATAATTTTTCTTCCACGTCGTTATTTTAACAATACGATTGTTCATTAACAACCAACCGAGCTTTTTGTGATGTTTACAGCATACTTTTTGTTTTGTTTATGTCATTGTAGAAATTCTCCAACGCGATAAGATGCTCGAGCTCGATGCACGTTCGATGAGGCGTTAAAAGCCTGTTGGTACAACTTCGTAGTTGTTCGACCTTTTATTATCTCTATCTTCGCTACAGAATTTAAGAATAAACGGTATCGAGCCGATAAAGTTCTCAAGGTGCATTGTGCTCGGTGTATATATAAATCTCGTTGATTAATTTTGATTTTTCTGTTCTTTTTTTTTCAATTTTTTTCTGTTCGTTAATAACTTTAGTTGATATTTGCTTTACTTACAGTTTACCCGTCGAGTCTAACTGGGGTGCATTTGCAACGAATCTTTTTTCCGTTTTCTTTTTTTTACTTATTTCACATTTGTACATATATATATATATTTATATATATTTACATATAAATATAAAATTACTTTTTTGTTTCTCGTCATCGTCTCTGAACACTTAGCGACTGTATTCATATTTTGTCCCCTCTGAGAAATCTTCCTTACTTATTGAAAAGAAAATTCAATTGCCGGAAAGAAAAATTATCGCGTTATCGTTCCAATTAATTTTTCTACATTAGCGAACGATTTTCCGATTTTTTTCAGCGGGAATAACTCTCACGGAGGGTTTATGAACGCAAATAGCAAAGAAAAAAAAATACAAAAAATAGAAAAATATCCTCATCCTCCACGTCTCTCTTCGTTCGCCCCGGTTTTACTTTTTCTTCACATTCTTACTCTCTTTCCTTATTCATTATTCAAGATACTTTCAGACCACCCGGGCATCTCGTTCACGCAAAGTGTGTGTGAGAGAGAGAGAGAGAGAGAAAGCGGTAAACAAGTATTAGAAAAAGAAGAAATAATTCGAACGAAAAATTGCAAAATTAATAGGAGATGTTTTTAAAATTGCAGGATATACCCCAGTTGCAAATGGACTTGAGGGACTCGTTAAGTCGGTGCAACAACAAGCACTCATCTTGTACAATAATATTTTACAGAGTCGCGCTCCTATCTCGGCCAAGCTGGTCGCTAACATGCTCTCGGTCGCTGGAGCCGATCACATTATAACCATGGATCTTCACGCAAGTCAGATTCAAGGATTTTTCGACATTCCCGTGGACAATTTATTCGCCGAGCCCGCCGTTCTCAAATGGATCAAAGAGAACATCGCCGAATGGCGAAACAGTATCATCGTTTCTCCCGATGCCGGTGGAGCCAAGAGGTACGAAATTTCCTCACGAAAAATAAAAAAAACCAATGGAAAAGAATAATTTTATCGTTTGGTTTACCAAATTAATTCTTTTTTGTTTTCCAGAGTAACTTCCATCGCCGATCGTCTCAACGTCGAATTCGCTCTCATTCACAAAGAGAGAAAGAAGGCGAACGAGGTAGCGAGTATGGTTCTCGTAGGTGATGTCAAAGACCGAGTCGCGATTCTCGTGGACGATATGGCAGATACTTGTGGCACGATTTGTCACGCGGCCGAGAAACTTCTCGAGGCCGGTGCGACGAAAGTTTATGCAATTCTCACGCACGGTATATTCAGTGGACCGGCGATAAGCAGAATCAATAATGCTTGTTTCGAGGCCGTTGTTGTTACAAACACGATCCCACAGGACGGTCATATGAAGGATTGTCCCAAGATCCAGGTGAGAAAACGTTTCGTCTCGCCTCTATTCTATCCAATTCGTCAATAATTGTTTTTTCGAAATGTTTCATATTCTACAGTGCATCGACGTCTCCATGATGTTCGCCGAGGCTGTAAGGAGGACTCACAATGGAGAATCGGTGTCGTATCTCTTCTCGAACGTGCCCTATTGAGCACATTCGCCAGAAACGAGAACGAGAGAGAAAAAATAACATGGGAAATCAAAAAGAAAACAAACAAACAAACAAAAAGCTCCGCCGATACTATCTAAAAGAAGAGTGTAATCGTACGTTAGCAGTTTCATTGTTACTATTATACAGTTAAGTTAAAGAAACAAACGAAAAATAGTCTTATCGTGATCAGAAAATTAACGAACGTAAGGGAAGAAAAATTGTCCGCTCAACGCGATAGAATCTCCTCATTGACAACGCAAAATCACCGAAACATTTCATCGTTTCTATAATCAAATTATTTCTCTGCCATTATATCATTACTAAAATATCACGAGCCGAGACCGACGCAAAGTACCTCGTCCCCTTCGTCATATTCATCTTTCTTCTTTTCCCCTTGGTTAAACACATAGAATTATTCCGAATAAATAGTTCGCCGTTGAGCGGCTCGCTCATGCGCGGTATTTTTTTTTTTATATATACAATTAAAAGGAAAGAAATAAAAACGTCAAATGCCACCGCGGTAAAAAATGGTAAAATAGAGGAAGAGAGAGAGAGAGAGAGAGAGAGGAGGAAAAACCACTCGATACGATAAATAATCCTATCGTAAAACGAGACCAAGCATAATTGTTATACATCACGATCTGGCATCGTAAAAATTATCAATTGTTTTCATCTTCGTTCATTGTCCGATACAAAGGATGAAGAAAAACGAGAAAAGAAAGAAAAAAAACAACAACTAAATATTATATATAGCCGATTTGTGATCGCGATCACGTTCTTTTTGCAACATGGCATGACAAACAACGTAGTAATTAACCGTTATATTTATTACCTTTTACCGATGGTATACAGTGCCGTTATTCCTTTTCCTATCGAACGAAGATCTCCATTTTTTATTTTCTCACGCAATTTTGTTTATTTCTCGTAATGTTTTAAGGGGAAGATCCTATCCTGATCCTGAGCCAAGATGAGGCAAGCCATCCACTTGATAGAGCGATAAAACGCGAGTCTTTGAGTCGAACGTCGTGATAGAGAAATGGAAAGAGATAAGAGAGCTGCCGTAACGGTAAGTGAAAACTTACACGCAGTTGCTCTCGTTATGTTTTTCCTTTTTTTGTTTTTTTTTCGTCGTCAAAATCTATGAAATTACCATCGGGTTCAGGGATAAAAAGGAACGACGATCGTTCTCTCTACATTAGTTTATTACATCGTATAAGATACAAAGATTGCGCAGAGGCATAATCGCATCGTCTGGCACATGCCAGAGCAATGAAAATACATTGTTTGAGTAAAAAGAAGATCGTAGAAGAATTTACGATTTTTTCCTACCCTCCCCCTCGACGTGCGACTTGTTTCATTTCTAACAACAGGTACAAAAGGTGAAACACAGAAGCGATCGAGCACGAATACGCTCGACAGTGTTCTAAGTATGAATAATGCGTGGACAGTTATTTTATTAAATCGTTTAACGTATGTCGAATAACGATCGTATCGAAGTAGAAACAAAAAAAAACTGTTCCTACCTAATTATTTTCCCTAAAGCCTCGTGTTCTCGTGAAACGCGGTTTAAAAAAGCAATTAATCGATGTGCGCACCGCGAACAAAAGCTCGGTTACATTCTTTCGTGATACTTTTCATTATCAATCCTTAAGATTTCGTCTTTTCCGATAGTTCGCGAGTCGGCTTAAAACTTATCGCTTCGCGCGAAACGTCTTTCGTATCGGTCGGTTTGGGTACAAATTCCTAAAAGTCGAACTCGCGTAGCTCATTGGCACTTTTTCGCAAATTCCGAAAATATAAATTACAATAAGTGTTGTATCATCGTGTGAAAAGTTTACCCTCGTTAAAAGCGTATCGCCAATGTTACAATTCTCAATTATCCCGAGTCTTGAGTTTTCTCAATTCCCAATGGCAACGTAATATCAAAAACGATAGGAGGATTACTAGGCAAATAATTGAGATCGCACGTCGAAGCGTTTATGTAAATGATCTTTCCATCCGACGATATACCGTATCCCTCGTGTATGTGACCAAAAACGTGATATTTCGGTTTTACACGCTTTTGCACGATTGATAAAAGTTCCACGCAACCAGCGCGTACTCCGCTGCAACAAAGATCTCCGTGACCGATCGGAGGTGTGTGCGTAACTAGAATATCGGTGTCCGAGGGAATTAAATCCCACTTGGCTAGACAGAGCTCTCCTCTGGGAACGTTGAACGCCCATTTGCAGAATTCAGGTTGCCTGCATAAAATTGAAATAATATTTACAACCGTTTTTTTTTCATCGACATCTGCCGTAGAAACTATTAGAACGTTCCGAGAACATTACGGGCGAGTGAGATTTTCGAGATAAAATATTTATTTACCAGGGCGTTCCGTAGATTTTGATGCCGTACAGGGTTATTTCAGAATCCTCGAGGTAAATACAATTCGTCAGATAATCTTTGACGTTTCTAGTTTGTATAGCTTCTGCGAGAGTGTCCTTGGACATTCCCAAGGTTGGAATGTTGTCTAGTATACTGGTCCCGGTGTGCTTCTGTCTATCGCCGCTGGTGTGCGTCGAAAATGGATGAGTGAAAGTGGGATCGAAGCTGAGCTCATGATTTCCCGCTATGACTATCTTGTGCTTGTGCGGTAAATTTCCTACGGACAGAAAAAAAGACAACGAAAGCCATTTTTTTCCTTCGCTTTTGAGTATCGAACTCACCTATCCAATTATTGAATTCTATGACCTCCTGAAGGCTTCCGCACTTGGTAAAATCACCGGCGTGTATGAATACGTCGCCGTCGGGTATGTCGAATTTTATGTACGGCGTGAGAGAATGGGTATCGCTCATGCAAACGATTCTTAGCTAAAAATTATTAATTTTTTATTAAATTGAATCTAAGGCGGAAAGAATACTTTATACAGCGAGGTAATCACCTTGTTCGCAGGAGCATTAGTCGTCGGTGGTTTAGCGGTGATTTTTATGACTTTTTGTTTCTGCGCCAATTCTTGCCAAGCGGCGGTTGGATTTCCTGTCAACGGATGAATCTCGATATCCATGATTCAATGTATTAATTAAAATATGCAACTGTTACGTTAATTCGCGATGTAAATCTGTCATCGAGACTAGTTCTAGCCTAAATTTTGACTCCGACGAGACAAGCCGAGAGACTACGATTTTATTCTTTTCAGGGAACAAAACACTCTGTCGTTGTAAGCTCGAGTCGCTCGTTATCGCAACACGAATTCCTCGATAAATGGATCAATCACGAATTGATCGTCCCTTCGATACATCGTAAATGTTGCGTCGAGATTTTCATCTTTCGTTTGCACCGACCCTTCCCACTTTTACCGCTGTGGTCTACGTTTTCGACCGAGTGCATACAGGTGCTACGTATAGCTAAAATTTATTGACCATTTGTCTTACTGCCTTGGACGGAACAGTATCGATTACATTTTGTTTGGGTTAAAAAAGTGCAATACGACGTTTATTATTGTGATGCATCCGTGATAAAAAATGATATACGCGAGATGCTTGACCCTGAGGGGGATATATATTGATATATATGACGTTCCGGCAAACGGTTGTTCGACCGCTCGGGCGGTATGGTAGGAGAAACTCGGAGAAACTAGGCTGACTAGGTTGGTTGGTTCTCAGTTGCCATCCACCTTAGTGTTTTTTGTACTTTGATCCCGAGTAATTCCGGGACATTGAACGTATTAAATATAAGCCGTCAACAAATTACTCGTTCCTCATTCACAGCCGCGTCTTCGAGCTCAAGAGGTGCTTGAAATCTTGTGACCGCGAGAGGATTAACTGAATTCGTGATATAAAGTAAATTGAGGTTAGATTTCTCTTTTTCACTCGTGATTATTTTTTACTCAGAATGTTAACCAAGGTAAGTGAAATAAATAATTATCCGATATAATACGCGAATGATCGATCATCCAATTGATTAAAAAGAACACGAGACGATATCACGCTGACTCGACAATTTTTCTCACATCGTCCGTAAAATCGTATCATTTATTGTTAGCCCCGAATCTCACAATTTTTAGGTATTTAACAATGCCGTCAGACAAACCGTGGCTCGAAGTTTTTCGTCCACCTCTGCGCTTTCCAGTGGCTACAGTTTTCAACTCACCGAGACTCAAAGAGAGATGAAAGACTTGGCGGAAAAATTCGTCCGAGAAGAAGTAATTCCCGTTGCCGCTCAGTACGATAAAACCGGAGAATATCCCTGGCCCGTTATAAAGAAAGCGTGGAGCTTGGGTCTCATGAATGGTTCCGTTCCGCAAGAATTCGGTCGGTAGAAGAAAAAATCAACATTTCCAACATTTTACGATTCCGAAATTTTATATCTCTCTCATCCACGATACAGGAGGACTCGGCCTAGGATCTTTCGATTCTTGCGTAGTTTCCGAAGCCCTTGCCTATGGATGCACAGGGATCATGACCGCCATGGAAACTTCTGGTCTCGCCGTAAGTTTCCATCGCCCCTTTTCTGTTTTCCATTTCCTCCAACTTTTTTTCAATTTCAGCAAACGCCCATCAAAATCGGTGGAAATAAAGAACAGAAGAAAAAATATCTCGGCAGAATGATCGAAGAGCCTGTCGTAGCGGTGAGTTTAGAGAAAGAAAAAAAAAAAAAAATTGCGAATGAACTTTGAGCAACGCTCGTTCTTATCTCGTATTATTTACAGGCGTATTGTGTAACCGAACCTGGCGCGGGTTCGGACGTAGCTGGCATTAAAACAAAAGCAGCGAAGAAAGGAAAAGAATGGATAATCAATGGAACAAAAATGTGGATAACGAACGGTGGCGTCGCCAGTTGGTGAGTCACCATTTATCTTAAAATATTCGTCAATCGTCAAAAATCAATATTCTCCTATTTCTTATCAAAGGTACTTCGTTCTGGCGAGAACGAATCCAGATCCGTCCGTTTCCGCGAGTAAAGCATTCACCGGTTTCATCGTCGACCGCGAAACCGAGGGTCTTACTCCCGGTCGCAAAGTACGTATAAAATTTTTATTTATTATAATATTATATTTATTTGTTACGGCGATAAAAACGATAATTATAAGAATTTTACATCTCGCAGGAAATGAACATGGGACAAAGAGCTTCGGATACTCGTATGATAACGTTCGAGGACGTGAGAGTGCCGGAAGAAAACGTTCTGACCGGCGAAGGTGCAGGTTTTAAAATTGCCATGGGTACTTTCGACAGTACG
Source organism: Netelia inedita (assembly GCA_964017225.1). Lineage (NCBI taxonomy): Eukaryota > Metazoa > Arthropoda > Insecta > Hymenoptera > Ichneumonidae > Netelia > Netelia inedita. The sequence continues at coordinate 33,468,087 of OZ024924.1, forward strand.
CGACCGATGGTCGCGAGCGGAGCGGTAGGTTTGGCTCAGAGAGCTTTGGACGAAGCTCTGAAATATTCTCTCGAGCGAAAAGCTTTTGGAAAAGCAATTGCCGAATATCAGGCTGTAGCTTTCATGCTATCCGACATGGCGATTGGTATCGAAACCGCGAGACTCGCATGGATGAAAGCAGCTTGGGCATCCGATAATAAACTTTCCAATGCTACTATGCTCGCAAGTATAGCCAAATGTTACGCCGCCGATGTCGCGAATAAATGTGCGACCGACGCGGTTCAAGTATTCGGCGGCGCTGGTTTTAATACGGAATATCCCGTGGAAAAACTCATGAGAGACGCCAAGATCTATCAGATCTACGAGGGTACCTCGCAGATTCAGAGATTAATTATTTCCCGTAATCTTCTTAAGGGAATGCAACGAGTCTGAGAATACAATGAGACTGGAAACGGCGGATTAAAGAAAAACCTTTCGATCCTATCCCAAATCCTCTCAAGTTTTTCATACTTTAATCATAATATAGACATATATTTTTGAAACATTTATATCGTTACGTTTTTATGCGCGCGGGAAAATGAATTGACTCGATTTTTATGAATAAGGAGTATATTAGATAATAAAAACAAGGTATTTACGTAAGAAAAGGTTTAATAATATCACGAGAATATTTCCGTATTTTACGATAGTCATGTTGCTTATGGACAGTCGGTAAATGTTTATGACCGAGGATCGCAATTTGGAGAAAATGAAAATGAACGTTTTGGTTAAGTTTGAAATTCCCGGTTAATGGGCCGCGAGAGACCGCCATTTTGTGATCTCGCTCGCGCCCCCCCCCCTCTGCCGCGCGCTATGTATGACGCTAGTCAAGAGTATTGTTCGATGTTCATCCGCGCTATTGCATCGCCACACACATTTATGTCGTACGTCTAACCGTCTAGTTATTTTTTTTTCGTCTCTCATCTTCCTTTCCTCGATATCTCTCGCTTGTGTTATATTTGGTGAAGTAACGCGCGACGAAATTATGCAACTTGAGGTGAAAAAAAAACGGCTCCGCGACGGTCTCGTCCGCTGAGTTGTGACACCTGACCTACTTATACGCGCGGGCGCGCGCACGTTTGCGGGGTGGGGTGGTGGGGACAGCGGCGTTTTCTAAATCGTTCGGGGAGAGGGCCCGCTGAAACGTTGATCGTCCCAGGTATCATCCCGTAAGAGATAATCGTGTAATTTTGTCAACGGGAGAAAAAAAAAGAAACAATTATTAAATCACTCGAGCCGGGGCCTTGAAAGGTAAAATTCGTGGTGTATGTATGTGCGCGAATAGTCGAGACAACAAGCGGTACACGTTAGAGACGAGAAAAAAAGAATTACGTGTTACTGCGTGACATTTCGTCGATAGAACAGTACCGTGAGTTTGGGGCGCCGGCGCCCCCTCCGTTCACTCTCACTGTTCGCTCGTCATATGTACATGGCGTTTCGCGGCTCTCGGACGCTCGAACATAACCAAACATTCCACCTGCGAATTCCGTTGCCACAGAACTCGAAGAGACCACGATAAAAAGATCCCTAGAGCGAGCATTTCCTCGAGACGAATGAGAATAGGTAATGATCCTTCATCCAAAACCATTGTTTCTTCATGTCACATGTAAATTCCATCGCGTATCGTCACTAAAGCCGATATTAAAGCCGAAAGGGATTGGCACAGTTGGCGCGGCTGCTGCGAAAGTTTTCCCTTTCGTTTGAGCATTACCGTAACAAGTGCCCGTGCATAATAAAGCGGGGTAGAGCGATGTTATTTGTTTTTCTTTTTTTTTTTCAAGCTTCGAATTTTGTAATTCGAATTTTGAATACGCGCGTATGTCGCGTATATGCGTAACCTTATATTTAAATAATCCGATCTATGTCGAAGGGCTCGGGGATCGGCCATGTCGCAACTCGACAGTTTCACGGTCTCGAGGTGCGTTCGATTTGAATATTGAAATTTTATTGTCGAACGGTTGTCGAATTGTTGCGAAACAAAACGCGTCTATATTACCGTCTATCGTCCTAGGTCTCAAACATATACATGTATACACACACTCGTCTATGCATTTATGCGTATGTGTAATATATATACATACAGGACATACACAAAGATCGCTCTTTAACGCTTTGCGATCAATCCATAGCCCCGTAGGAATGTCGCACAAAAACGTTCTCGATTACGTAACATGTCACGAATTCCGCGTTTACGTTTTACCGAGAGAGAGAGAGAGCGAGAGTGAGAGCGATTTAGCTAAATGTCAGAATCCTTTTTTCATCCATGACATCCGTGTCAATTCGTTATAAGAAAAGCCGAATCGTAACGATAATCATATTTTCAACCCTCGAGTATCGAATCATATTTCCAATTATCAATTTTTAATATCGTTTCCTCGTCGCTATATTTCAGATGAAAAGTGATGTGTCAGTAGGTGAAAATTTCGCGTCTGCGCGGGACGTGATCCACGAGGATTAATCGTGTACGAAGACTGAGAGTCTGTACGTTCGTTTCGTACGAAACGAAACGAGATAGGGAGAGGGCTCGCAGCATCCGAGAGGAAGAAGGATGGGAATGAAGGAAGTGAGTACAATATATATTGCATGAGTACGGAAACTTTTGGATATTCGGGAGAGAAAGAAATAGCGCGTATCGTGGAAAAAAATAAAAAATAAAGTTGTCATCGGCGGGCAGATAGGGTGCAAAAAATAAGCGTTACGTTACTGGGCGAGGGAACGAAATCTTCGGTGCGCCTGGGCTGTCATCGTGGAGTGCGTGTCGGGACGCTCGCTTGACTAAGGGAGTCCTCCGTGGGTCGTTTCTCTCTCGCACTCGTTACTTTCCGCCGCCACCGTTCTCACTCCCGTTTCCCCACTCTCGCGTCTCCTCGAATGCAAAGTGTAAGTGAAGTGGCCTACAGACCTACATTTGTCTAACGTAAAGGATATATTTTTTTTCCGGCTCGTTTACGGGATATCTCGCGGGCGGCAAGTGCGAGGAGGTATTTTCTTTCTTTCACTCTCGTTCGGTGTATGCATATTTATTCTCTCGATCCTCTCGTTGACTAAACCCCCCCTGCGGAGGGGGGACCAAAGAACTCTCATTCTCGACAGTCGCTCTCGCTGTCTTTTCTCTCCTCCCCATGTGTGTATACCGCGTGTCGCTCGTGTGTTTTGTGCCGTGACAGCACACCGTCAATACGTATTATAATGTCATCGATACGCGAACCCGAGTGCGCGAGTACGTCGTTGATTATTAAACGGTAGCCCGGGGGACAGAGCCCAAAACTTACTCTCGAAACGAAAAGAGACTCGTTTCTTTTTTTACGCTCTCGTCTGGGACGAGCGTGTGTGTGTGTCGTGCGCGGGTCGCGCGTGTGTGTGTGTTTCGGTGAACGAAAAAAAATTGCTCAGGGCCGTGGTGTGCGTTGCGCGGGCCTCGCTCTCTCGTTCGCCGGCGTGCTCGGCAACGCACGCGCGTGCGACGGAGAGAGAGCGAGACAGAGATCGACCGAGCCAGAGTGAGAACAACGAATCTCTGGTCTCCTCTATACGCATATATAACCCTATATATCTATATAACGAATACGGACGAAAACGCAGTGCCATCGCGAGTGTGAGAGAGAGAGAGAGCGAGTATACGCACACAAACATACGTTGAAAAAGCATCGCGACGTCGCGCGACGGGAAGAACAACGTGTCTCGGGGGAGGAGGAGGTGATCTAGAGAACCAGAAGAAAGAAATTGACACAAATACGAGAAGAGAGCGAGACGAAAAATATGTGCAATACGAAAATATATAAACGTACGAATATAAAGTGACTCTCGCGAGTAGAGAAATAAAGAAAACCGATAGAGAGCATCTCTCTTTCTCGCTCTCTCTCTCTCTCTCTCTCTTACACTCTCGTACCACGGACAAACTCGCGTGTAGGTGTTCGCGCGCGGTATCCTCGGAACGTCGTTGTCGTCGTCATCGACGTCTCTCGAGACTCTGTGTGTGCGTGCGAGAAGCGTATATTGTCGACAGTGAGAATAATATAAACTAGATAACCCATAAACAAACTACCGTGACTTTTATTCTTCTAGTGTCGTCGAGAAAATAAATAAATAAATAAATAAATAAATAAATATATATATATATATTTTTCTTTAAAATCGTAAATCTCGAATCGAGGAAGTGATACAAAGTGCGACCAACCGGACAATATATATAATAGAGAGAGAATATCGAAGAGAGAAGGAAGAAAAGCCGCGAATCGTGAATCTCGCGAGTTAGTCGTGGCTCGTACGTACACAAACGAACGTTTCCGGAATGCACGAGGGCCGAATGGCAGCTACGACGGGTGTGCAGCAGCAAAACGTTGGCGGCGGCGGCGGTGGCGGTGGCGGAGGCGAGGGAATCGTTGCTTGTGACGGTACGTCGTCGTCCGCTGGTAACGACCTAGAGGCCGTCATCGTCGTCACCGGCCATGCCGAATCCTCGACCTCGTCCACCTCCTCGTCCGGTAACAATGTCACCGGTATCGTCGCGGACGTCGATAGCGTCATTTTGGGCAATACGATCTCTCTACAGGAACAACAACGACAAATACAAGCGCTTACCGACGAGGAGCCTCAGCTGCAAACACAACACCACCACCAGCAACGCGTCGAGCTCGATATTCACGGAAACGACGATTCGCCGATAATCGGTGAGTTAAAGATAACCAAACAAAAATAACAACAATGACAAAAAATAAATGACAATATATTCTTTTTTTTTTTTTCTTTCCTCGTTCGTCGGGAGAGTAGCTTGTATTTTTATAACATTCTTTTGTTGCTGTCGTTTTATTTATACGAGTTTGAAAAATTTCACGAAAAAATAAATAAAAAATCAAGAATAATATAAAATAAAAAAAGATAAAAAAAAACGTTGACTCTCCCGACATTTGTTTTTCTCACTGTGCGCTCGTATTTATCGTTGATATCGCAATTCCCGAACTCTCTCTCTCGGTGCGGAGACACTGTTTTTCTGTTTCTTGTGTGTGTTTTTTTTTTCAATTTTTTTTTCTTCTTCGTCCCCTTACCATCCGTTATGGGAATAACTCGGAGTGCGCGCGAACGCGAAGAAGGCCTCTTTGTTGTCGCGTTGCGCCGCTCGCCAAACTCCGCTTCTCTCTCTCTCTCTCTCTCTCTCCCACTCGCTTTCGTCTGTATGTTTCGTGTCTTTTTTTTTTCTTCTTTTTTTTTCTTCTCTCCGTGTCTTCCCTCTTTCGCCGTCGCTTAGTGCACGCACGGTTCTACGATACTCCTCTCTCTCTCTCCCTCTCGTTTATTTCCGAATCTCTTCGCCCCTCTCCCTCTCTCATCCTCGGTTGCCTCTTTCTCCGTCTCCCTCGAACGTTAGTCTCGCCATAAAATTAGTCGCACTCTCGATCTCTTTTTACCACTTCTTCACCGTATTTTGCCGCGTTATACGTGTATACGATACTTTTTTAAATTATTATTTTTTATTTACTTCCTTTTTTGTTTTGTTTTTTATTACTCGCATGTGTATATCGCAAAACGAGACACGCATACACAAAGGGAGCCCGGGGACCACGAGAACCGCAACTCGCCCGCGTTCTTTGTTAGTATATTCACCTATATATATATATATATATATTTATGTATATATATATGTATATATAGGTGGATATATATATATGCCCGTCTCGCCCCGTGTCTGCTGACGGACCTCTCACTCCGTTGAATAAACTCGCGTTTTCTTCGTCTCACACGCGTACATTCAAGCACACACAACACACACACACACACACGTGCAAATAAAGCGAGTCAGACTCTCCGGTCCCCTTTCTTCTCCGTCCGACTCTCGCGGCTGGCTCGTCTCTCGCTCGCGGGTTTCACTCTCGATCTCGTCCGCGAACCGGGATTCTCCGTCTCTGATTCTCGTTCTTTCTTTCAAACTTTTTTTTTTCAGTCAGTTTTTTTTTCGCTCAATCCCCTCGAGCAGGTATCCTTTTGCGATCCTCGCATCCTCTTATTCACCATCTTCTCGCAACGTGAAAATTCTTACGAAAATTTGCGTTTTGCGGGAATTGAAGAATCGAGACGGAAGAAAAAAAAACAAAATGGCGAATTAATCGATTTTTATTTTTGTACAGAGAGTTCGGGGACTTGCGCTCGCTATGTGTTTTTCTTTTTTTTTGTTTGTTTATTTCCTTTTTTTCAGGGATGTTTTGTTTTTTAGGATTGTTTATTTAATATGTAATTTTGTGGATTTATTCGTCGTCACCGCACACGTGGGCGACACCTCGTGGTCGTAGCGGACATCAACAGGTGTCTCGAGACCGCAAACATCACTAGGGGTGAACGAAAAAAAAAAACAACCCCCCTTTTTCTTTAGCCGATTCCACAAATACAACAACCTCGTCGTTCCCATCGAAGCTTCCCAATTTTTTCGAAATTAAATTCTCCCCTTTTTTTTAATCGAACATAGTCAAAAAAAAAATTTGATAAATTAAATTTACTCGATTAATTTGTAAACAATTAAATTCTTCCCCAATTACGTTCCGTTGACATTTTCAGGTTTTCGAGGGCTGCTCCATCTCAATAGGATTTTTACGTTTATGTTGTTTGAATTTCTTTTTTTTTAATTATTTTATTCTCGAAAAATATTGGTCGCCTCGTCTCGAAATCGAGAAGTCTTACGGTTCTTCTTGCACTTGAGCCTCGTTTTCACAGTCGTCTCGTTCCTCCTGTTTCTCGTTTCTTTTTTTCGTTTCGCTCGTTTCTCTTTGCCTCGTTCGCATCATTCGCTCGTCTTCTTCTTCGTCGTCTTTGTCGTTGTCGTCGCGAGTCCCAGAGTATTCGGGGTGTCGTAGGTTTCACTCTTCCAGGTTGATGCAGGCTCGGGACAGCAGCTCCCCCTCTTTTCCCTCCTTCTCTGGGCCCTCGCGCTCTTCCTTTCTTTCCACCTTCGCGCTCTTCTTCCTCTTCTTCTTCTTTTCCCTCTTCTCTACCGGGAATCCCCACCCTCCAGCTGGGCCTCATTTCCTCGATACCGTCGGCCTGACATCTGTCGTTCGATTGCGCAACCTTCGCCTCTCGCCCGAGAAGCGCGCATTTTATTTCAACCATCAAAAATTATCTTTTCATTATCGATTATCGACTCGATCGAGAATTAATCGAAACGAAATTATCGAAATTCGAGATAAAATAAATAACGTACGATCCATTATTTCTTTTTCGTAAATTAAGCAAATTCTTTAATTACGAAATAAAAAAAGAGGTTAAACATTACTTTTCGTTAAAGATGAGAATAAAGTTGATTTTCTTTTCTTTTTTTTAATTCGTAACGGTGAAAATATTTGTGCTCGGTGGGGGAAGGAAAATACGCGTGCTAGACGGCACCCCGTCGACCATGTTGACAATACCAGCGTGTTTGCGCATCGAAAAGAAGGGAAAGAGGGTGTGGGGGAGAGAAGGAAACAAGCACAACATCTACCTGCTGTGACTTTAGCACTCTCGGCAACTGCGAAACACTTGTTGCACTTTCTTTCTCTTTCTCGCCAGGGCACGAAGCCGACAACTCGATAAATCAAGATTATCCCCGTGTCGTGTGTTTGGATTTTTCAACCCTCGAGTAGAGCCATTACCCCCCCTCCTACCCTCTGCTGGCAAAGACCGCCGCGTGTCTAAATAAGAGATACATTAAAGGGAAAGTAAACTCCCATAGAATTGCAGTGAATGAGAGAGAGAGAGAGAGAGAAAGGGGGGGTGGGGAGAAACGAGAGAATTGTGCGAATGACGAGCAAAAAGAGGGTCTTCAGGTACGTTCCGGGCTGAGATATCGAAAACGTGCTCGTGTCGTCGAAAACGTTCGAAACCTTCGAAATTGCCCCTCGACCCTTAGCTCTTTCGTCCCTTCGTTGTACAAATTGAGATTTCATTTTACCTTTGTCTCTTTCTTTCTCTCTCTCTCTCTCTCTCTCTCTCTCTCTCTCTCACTGTCGACGTCATTCCCTCCCTCCCTCGATACTTACCGTCGCGTGGCAGACTCGTGTTCTCTCGTACAGGGGTTGGTCTTTACCCTCGTACCTACAAACAATTTTTTCAACCAATTTTGTTAGCCGAAATTTTATTTTCCCCCCTCGAAAAAGATAAAAAATACAATAACAAAATTTATTGAATTTTTATCAATGATATCTCTTATCATCGATCATCTCCGATACAACGCGAAGAAGATAATAAGAAGAAAAAAAAACAAACGAAAATAGTTTCGACATTGATTCACCCTCGGACAAACGCGACGTCCGTCCAAATATTCATAAATAAGGGATGCACGTGGGGGTAAACTGCGAAAAACTCGAGAGTAGTCCTGCCACACTTTTCATATTCCTGTCGATATACGAAAAAAACAAAACAAAAAAAAACAAAGAAGAAAAGAAGAAAATAACAAAGTAGGAGTAGAGTCTGGAATATTGAAACGAAAAGTTGGAAAATGGATATCTCGTATATATCGTAAGAAGTTTCACGCTATATGATGCGATAGTGGGCGTGTCCTTTGCAAACTCTCTCGTCCTCTTTCATTCCCTCTTATCGTCCTTTTTCCGCGTTTCGTCGGTCGTCCGGGAATACGAGCGACTAGTGCTGCCACCACGTAGCAGTAGAATAAGTTTCGCTACGTTGGAGATATAGAAAAATGGAAGGTGATGTCGAGGGGGTAGGAAAAATAAACTATCCGTAAATTTATGTGGGAGGGTGATAAATCATAATAATTTCGACTGTCAAGACGAATTTGAGAGACTGACGATATTTTCTCTCTCCTTCTCTCTCTCTCTCTCTCTCTCTCTCTCCCCTTCTCTCTCTATATATACAACGTTATATCGTTACCAGTGAAAGCTTACCGGGCTTCTTTCCCTAAGAATAAGGAAACTCATCCGATACCGGAAGTTCTCATGGAATTCCACAGGGCACGCGACCCTTCCTCTCGACCTCCTTTTACTCCAAACCTATTTTCTTTTCTTTCTCTCGTCGACGTTGTCCCTCTCTCGTTTCGCAACCTAGTACCTATTTTCTCGCTTCCGTAAGTCCATCGTGAAATAAAAGACGGGGATGAGAGACATTCGTCCCAGGCACGTTCCCAAAGGTCCCGGACGCGATTATTTCCTCGGGGTGTTACCTCTTCTTCGTTTACGAGCTTAGTAGAGTGGTGAGGGCGGGTTGGCGGGGGGGGGGGTGGTTAGGGGTGAGATTCACCCTCAGACCCTTAACGTTTCTTCATCTTGGATTTTCGTCTCGTCGCATTGTGCAACACCTGACACTGTTGACCCAACTCTCACCAGGCGGGGGGGGGGGGGGGGGGGGGGTAGAGGGGGATGAAAATTGGACCTTTCGTTTTTCTTTGCCTCGGGTTCACCCCCCCCCCCCCCCATCCCTTGAATTTCCCTAGAGTTATTAAGAGCTACGACGAAAATGACACTAAAGTAATATAAACCTTCGAGGTCATCTTTTCCCATGGAGAAACTTCCAACGGTGCCGCGTGGCTTATTTTACAAGCTTTAACGACGGTTCTTGCTCGATGACAAATTTACGAAAATGTTGAATTTTGTTTTTTTTTACTCCGGAATAATTTTGCTATTTTATTGATTGATATATATATATATATTTTGTGAAATGATTGAAAATATGATTAATTAAGGATTGACAGAGATGAATTTTTTTTTTTTTTTGATAATACACGCGTTCGTAATTGTTTGTATGTGTGAAGTCAATTGTCAATTGTATATCCGGGGCGTGCGCGCGTAATACTCCCACGCGTGCGTCGTTAAAGCAAGGCGATTTTCCTCTCCACCGCCGCCGCAGCAGCAGCAGCAGCAGCAGCAGCAGCAGCAGCAGCAGCAGCAGCAGCAGCAGCAGCAGTAGCATAGCTATTGAATCGCTTGACCCACTTTGATAAACCTCGCGCATTGGAATAACTCAATAACACCGAACCGGCCCGTTCGGGCTCTCTCGCGAGAGAGCTAACAATAATTATTATTCAACGTCGTGTGGCAAAAGCGTCAACCACAGCGGTGCGAACGAGAGAACGGTCTCTCGTGTTTAATGCCCATATAAATATATAAATAAATATCTAGTCTATGCGATACGATATCAAAAAATATTCTAATGAACGAACGCGGAGGTTAAAGTAATTAAAGATCGAAAAATAATTATCTCGTTAGGGAGTTTGATCGAGTTTGTGAAAATCAAACGACGACGACGACGATCGTTGGACGTCGATGACAAAAAAATTCTCGTTCGATTCCAATCGATTTAATTGATTTTCTTGTCGAGTTTGAATTTTTTATGTTTTTCTTTTATAAAAATTGCAGAGTTCTTCGCGACGATATTTTGATTTTTACGTCGCTGCAGCCCGATCGAGAGCGAGAGAACGAATATTCGTAAGCGTTTCGATAGACGCTCCCACAGGTGGCGCGAAAGCTCACGTGGCGAACGCATATTTACCGGCGAGATTTCCTCGTCCACCACGACTCCTACATATGTCTCTCTCTCTCTCTCTCTCTGTTTTTTTTCTCTCTCTCTCACTCTCTCTGGCATTATCTAGCTCGACTCCTTAAGTCACTATAGTGACGATAAAAAAATATTCGATACGCAAAGTCCCACTATTTTTCACACCGACGAGTCTACCAAAAAAAAACAAAAAACAAAAAAAAACAAAGCATGAAATGCATTCGCGCAATTTATCATTTCACGAAGATTTCAGTCCGAGTGAATTCCCCGGGGTCTCTCGATTTTTTTCAATTATCCTCTCCCCGCGCACCCCTCGGTCACCGAAATTTCGTAGCCCTGCCAGTGAAAAAGTTAACAGAGGAAGAGTGAGAGAGAGAAGAGGGAAAAAAATCAACTCCCTCCACTCTTGTGCCAGTTATGACGAATTCGATTGGGTAACAGCGTCACGACGTGAAGTAACAACCACGCGGGACACGGTCCGTGGTTTTTAATACGCGTCCTACTTTCCGCTATCTCGCGTTTGCGCTCACGAGCGCGCCCCTCGTATTATATAGCGTGTATATATGTTTTATATCGGCGTTCTCCTGTAGAGAAAAAGAGAGAGAGAGAGAGGGAAAGATCGTACGTGGATAGTGGAGAGGAAAGAAAGAGCGAGAGAGACAGGAAAGGAGAACCGGCGTGTCGACGAAGCACGAGCGTGTGCGAGAACGCGGCAAAGTAGATTTCTTTTCGTGCGTGGGCACGAATCTCCCGCCTCTCAGGGAGATTCAGCCTGATTTGTCATCGATTCTCCCGCTCTGTTTATTTTTTTTCCCCCAATTTTAATCTATCATTTATATTACATTTCTCTCATTAATTATTACGTTTATTCGTAATCGAAAATTATTCGTAAAATCGCGCGATTTTTTAGAAAAAAAAAAAGATTTATAATTTACAATCGAAGAAAGATCAACGAGAATTGGATCAAAGGAAAATGATTATTACATTTTATCGATCGTTATCGACGATTAAATTAATTTTTCAGCATTAATTGGCGGCTTTTAATTCTTCTTCGATTGACCCTCGTTCTTCGCTACCCCCCACTCCACGTTCGTTGCTTAGCAACCGAGCGTCTCTCTTACCCCCACTCCTCGCACTCTTAATCCCGTTTCTTAGCAACGCTTGCCCCTCTCCTTCACGTAAAAACCCCACTCTGCGGCTTCGTCGCTTAGCAACTCGTTCACCCCTCGTCCTCTTGCCGCCAGAAAAATGAGGTAGTGGGGATAGCCAGATTCTTGTTCCTTTCTGTACCCCCACCACCTCTTTCGTTCATCGCGGCATTTTCACGCTTCGCTCATGCGCGCTTCGCGAAATACGACTGCAGCGAGCGCGCGCGCGCTCGCGGCGACAAACGCGTGAGATAAGAGGGAGAGACGCGTTGCGCGTACCACGATGTCGTCGTCCACGAAGAGACGAGAGAGAAGAGAGAGATAGAGAGAGAGAGAGAGAAGGACTGAAATTGAAAGTGGCTGTCCCACTGGCCCACTGACCCGATTACCCACTGACAATGACACAAATCCTAGCCTGCCTCGATCTCTCTCGATCTCCTCCTCCCTCCCCCTTCCCCTCCTCATTCGTCTCGTTTCACTCTCATCTCCCTCACCTGCGACCCTTGGGTATTACGATATAGACACAATTTGGCACAGCTTTTTGCGTCTCTCGATCATGTTTTTTTTTTTTTTTTTTCATTCTCCTTTTCCTTTCAACAATCGTCACTTTGGTTTTCGTACGCCGCGACTCGTAAATTCGCTCGAATTACGAGAATACGTGAAACTCGCGATTTTCGTACGAGGTCGATATTTATCGCGATATCGCCATTTTTACGTTACCATGATTCAGAACGATTGGGCAAAACACGAGTCGTCTGGCCCGTGACGAACCTTCGTACTGTTTTATTTATTTTTTTCTTCTTTTGGCTCGTTTCTTTTTATTTTGTCTTTTCTTCCTTCCTTCTTCTTTCTTTCTTCATTATTTTTTTTTTCGCTTTATATTCGCTCGTACGCCGCGCACAAGGTCTTTGCCGATTTCTCGTGATTTTTCGCGGGATTATATCCCCTCGCGATGGAGAAAATCAATACCGCGACGATAACGGACGACGAAGGCGATGTTAACGAAAAAAAAAGAAGAAATGAAACGAAATCGCGTATCGATCGTCGCGATCAAAGTACGAAACTTTGAATACGATCTGAATACATGTTTAACGTTTTCGACGCTCGTTTCGTATCGTCGAATCATCGACGAAACGTTTTGAAACAAAGAAGCGAGAGAGTTTTTTTCTTGCTTCTTCATCTCTCGTCCAAAAAAAAAACATTTTCACCCGAGACGAGTTTTCATATTTTTATTAATTTCTAATTTTTATCGAGTATATCAGATTTTTTCTGTATTTCTTATCGCATTCTATCTTTTTTTTTTTAATCGACTCGTCTTTATCGAGGCGAAAATTTATTTCTATTTATTGTTATTTTTGGATATTCGGTGCGAAGGGAACGAGAGAGAAAGAGATTTTTAGGCGGCTTACGAATGTCTCTCTCTCCCTCTGTCCCTCTCTTGAGAGAGACCCGTGCGCACCACCGCCTACTTTCGCTAGTTTGCGTAAGAATATATATGTATTCGGTTAGCTAATGCCCCCTCCCCCCTCTTCTTCATAAAAGTCTTCGAATGGTTTCTAACGGCTGTAAAATCTGTGACGACTTTACCTCTCGCGATAACGAACCTTTATCACGAGATTCGAGGGGTTGAAAAAAAGACCGAAAAAAACAATATTTCTAGGAAAGAAATGAATCCCCATTTTTATTTCCTCGACTCGATACGATATTCGTATCGATACGCGTGAAATAATAATTCTACGAGGATAAAATTATGAAAACAAAAAGAAATAGATCCTTCGATAAATCGTATTGAAACGAGACAAAAAAAGAAAGACAAAAATCAATCGATTAAAAATTATTGAGCAACGTGTAGTCGATACCGATCAATTTTTACATTTCTTATTTATACTCACGTTACAGGTGAATATTGGTAATCGAAAAAATAAAATAAAAATTGTGACGCAACCGGTACACAGTCGGATCGTCGAGAAACGATCGCGTACCGATCTTTCGCCGATCCTTTCGACGATCTCGTATCGATCAGGCGTAAAAAAATATGCAAAATTCAAACTAGGCGTGTATTAACGTTGTATTAGAATATTATCGACGTTTCTATTCGCGTATAAAGATATTATACGAATTAATGACGATGAAAAAAAAAAAAGTGGGAAAAAAATTATTTCGGTCCCTCGGACGCTGATCGCGGTGACACAATCGGTTCGTGTTCGGTCTTTTTTCTCTCTCTCTCTCTCTCTCTCTCGCGTTTGGTAAAACGTCTGGGTCCGTTTCTCTGTGTGTGCCCCGAGTTATGTATTCTCGTGGAGGGAACGAGGAAGGAATTGGTGAGGGAGGGGGAGGGTTCTCTCTGGCGATGGCGAAATACACAAACCGTGTGGCCAAAACTTTCTCACCGTACCGTGACGCCCGCGCTCTCTCGGGACGGAGCGAGAGATCGCTACGATATTCAGAATAAAAAAATAAAAATAAAAGTAAAAAAAATCTCGCAGTGCCATGAACGAAAGAAAATTTATACGTTTCTCGATCGATCTCTCGACCGATCTAGGTCAAAAATCGAGGTAAATATAATTTTCACGAAATTCTCAAAATTTCATCAGATTTTATATCCTTTTTATTAATTTGTATTCAAAAAGGAAAAATCTTTAAAAAACATTTTAGAAAAAAATTCGATAAATCGGCGATATTGATCGATCGAGCGGGCGAGTGTCCCGCAGGACTCACCTTTTCTCTCTCGAGCCTTTAATGGCGAGATACGAGAATCTAAGGGGAAAGGGTGGGGGCAAAGAGAAGAAAAAAAAGAGAAATAAAAAGAAGCCGCAATCAGAGGGATAATCGCGATGACCTCGGTTACCCAAACGCGGGTTTCGAGGATTGCGCGAGAGGATTGGAAGTCGACGCTATAAATATATCTATATACGAGTCTATATATATATATGCATATAGTAACTCACTCTCTCTTTCTCACTCTCTCTCTCTTTTTGTCTCTCTCTATGCGCGGCACACACAGCAGCAGCTATTACATTGCCGCTGGTAAGCATTATCACCCCATCCATTCCATTTCGACGGAGGTCAGCCGGTGTGGCCTAAGTGGGTCTCGACCACTCGGTTAGTGTGTCATGGCATACTCGTCGTCGTCTTCGTCGTCTTCGTCGTCGTCGTCGTCGTCGTCGTCGTCTTCGTCGTCGTCGTCGTACTCGTATCTAGTCGTTGCTATTGAATAGACTTAATCTCAATACCGGCATTAATAAGTCGGATGTATCACTTGCAGGACGAATGTGTCCGCGTTACGAGGAACACGTAGATAATAATAAGGACGAGTAGATAAGGGGAGGGGGTGGAGGAGAGGAGATTGTACGTTCGATCGAAGGATACGAACAATTATCGGTAAATTAATGCCGCAGCATCCTGATAAAATAATTATTCTTTCTCGGAGGATATAAGAATTATGGAAAATATTTATATAATTCATTTGTTTATGTTTATCGTTGGATTCTTAGGGTGGAGAAATATGTGATAATTTTCGAGTACGTGAGATTACTTTTTTCTTTTCTTTTTTTTTTTCTTTTTTATTATTATCGTACGGTATAATTTCGTTTTCGTACGATCGCGTGCACGAGCCCTATCCGGTCGTCGTATCGTGCAATTTTTATTCACCAATTTTCCTCGTTTATCTCGTTCTCATTTTTTCTTCTTCTTGCGTTTCTTTTTTGCGGATTAATTTTTTAACCCTTTTTTTTTGTTCATAATTTTTTATTCCACGCGCTACTTGGATATAGTGTCGTTCGCGAGCCCGGGCCTATTTTACGATGGCGGACACACATACAGACGCGCAATGTCTCCGAAACGGATCGAAGTATCGAGCTCAAGGTTGCATCGCCCCGCGGGTGTTGCGCTCTCTCTCTCTCTTTTTTTCTGATGCATAGCGTACTATAATGTACATACCACACCTACCTTTACCTCTGCTCGATTTTGCCCGTCTCGGCATTAAACCCTCCCCTCCCCCGTTGCCACTCTACATCCCTTTTGCCACCGTGAGAGAGCACGGAATTTAGAATATAACGTGTAGTTATCGTATAAGTAACTAGGCCACTGTTTACACCCTCTTGTATCGCGAGATTAAATTTCGTATTTGAAAAAAAAAAAGAAGAAAAAAAAACATAATTTTGAAAAATTTGCATCTCGATCGACCGAGTGGAGAACAATGACGAACGAACGAATCGATCGCGACCAGAACCGAGCGAAGAAAAATCCGAGCACAAAAAAAACCCTTATCGTCTTGATTTTATAATAAAATTTTTTCTTTTTTCGAAATTTGAAAAAAAAGCGTTTCGATCGAAAAATAAATGACACGTAATATCTTGAATTAAAAATTGTTAATTCGCGGATGATCGTATATAATCGAGGATAAAGTTGGTAGTTTTGTTGCGCGCGGTTGGTCAGGACGGGGATTATACCACCTTCGCCGTTGGATAAGAAATGTGTGTCTAGTTTAGTGGGCAAGTAGGTCGCTCGACTGTTCGCGAGAGGGAAACCCAACGTTTTACTATTACTGTACGAGTGTTACGCTGCTATATTTTACCTATATACATACATACATACATACATATATATACATCTATATTTATATAGATATATATTTATATAGAAGCGAGAGAGTATTGCGCACGCGCGCGCGAGCATTTCCGTTGCGCAATACCGCGAGACCGTCGGAGTTCCAGGCGCACTTTGTGTGTTATACAACTATTGACTCACCGGATTAACAAGTAGGCTTGGTGAAAACGAAAGCTCGTGCCGTGCGATCACCATCGTCGCTATAATATACATATATATATGTATATATAAACGTATGTATAAACCACCATTATCGCGACAGGAGAGCGAGAGAGAGATCGCGCCACGAGCGGTCCCGTATATGAAACTCGGTTTATACAGAAATATCCGTTTTTTTTTCTCGTACTACGTCTCTGAAAAAAAAAAAAAGAATTCGCCTCGAATAACGTAAAATAAATTCACATGACTTTGTTCGTTCGATAAGAAAAGGTGGAATTATAATTTTGTTTAAATAATTTTAAATTTTTGGCAGATTTTTCTTCGCGATATTAATTTTGACGATAAAAATAACCATTGAATATTGTATATATTGGAGCTTCGTGGATTAACGATATAATTAGGGGGAGAGTACAGTCGGCGTTCTACGAATTCTCACGTCGTACGTTAATAATTTAATCGCGGTTGGGTCGGTATCGGAATGGTAATAATAATTGATGATTATCGAACGGTAGGAAAAATAGTATACGGAGCTTATTAAAGACCGGAGGTACACGCAGAGAGAGAGAGAGAGAGGGAGAGAGAGAAACAGAGAGAGAGGGGGAGAGAGAGAGAGAGAGAGAGAGAGAGAGAGAGAGAGGGCCCATAATACACGTATGGAGCGCAGGAGAGCTTGAGGTAAAAGGTTCATAGGTCGCGCATTACATTTATCGAAGCGTGGTAGAGAAAAGTACCTACATACGTTCGGTACCGTAACGCTAATACTTAATGCGAACTCTTTATAGAAACCCCCTTCCCTCCCCTTCCCCCAAGAGTTCGTTCTTATAGGCCAAACGAAATCTATTCGACATTATGAAAGTTCGCAAAACTTCCAGGCGTTATATATAGCGAGGTAAACCGAGCTACGATTTCTTTACATCGACGATTTTGTATTTTTTCTTTTTCGTTTTTATTATATTTCCTAACGAATAAATTATTGTTAAATTGTTTTTAATTAATATTCGAATGACTCGAATATTTGTATGGCAATGTTTTGTTTTCTTTTTTGTAAGTAATGTCGGGTTTTTGTGAATTTTGTTTTTTTCTTCGTGCTTCGGACGAGAGGGTGAATTTCGAGCTGAATTTTTATTTAGCACGCACACGCAAACGCGTCCCGGATGACGTTCGTCCTCGGTACTCTCGCTGGCATGATCGTGTACGCGTCCTCGAGGGCGCCTCCTCGTCCGGTTTAACATCGTACACGTACAAACGGTTTTATAGTGAGAAAGACGGAGCGAGAGTGAGAGAGAGAGAGAGAGAGAGAAAGAGGCATACCTCTGTTAACTGGCTGGTCGCTATCGAACAGACGGATCGAAGGCGATGCAGGTCGCTCCGATACCGCGGAGTCGCCTGCTACCAGCTCGTTTATTTCCACTGACATTACCGACCTGCCTCAAATATGTTTCTCCGCGCGCGATGTGTCCTCGCCTCTTCATCGCCCGAGGCCGCCTCGTATGAAAGAAAAAAACGCCCATAGTCAAAACCACCAGGAAAACGAACAAAATGACAAAATGTCCGGTGAACGAATTCCCTTTTTCGTCCGTACGAAAGAATTTCGTACGGCAATTTCCTTTTTCGTCAACATTAATTTTTTTTTCATCCCCCCATCTGCTCCAATAAATTTTCATCACATTTATTTATCTACGGTTAAATTCCTCGACGTTTGTTTTGCATAATCGTTCGCGCCAACGATCTTCCATGATCCGCCACCAGCGCGTAATTACTTCTCGACCCTTTCGCGATGATAAGATCGGCCAAAACCTTAATAGGAAAAACGACAAATTTAAACCCGAATTAATCCTACCCCTCGAGTATTGCCGCGAGTTGTTTGAATTTTTGAATAAACGTGAAAAAAAAACGAAAAAAAAATAGTCCAAAGCAATTCACAGAGGGAAAAGAAAGGGGTGGTTGTAAAGAAACTACCCGTTGCAACAGTTTGCATCGTTGCGGCGAGAGGGCATATTGGGGTCGTGGGGTGTAACTCGGTGTACCGGAGAGTGTGAAGAGAGTGAGAGAGAAAGACGCGCTGGGATGGGAGGGGTGGAGGGTTGAACAGCGGATCGATAGCGTTGACACAGTTACCGAGTAAACCTGGCCCAGTTTAAGCTCGACCTCGTTCGCTTCTATCCTCTCCTACGATTTTATACACGCGTATAGATAGTTTCGTGAAACGAGCTCTATTCCCTGCCTTCGTTTCTCTCCGGCAACCCTCGCCCCTTCTCGTACCTCCTTCGCCTTCCACCCTCGTTCAACCCCTCGACATTCTACCCTTCGCGGTCCTCCCGCGTCCACTGCCAAGTTCGTCCGGGTAGCACGTGACTAGCCAACCGATTCAAGCACGCGTGACGCTTTTCCGTGTTTCACCCTCTCCCTTTCTCCACCCCTAGTAAGAGGGTCGAAACATATCCGTTAATTATTCCAACTTCGTTAAATCGATTATCCTTCCAATCCCATTCTTTGTCATTTTGTTCTTTTTTTTTCATTTATACCTCGAGTAAAAAATAGAAACAAAATTAGGCCACGCGTGTATTTTTCTTTCGAGCGCGTAAATAGTCGAGCGTATACAATTATGGTTTTCTTTTTTTTTCTTTTTTTTTTCTTTTTTCGAATTCTCTCTCAGTTCGAAGTAAAACGTCGTTCGAGCACGGCATTAACCCAATTAAATGTTTCCAACGATCGTTCGTAATACAACGACGACGAAGTGGCGAGAGGATCGCGGTATAACGAGACAATTTTCCTACGATGCGTGTCGAGTGCGTTCTGTCGAGTGGGGTCATGAAGCGAGGGAGGGTGGGGGTTGTAAAAAAAAATACTATCAACTATCTAACATATATATCTATATCCATCGAAGAAATACCGCACTGACACGGTGATGGATGTTCAGTGGCGGATAAAAGAAGAAAAAAAAGTAACGAGAGAGAGAGAGAGAGAGAGAACCAGCTAAGGATTTCTCGATTAAATTGATTAGATCGATTCTATATTCACCTCTATATATATATGTATATGTATATAGAACTATAAAATTTATATAGACAGTTGGTTTTGCTAACATTGACTCCCTAAGTCTTGTTTCCCCATCCCACCTTTTAATATAAGTACGCAATTAATCTTCGTGCATCCTCTTGAATAATTTTATCCTCTCTCTCTCTCTCACTCTATATATATATATATATATATGTCTATACTTTGCCATCTATCGCCAGGTGCGGGCGTTAAATTCTCTCGGGCACAGAGCAGCAGGCAGGCAGGAAAATAGGCCAAAGGCGAAAACCAATCGCGACATATATATATATATATATATATATGTATAAAGAATAGGAGAGAACCTGTGTGTTATAAAGCCACCGCGACTTTATACGTGTGCGAGCCCCTCACGGGTGGCCACGTTTGTCCCAAGACCGTCGCGAACGTCGAGGTACACGACGTTGGCCGACTGGTAGCCGCTCGAACCCCGGGGTCTCTCTTTTTGCGCAACGACTAAACTTGCGCTCGACACCGTGATCCCTAACTCTCATACTAATGTATATACGTGTACAACGTGCATTCTTATACACATTGTGTGTACTTTTTTTTTTTTTTTTTTTTTATAAACAAAGGACACATAAATCGATGATTGGCTGTATACGTGTGTGTGTGTGTGTGTGTGTGTGTGTGTGTGTGTGTAACGGGTAAATAATATCGTCGGTGAACGTCGATGAATAACGATAATTAAGGGACTGGGACTTTTATTGTTAGATCGGGGGAAGATAAAAATGAGATAATTTTGAAGAATTAATTTTTTTTTATTTTTTCGTGTTATTTATTTTATAAAGCGCTCGATCATATTTCGGTGTATAATCGATTTACGCGAGTACATGTGCAACACCCCGGTTCCGCATTTGCGCTACCGGGACACACCCTGGGCAGACATATTTCTTTTTTTTCTTCCTTTTTTTTTTTTTTTCGTCGTCGTTTTCTTTTTCGTTCTCATTATTCGTGACTTTGTTCCGCAGCCGCCGTTTTCGCGCTCCCCTCGTGTCGGCCATTATTATCATACGGCGAACAAACTCGAACGCGGCGGAGAAACTTTCCCTTTTTTTTCGTTTTTTTTTCTTCTTATTTTTAATACTTGGCTTCTTTATATCCCTCGTCGCGTTTCCGTCCGTTTCGCGAAAATTAAAATAGTTCGATTACGATCGGGGACGCGGTAATTCGGTTGATTAATGGAAAACGGGGTCTTTCATAGAACGAAGAGGGAGAGAAAGCGAGAGAGAGAGAGAGACAGACAGACAGAGAGGCAAAAGGGGATCGTATAAATTTTATTGTCACTGACGGTCGCGTTTGCAATTATTTTATCGCCACTTCTACCCTGATACTCGCGAAGCCTGTTCGCTCTAGACGTATTAAAAACAAATTCACAGTTTATTATTAATCATTATTTATTTATTTAAAAAAAAACTTTCTTTTTCTTTTTTCTCCATCGATAAATCGATAATGATGTAAAATCAATTACGACGGAATAAACGGATAAATTCTCGTCGGCAAATTTCCGACTGGTCGAGAGAGAGAGAGAGAGAGAGGGAGATACTCGTGCAGAGATCGAAACGCCATTATGGTCGAGTCTCTCTCGCACCCCTCTACCCTCCTCCACGCCATCCCTCGCTCGCTCTCTCTCTTGCGCGCGAAGAAACTGTGTCAAGGGCAGGAGAGCTACTAGCCGTCTCTCGTTTATAGCTATAGCGGTTACAGAAGTGCGAGAGCAGCACCGGCGAGCCACCGGTCCGTGAAGCTCCGAAACGAAACTCACTGTAAAAGAGATCTCCGACAATTTCGAGACTCTCTTACCTGCCAATTGGGCGACCCGACGCAATTCTCTCTCACTCTCCCTCGTATCTTCCACAATAATCTGCCAGTCTGCTAACTTTTCTTCCCCCTCCCTCCCCGAAAACGAATTACACAAAATGCGGAGACTTTTGCGTCAATTTGCGTCGCTTGTCCGTCTCTTACACTGTTAAGTTACACTTTAGTAACGCTCGGGGTAGAGCGTCAATGTTGCGAATACTTTTTTGCGCAAGCCCGTAGACATTGCGAATTAATTCACGGAGGGATGTGTGAATTAAGGACGAAAATACGAAGAAAAATTCGTCAATTTTTGCAACAGCGATAAAAAATTATAAATAAATAATCGATTGGGGAATCAAGGCAGAGTGTGTGTGAGAGAGAGAGAGGGAGAGAGAGTTCCAACTCTAACCCCGATGAAAACATATATATTCGCGATATAAAGCACTGGAATTTGGATCAAGGAGGGCGCTCTTTCTCTCTTTGCTTACCAAGGCGTGACCGCGTCGCGGCTTCGCCGAGTTCATACACGGGAACGACCTATGAGCTCGTTTTCTTGATCCTTTATAATATCCCCCCCCCCCCCCCCCCCTCTTCCTTCTTTCGTCTCGAGGCGCGTGTATAAGTATTCACGCGTCTATCGGGGTATGCATTTTGCGATCGAATGCGCGAGATAATGCACACACACACACATGCACATAAACACATGGGCATGCGTAGTACGTAAAGAGAAAAGAACGTTGAGAGTCAAACGCGAGTAAAAGACAAAAGCCGTCGATCTTTATCGAAGAAATACACAATCAAATAGAAATTATTACACCGAGACCTATAACATTTTTTTTCTTCTTTATTCATTCGATTTTTCGATAATCCGTTGCACTTTGATTAGCATTTCTGTCGTGGCATAAATAATATGGAATTAAAAAAAAAAGAAAAAAAAGTAGCGTGCGACGTTAAAGCGATGCTCGCTTGGGAACGAGAAGAAATCAATGAGCGATTAAAATAAATGCGTCGCGTTCACGCGATTTTCCCATTAACGGTTATTACCGAGCGGTTTGCCGATGATACGTCGATCTCCGTAGAAACTTTAACGATCCAACAAAAATTTACCGTTCAATCGACTTATCTCTATTTCTCTCTCTCTCTCTCTGGTGAATGACGTGCTTGGGTATTATCGTCACAGACAGATTGCCAGTGGCAGGCTAGGTAGCGCGAACAAGACGAATATTGCACGCGAGGGTGGAGCGCGGCTGGCGAACACGCACCGATACCGATTAGCGTACGTAGGAACGCGCACACACGCCGAACCGGCTTAAGCGTTCAACAAATATACACGCTGTACATATAGAAATCGTTGTAAGTCGTTGGTTCGTACGATATATATGCAACATCGCAAAGAGTAATTACGCGGCGTGAACGCGTTACACGAGCGAGAAGGATTACGTCGAGGCGGTGGTTATGGGTCAGTTGAGATAGGTGAGCCGGAGATTAGCCTATAATAGACTTTTCTTCTCGCGACTATGTTGCTCGTGTATGCACGTGTGTGTACCTATACACGGGTATAAGGGAGCCTGCGAGGCTGAGAGAGTCGTGCTGTAGGTACGATATGCCGCGACGGTGTTTAATCCTTCCACGAGCGAGAAGGTGAGAATACGGAGCTTGCTACACGGTGGTCGGAGTGCTAAGAAATGCACGATTCGTCACGCACTATATCAGAGTCGCGGGGCTCGTAATGCTGTGAAATAGCTGTTGACGTAAACGATGCTCGCTAACTTTTTACCTTTGGTTAAAAGGCTGAGTAATACGTGAAATTTATTTTAACGAGCATGGGGTGGACCGTCGATGTTTTCCTTGTTGTATTGATTTCGAACTGGCGAAGGAACGACTATGATTTTCGCATTATTTACCCTTTTAAAATTGGTTGTAAGAATTATTTTTCCCTCTATTTTGAGGCTTTTTTTGGGGGGGGGGGGGGTTATTTGACTTTCAATTGGTTCTAAGGACTCTAAGGGCTTATATCGATCGCAAATTTCCCGCACAACAAGTAAATCACGCTTTCGTTTTCGATTTTTCAGGATTTATCGACGTTAAGTGGGTAAATCGTTATTTTGGTTTTTTGCGATTTTCTCTTAGAGTTTTTGAGATATCGGGAAAAATAACATGCGAATCTTCATCAGCGAGCAATTTCCCATCGAATAAGACTATCTTCCATCGGAAAATTTTTCATTTTCAAAACCCTCGACCCAGAGAGGGTTGAAAACTAATCTCAAAAAATCGACTTTTTGAAATTCTTTCATTCGATACATTTTGACACCTTATATCGATCGGAAATTACTCCCTGATCACGAATATCGTCGTTATTTTCCTCTCGCATGCAAATTGACAGATGAAAAATCGAAAAAACATAAAAAATTTAGCTTTTTCTCGGCTTTTCGGCTGCCAATTTCCTCGTCGGACGAAAAAAAAATCAATATTCACCCACCGACACGCGTACCGTTTTTCAAACATTTAAATAGTCTCTTCGTATTCCCGGCATTGGCAAGACTCTCAAGCGAGCTCGACACAAAGGCGAATAAGGGCAACGGTGCGTGACACAGCACTTTGTCTCTCGCCCTGCGAAAAATCCCACTGTCTACCAGTTTCTTTTTATCCTTCCTCCTTCTTCCTCTTCCATTATTATTCCACCTCGCTTTCTCAAAGTCGTCCCTCTCCCTTTCTTTTTCTTAAACACGCGAACCAGACGGATCATTTTTTTTTCCTCTCATTTACCTTTTTTTTTTCAATATCGCAATAGCACGTCCGATTATCCCTCGCTCAATCACCGGCTCTTTGTCTTCTCTCCCTTATCGTCGTTGCAACGCCTGCATCTCCGCTCCAAGAATATGAATGGCGTAGAATTAACGAAAAAATGAAAGAAAAAAACAAAACAAAAAAAGAAACAAAATTACTCCAAACTTCGTTGAGAAAATTTTCCTCCGATGAAAAAATGTGCGTAAATTTTCCTTTCTTTTTCTTTCGCCCCTTTTCTCATTTTCTTTAATGAAAAATTGTAAACCGTTAATAAGGCGAGTCGGTGATACGTCGCGGATGTACCGATGCGCCCACGCATATTTTCGCGTATTTACACGTCCGTTTTCCTCGCCACTGCGGAGAGACGCCAAAGGCAACCTGTTATTTTCCTCCCCCTCCCCCCCTCGCCCCGCAACGTCGACTTGCAGCCTATTTATATCGGCCTAGATTCCACTTTTACATCGACTAACGTTAACGCGCGCGCGAGCCTCGTATACGCCTCGCGTTATAGAGTAACCGCGTTCATGTATACGAGGAACACAAACACACACAGACACAACAACGGGCCGTGGCAAGAAATACGCGAGACTCAGATTCTCACGGATAGAATTAAATTGAAATTTATGGAGCGCGATTATTTTTGCGAAATCGTCGAGGGCCCTCGACGGTCATTTCTTTTTTTTTTTTTTTTTACTTTTTTTTTCATCTTATTATGTCGAAGCAACGACGAGGAAAAGAAAAACGAAAGAAAATGTTTTCCCGCCCTCGATGCTCGAGCCGCGTGTTACACATACGATTTTATCATTCGATCGTTACACGTTTATCGTTTATGAGAAAATTATCGATCGCGAGTGAACAAATAGAAGAACGTTTTTGTGTTTATTCAAATTTTGCGAATCGACGGATTTATTAAAAGTACTTTTTGTCATTTTTCTTCTTTTTCTTTTTTTTTGGTACGTTCGCCAGAATCCCGAACGATAAAGATTTAATCCACGTGACGTAAATCGTTCACCGTTGAGTTATTCGTTTTCGAAATTTCTTCGCGAAAATGTTTGCCCCGTGTGGCTCATCGAAGTTAATAAGCCGGGTGGATTATTTTTATCGCCCTCGTTTCAGACTGCGCGAACAAAATATTCGTCGGGAGAATAAGACGGTGCGAAAGTTTGGCGGAAAAAAATGTCGTCAACCCCTCGATCGTTTGAACGATATTATTATTATTATTCTTTTTTTTTCTTCTAATAAATAATTGGTGAAACAATATTGGCAATGTCACGAATTTCGTGAATACCTGGAAAAAACTTACGTGCCGAATGCTTCGCCTTAAATAATGAGTTCTCTCTCTCTCTCTCTCTCTCTCTCTCTCTCTCTCTCTCTCGAAAGAGTCGGCTCGCGGTTTTATTAAAGAATTTATAGGTAACAGTCTTTTATCGAGATTCCACGAGTCATCGGTTCGCGACTCGTACGCCGTTGCCATAAGTCCACGTGTGCCTTTACGAAAGCACAAATGCATATAGATGATTGCAGGCCACCAAATATACATATATATATATATATAAAGGAAACAACGAGAGCTTGGAATAATATAAGAAGGAAGGAGGTACCGTGTGTACATTATCGATCGTATCGATCAGGAATTTTCAACGAGCGCGAGAACCCACCCAGTGCCTAAACATCCCTCTCGTGTATATGCTCGTTCCACAAAGGCGGAAGCTTTTTTAGACAACGACGAAGAAATAATAAAATCGACCCGAGACCTACCCTCGTCCGGTAATTACATCCTGACAATTTTTATTATAGCCATTCGATCGTTTTACAAAATCGATGAAAAACGATCGAACGATAAATCCTTCGTTAAAACAATTAATCCGTTTAATCAAACTCTCTGACTATCGTTTATCTCGCTCGATCACCCTGTGACTCGAACGATAAATAACACGAGTTGGAGATTTCCCTCGCGCAGTTTCCGTAACGAAACCGAGAGATCTCTCGACGGAGAAACGTTTCGTCGTCGAGATTGTTTTTCTTCTCTCTCGAGGATTTTCTATTGTTTTTCTTTTTGATTGTTTTTTTTTTTTTCGTAGCCAAACGAAGGCGACCACCGGTCCGCGTTTCACCGTCCGGAGCGGTTTCCCGGCAACCGGGGGAGCCTCTCGGACTGTACACGCTACGGTATAATACTACGTGTATTACGAGCGTGTACGTTGCGCATGTGTATGTAGCACCAGCGTCGCGGTGCAGCGTGCAGCGAGGCGTGCGCCGGGGGCTTTCGTGCGTGGAATAGGCTCAAGGCTGCGACGGCGTCGACGCGCTGGTGCAACACGCGGAGTGCACTCTACTTGCAGGCCTGCCTCGCTCGCTCGAAAGAGAGAGAGAGAGAGAGAGAGAGAGACTCACTCTTGCCTGACTCTAACCACGGCAACCCTTTTGCTGCTTTTGCCATTTACCATATCATTTTTATTGTATACACACACACACACACACACACACACAGATGGAAAAATAGATATATATATATAAAGTCTCAATTTTCTCATGCATACGCGCAATGCAGTAGAGATCAATCGATTCCCCGCATACACACGTTACTCGAACGAATCGCGAGACAACGAAGATTTTCATGCTTCTGGAATTGAGAGGTGTCGATGTTGAAGAACGATAGAAAGAAAGAAAGAAAAAAAGTAACAAAAGAAACCAACGAGCCTCGATGATAAATCCGCGACGTTGGAATCACGATCATTATCTAATCGCCGTAACGCACAACGAGGTAATTGCATTTTTCGTCACCCTCACGCCGCGGACTCGTGTCTTTGCTACCTCGGACTCGAGTATCGAATACGCGTGTGCAATCTCGATTATCGAATCGCGTTCGATGTCTATACGCAATTTAATCGATATATTTCGTATGAATTCACGATTGTTGTACCACGTACGTATTTATTTCGTACGAAATACGTGCGAGAGGGAGACGAGCGTTTGGATGTTTTGATCTTCGAGCCCGCCTCGTGATTCACGAGTCTCGAATACTTTTCAATCGTCGATTCGACCACGAGCCGCATTGTTGGCGATCGTAAGACGATCACGCTCGATAGAAACATCCCCTCTCTCTCTCTCTCTCTCTCCCTCTCTGCTTTAATTTATATGTAATTAAATATTATTTTATAAAAATTATAGCAATACGAATTTAGTTTAAATTCTTCAATATTATTAATACAAGTCTTATTCAATATTAATACAAGTCTTGTTTTTTTTCGATATTTTTTAATTCATAGGAAAAATCATTCGTGAAAAACGGCGTGAGATTTTTAATCAACGAGTTTAAATTTCACGGTTGCGGCGACCAAAGTATGCCTGTGTGTGTGTGCATATAAATGTATAATGAATATAATCGAGTTTTACACGCGTATGTATGTAAATAAATTTGTATAAATATATATGTATATATATATATATAAATGGAGAAGTATACGGCGAGTCGGCCGGAACTGCAGTCTAGTAACCGTACGATCGCCTGCACCGGCGCTGCTTTTACCTATACAAGCCGTGCGGAATCTTAAAATTCTCCGTCGAGCAAACGAGGGAAGATACTGCATCGCGCACTTGCACTTGCACTCATGGCTTGTATTTTCTCGCGGTCGACGAGAGGAAGGAGCGCGAACGAAGGTAAAGAGGAGTAGAGAGAGAGAGAAAAAATAAAAGCGGACGTCTTATTGCGAAATGAGCCGGGAGATACGAGGGGGGGAGAGAGAGAGAGAGAGTGATAGACTCGATAATTTATTCTTCCTCTTCTTTCACCCTCGGTCGGTCGTTCTGTCGAGAGAAAGAGAAAGAGCGAAAGAAGAGAAATAAAATTGGGTCATCTCTCGGTCCCGGCGTGGAGAGCGGACGCTGATTTTTCTTCTTCTTTTTTCTTCTTCTTCTTCTTCTTCTTCTTCAACGAACATTCCCATTGCTCGCTTTACGAGAGTCTCAAGGGTGAAAATTAAAGAAAAAAAAAAAAAGAACAACGAGAGTAGAAGTACCGGAGATGCGCGTAAAATATAAATTCTGTGAATCGGGTAATAATCCGGCGTAACGGCCGAGTAGTGAAAATGCAGTCAGGCGAACGAAAAAGAGAGAATGAGAGAGACAAAGAGATGGACGATGAGTCTGGTAGGTACAGCGAGACAGGGACGAGAATAATGCAATTAATTTGGCGATGCGAGTCGAAATTATTTCCAACGTCTGTGAACACAATTCTCAATATTATTTTCTCGTTAAAAAAAAAATTCAATCTCCAGATAAAATAATTATCTACTTTTCTTAATCTCAAGAATTTCATCCATTTCCAATTGCATTATCTCAAAAATTCTTCTTCTTTCCTCCATCTCAAAATACTTCAAAAAAATATTAAGAGCGAATCGTTTCGTTACGACGATAATGCACGGGGGGTAGACTCGCGCCTGTCCCATGCTCTCCCTGTCTCATCTTCCGAAGCAACGGTGTGCGTTTCGTGGATTCAACCACGTATATAGCTTACTCGCTCTCCTAGGGATATGCACCGCGTGCATAACCGCTGCAGTTCTGTCGACGACGTCGTCGAGGACGATGACGACGACGACGACGACGACGACTACGGTCCGCGAGAGAGGGCGACCGATGCAGTGTGGGGTACGAGCGGAGAGTGCGGTCAAGTGTACCGGGTAACTGGGTCAATGAGAACCGTCTCACGAGACGCGCAAGCGCTCTAGGGGGATCGGAGCTATAAACTACCTCGTTCGCCTCCACCTTTATATAGTGCACGTACTATATTTATATAATCATTACACGCTAACACGTATGCTCTCTATACAGATATCCATGTGTATATGTACATATGTACATATGTATATATATATAGGAATTTTTTTTTTCATATACTTCGTATATGAAGTATATGCAGTCGGGTATGTTTATACGTCGATGTACTTTGTATATACGTGTATGCTACAAAATGCATTACATGGCAAAGTGTTGGCACATGTGTTATATACATTGGGGCTATTATTATCGAACGAGGGGAGACGAGAGAGAGAGAGAGAGAGAGAGACAGCGAGAGAGTAATTCGAGTGTTGCAATTTTCAGGAGGCTCTCTTACCCATTTCCGTTTCTTTTTTTCTTCCTCCGCGCTTCCTCAATTTCTGTCGTCGATACGATCGTTGCGATTCGCCGAATTTATTTTGAGAAAATCGATAATTGCGAAACGATCGGTCATCGATGAACTCGAGCCGAGAACATACCCCGTGTTCTCGGCTGGGAGGGATGCAAAAGATGGGCAATTTTTTTTTCTTTTTTTTTTTTTTTTTTTTTTTTTATTATGTAAATGCAATTTGCATCGATCGAGCGATTGCGGAACGAGGGAGCAAACGTCGGACACGACTCCGTGCCTTAAGTGCATGTGTTAATTCCTACGTGCCCTCTCTTGCATACGACCGTCTCTCTCTATCTCATATCGTTCTCTCTCTCTCTCTCTCTCTCTCTCTCTCTCTCTCTTGCTGGCACATCCAGTTGATATATCGCACGGATTTTGTACCCCCACGTTGCATTGCATGCTCGTAGAGAGAAGCGTTTCTGGCTCAAGTGCACCGGGCAAATGGGTCAATGGCGGAGCGCGAACGAGAGGGAGAGAGAATAAAACGAGAGCCGAGAGAGATAAAGAGAGAGAAGGAGAGATACTCGGTCATATATAAATCCATCGTAAAATCGTCATTTCTTCTCGACGTCAGAAATAACGCGTTAAAAATTGTAATTACACATTTTTATCTTCATTTTTTATTCTCACGAATGAAAAACAAATAAAACAAAAATACAACTTTCCAGTTTATATCTCTCACGATGTTCTAGCTCGAAAACAAAACAAAAAAACAAAACAAAAAATAACGCATCGTTAAATTTATCCTCGCTCAATTCTTTATTTCACGATTCGTTCGCGTTATCAATTTCGACCAATCTATATCTGTCCCATAGCTTATCGATACTCGCGAATCGCATTGACGACGGGCGCGAATCGTAATGTGTTTCTTTCTCCCCCCCCCCCCCCTCCCCCTCGTTTCTTCCGGTAATAAGACGAGGACACGGAAAACGATCGAACGTCGATGATGCGTTCTTCTCGACGTCCGGTATTATAACTATATATATATATATATATATCGTCTTATCGCCCTTTGCAAACAGTGCACCTGTCCATCGCTACATGGAGTTCGTATACCGCAGTAGTACTCGTTTTACCTTACTATAGAATTATGTAAGTGCAGTCGCAGACGAGACTGTCTTATATATATATATATATACACACGTTACAATGCCTATAAAAGTATAAAGAGAATTGAGCAGAGTACTTTTTGTAAATACTTCATGTACACAGTTAACTCGCGGTTCCGTCGTACGAAGTGACGACGCGCGTTCCAATTTTGATCTCTCATCGATAAATCGCATAATCGATAACGAATTTATAACGAAATAACAAAAACAAATATATATAGATATAACGTCTATTTTATCGCTATAAATATAGGACGAATTCGGGCGAATATACGAGTAAATTTCGCGGTGACATTGCTGCCACGGTGCACTATGCTGGCTCATCTGGCATTCTCGCTCGTGAATGTACATAGACGCGCGAATCTCTCTCTCTCTCCCTGTCTCTCTATCTATATCTATCTCGCCCTCTCTCGTATTTAGTCGTTGTGTTAACCGCGCGCTCAAAGTTTGTAGTGTCGAAGCGCCGGAGAGCCTCCAGGAATCGGGTCACTCGTATCAAACTGACCTACATACCTTATCGCCGCTCGCGAACGCCGTTATCACGCCTCCGATAAGGCCTTTATTAACCATATGATTATACCGGTAGAGCGAGGGAGCGAGTGAGAGACGGAGGTGGTTGAGACGGATGATGATGATGATGAGGAGAAGGAGGGACTGGGGGGAGGCTGATGGGGGAAATTCTTCGCGAGGAGGACGTGCGTGCTCGACTACTCGAGATTCTTTTTCTTTTTCATTCTCTTTTTTTTTTTTTTTTTCTTATTTTTCGTATCCTTCCCACTCAGGGCCGTTGAAATTATTCATAATATCATTAATCGTATCGCAAACACGGATCGCGAATAATAACGAGTATTCTTACGCTCTTACGATTTTTTTTTATAGATTGTTTTTTTTTTCTTCTTTTTTTAATTAACTTTAGGTACAATGTCGCACGGGGAATTGTTGGGACGATAATAAAGATACGCGTGGACGTTGTTCCACGGCGATAAATAAGTGAGTCTCTCGTTTTACGTGTCACTCTCTCCATCTCTCTCTCTCTCTCTCTCTGTTACTCGTTCTCTCTCGCTCGTATGTGCAGGGCTAAAAATAAAGTAGCGCGATGCACGTATGGAAGCGCGAGCCCGCGAGCCTGACCTCGTCTCGGGGCCGATCGTCCTTCCTCGACTCCCGCGAACTCTTCAACTTGACCCGGATCCCCCGCGCGCGCTCTCGCGCTATGCAACTATACGTCTCTCCTCACCCCCGTTGTGCAATACAATGTTTTTTATTTCGTTTTTTTTTTTTTTGCTTTTTCTCGTTTTTTCTCTCTCTCGTCGACATGCGCGCATTGCCACCCCCACCCCCGTGGTCATGCGATTAAGCGCAATCTTATATGTAGGTATAATGCGAGTGGCGAGAAAGCCCTTGGGGAAATCTTCGCGAACGTTTAAAAATTCAGTGCAAATGAAATTCTTGAAAGAATACAAATTGTGTCGCGGGCTCGACAAAAAATTTAAAAAAAAAATCTTATCGTCGTACAAACGCTCGTCACGGTCGAAGCCTTCGAACTAACGATTTCATACGATATTATTATTATTATTATTACTATTATTATTATTATTATTCTCCTCAATATTATTATTTATTTAATTTATAATCAGCAGAATAATCGATCGTTTATAAAAAATTGAATATTACAAATCTCATTATTATCGTTATACGTATCGGTAATCGGAGAAAGTGAAAAAAAAAAAAAGAAAAAAAACAGCTTCGACAAATTGCGAACGAGAGTGCAAGTGACGAGAAAGTTGATGGAGAAAGAGAGGTTCGAAGATCGTTTCGAACGGCGAGAGTAGGTAGGCTATAGGCTTTCAGCTCCTACGGTCACGATACAAGGGAAAGGCGCGAGGGGGGGGGGGGGGGGTGCTGTAGTCGCGTCGACAAGAGGCGCGCGTAGACGTTGGCTAGGCCAACACCGGGAGAACCTCTCGCACGCTTCTCTATCCGCTATCTAACATGCTTTTTCTCACTATTACCGCCCCCCCCCCGTCCCCACCCCCTCTACCGCAGTCTCTATCGCCATCTCGTAACCGACCAGCGAGTATAACGTAACGGACGTAACTAGTACCATTGCCAATGAAAGTGGTGGCTGGCACTACCGAGGAGGCGAGGGGGAGGTTGTCCGCGCGACGCTCGCGGCCCGCGACGAGCGCTTGTGACGACCGAAAGAAAGTAAAAGCGGCGCGAGCGCCACTTTTCGCAGACTGGCGGTGCGAGTGAGCGAGAGAGAGAGAGAGAGAGAGAGAGAGTAGCACAGAACGGGAGAGAACGACGAGACCTACCCGACGCTCGTCCACCTCGTGCTATATCGCGATACGTATAGAGAGAAAGAGGCTTTCACCTATTCTTCATTCAGAGACTCTCTCTCGAGAAAGAGAGAGAGAGAGAGAGAGAGATGAGAGAGTGTGAGAGAGATTATACGATCGCTTGCCTCATCGATGACCGCGATAACTCTGCAACCTTTTCTCGTCATCGATTACAACAACGAACGTGTTTTTTTTTTTTCTATTTCTTTTTTCATCATTTTCTTTCGACGAGATGAAAAAAAGACATGACATTTCGTAGGGGATGAATCTCGTGATAAGAAAAACAAATTAATTTATTGCAAAAAATTGACAATTACGAGAAAAATAAAAAATTATCTAACGTTAACGTATAAAGTGAAGATTCTTCCTCGATAATGAAACTTCGTCGTTACGCGATAATTATAAATAATTATCATTTAATCGCGATTTACCGAGACTTTGTGTTCGATCATTCGTAATTTCGAGCGTGCTTGCGCGTATTTCGCAGTCTCGGATAAAAAACTTTGTCGAAAAAGGAAAGAAGATAAAAAAAAGTAAAAGAAAAAAACCGTGAGGACACTCGCTACATTTTTCACGTAGCGACAGGGAACGAGCCTCGCGTCTTTGAAAACGAGACACGACGTTCGTATCACGGACCCGTGACATTTTTCGTTTCGACCCTCATCCACCCCCTCCCCTCCACCCATGCCGGATCGTCGTGATATAAACCAGGCGACGGGGACCTCAGGGTCGCAATCCTGCCACGTGTTATGTGGGCGTTGGAATGAAATTTCACCCCCTCGACGCCTCCACTTCACCCCGCACTCGATCGCGTCCTACGAGTTCTCCCTCCACCCCTTGCCCCGGACGCGCTCGCGTGGGTGTCGGCCAGCCCAACGAAATTAATCCTACCAACTTTTCTTTCCCATTTCGACACGTATTCCCAAGTAAGAATTCTGCCAGGGCTTAGACTAGGTCCCGATTATTTTTCCCTCACTTTACAAAGGCCCTAACAGGGCACCTGACTAGGTCCCTTGGTGGCCGGTCACACTTTGTCAGTGAGGACCTAAAGAGGCCTATAAATCAGGGCCCGGCTGGTTGCCTCAACAGAACCCTGCCAGAACCGAATCGAAGCCGTGAAGCAACCCTATTACTGCCCTATAATTACCAGCTTTATTAGTGGATACATATCAGTTTGTAAAAATCCTTGCGACAAGGATGTGCAAATAAAACTACCAAATAATAATAATAATAGTAGATACATATCAAGCGAGATGTTTTGCAATAATGAAAACAATTTTCTTCGGGTAAAGGGTTATTTATTACTATCCACCCGGCCCGGCTACGTCCGGGTGTAATTTATAAGTAAAAATGGTGAAAAATGTAAAGTTAGTGCCTTTGTTTATAGAATTCCTCTATAATCAATGTTTGCATCTAAATTTTCGTTACACATCCATAGATTGATAATGAGTTAAATTATCGGTCAGCTTGCCGCTTTATAATGCCAGCGGGCGACGACTACGCGTGCGAGAAAGCGCTCGGCCATGCGCCGCCCATCGGCCGCTGGCGGAACTACATACTCGTCGCGCGGTGAGCACATACAACAACCAAACGGTGTTGTACGTAGGTATATGTGCTGTCATTCCTGCACGCATGAATATTATTTTTAAAAAAACTATTTTTATATTGTGAAATTTATTTTCCAAACATTCTAAATATTTATAGAATGCAAATTTTACTACAGATAATTTGAGAATTTTACTACAGATAATAATATTCATAATAGAATACAAATTATCTATAGTAAAATTTCTATTCTATAAACATTGAGAAAATTTGGAAAATAAATTTCACAATATAAAAAAAGTTTTTTTAAATAATATTCATGCGTGCAGGTAAAATTAACGCTTAAAAAGCTTAAATTAACTTTATATGTACATCACATCTATGGAAAATAAGTATAAAAACTAGACATTGGTGTAAATAACTTTGCAAATATTGTATGCTCTGTAATAACTACTGCCCTGATGAATCCCGATTAGGCCCTTTATCATTTACCTCGCTACGACCTTTTTTAAATAAATAAGGCAACCCTGTTATTTCCCTGTCGGGGCCTAGTCGGATTGTGTTGTGAAAATCCCTAGTAGGGAATCCATATTCAAACCCTTTTGGGCCCCGATCGTTTTCAGGGCTGCCCTACTAATTTCTTTCACGGGTTGGCATATCCCATGATAAAACACGATCTCTTCTCCCCGTAACGCCCCCTTACGCTTTTTCTTCTTTCTCTCTTTTTTCCCCCATTTTAGTTTTTCACTTTCTTTATCCCAACTCCCACAGATATTAACATACCGCGGGAAAAAAAAACGAGTATCGGAAAAAGATAGAGAGAGCAGTCTGGACTCACCTCCGCAATTCGTCTCCAGAACCCCTGCCGAGCGAATCCGTAAATAGGTGAGAGAATACACAGAGAGCGCGACTAAAAAAAGAAGAAGATGAAAAGGAAAAGTTTTTCTTTTCTTTTCTCTCTTTCTCTTTGTTTCCCTCGTTATTGAAGAACGATTTTTACGGGGGTGCAAAGCCGGTGGCTTCGACTTACGACTTGAATGTTGTAACGCGACAACGGAAGCGAGGTCGTGACTGTAAAAAGGAGTGGAACGGAAGGAGAAGAAGCGGAGGGGAGAGAGAAAAGCGTGGAAAGGACGGTAAAAGTGAAAATAAGGGTAGGCAAATGTTATATACGGCTCGTTGGGTTTACCCTTATTCTTATATTTCGTGCGTATTATAAAATATATATATATATTTCGTACCGAATTCGTTTGTACACGTTTCGGGGATAGGTAAAAGAATATAATGGTGAAAATTCTTTGGATATAACTCACCGGGTCGAATCCGTTTCGCTCCTGGGGCACTGGGTCAACGATGAAGGAAAACTTAACCGTTGGATAAATTGCACGCAATAATTCGTCGGGCCAACAAAATTGGTCATAGTACGTACCGTATTTTCTCTCTTTCCTCGACGAGAGCGTGGCAAGGCACGATTTTCCTACGACCCACTACTACATTCTCCATAGGTAACGAAATTTCCCTTAAAGTGCAGCTTGTCTGTTGATTCCACCCTTGTCCAAGGGGAGATGGAAACAGGGATTCGAACTCAAAATATTTACATCCCGGAAGATAAAGCCTCTCGACGTTCGGCACTTTTGTATATTTACGACAGGCGCGCGCGCGCGCGTGCAACAACCCGTGACCATCCCTTGCTTCCTCCCCTCCGCGCTGGTCAAGGGACGACGAGAAACGGGTACGAAATTTTCTCTCTCTTTCTCTATCTCGTTCTCGGTTATAAAATTGTTCAGGTATACGAGGAATGATAATTTCGTGAAAATTACAACAGCCACATGAGAAAATTTCACTCGGCTTCCGTAGATACTCAAGAGTAGTCTTCAAATCCAACATTAATATTACTAAATTTTACTCATTAAATTTTTTATTTACAAAAAACAATCGATTTACGTCGTTTCATTTTTCTTTCGCTCCTTTCCCACCCCATAAATATTTGAATTTAATTTCTTTGCACGCGTGTTAGAAAATTTTTTTTTAAAAAAATAAATAAATAAGCGTCATGAGTCAGGATATATATATACAATATATATAGACAGCAGGAGATTATCACGGGTAGATTTAGGCGTACGTGCCGAGGAGTCCGCGATGACTCATCAGGCACACATAGCGTCGAACATAGATTCGTGCAATTAGCGATTCCCCGGCGTGCATCAGATACGGTGTCTTCCTCGTGTCTGTGTGCGCGTGTTTATAAAGTTTTCCCATACGTGTGTGTCCGAGTGCACGAATGCACCTGCGCTCGTAGCTGCATCTGTATAAAACGCGATGCAGCAAGTCTCTCTCTCTCTCTCTCTCTCTCTTTTGCTCCGTGCGTGTCTGTGTGTTTTTCTCTCCCACCACGTGTCGAGTTGTGTACTCGTCGTAGTTACACCCCATGTGGGTAACCGTGTCAAGGACGTGCGAACTGGGCTGCAAAACGGTCCGACGCGCGTCGCGATAGTGCCCTCTCTCCCTCGTTTTTCCTCTATACCTACCACTATAGCTTACGTTTCGCGAAACGCGAAACTTCGCGAACGAACCTACGTGTGCCGCATAAGTATTGGGGCTCGAATCTATCGCCGCGAACGCATATTATAAACGCGTAGTATAGAGGATGACGAAAATTCACGATCCAAATCCAATATAATTCAGCATTCTAGAACAATTTTTTTATCAATACGAAAAATAACAATTATTTTACAAAAAATGTTCTAATTATTATTATTATTATTATTATTTGTTTATTTAACGTTTTTTTTTATATTCGTTAACGATCTAATCGTCATTATTTTTGAGGATCTACGATGAATAATTATTCTGTCTTCGTAATTCTTCGTTTCGACCGCCACCCTCCGTCCCCCCCCCCTCCCCTCTTCACCCTTTCGTCATTGGGAATTAGAGAGTCGAAGAATTCGCGGGAGAGTCTTCTAACGAGTTGCGAAATTCCGAAACCGGCGGCTACGTCCATTAACTATCGCGTATTATATTACGTGAGAAGGTCCTTTTCTGTACTCGCCGACTAGCGAGCATAAAGGCAGAAATAGAGAGAGAGAGAGAGAGAGAGAATACTTAGCGCAAAAGTTTCGAGCTTTACGCGAGACGAAAATACACGACGTTTTACGGGTTACGCGTTTGCCACGCCGCGATTTAACGCTCGAGATCCGTTTTTTGTTTTTATCATTCTTCAACAAAGTTTACGTATATATATATATATATGTGTGTGTGTGTGTGTGTGTATACATATACGTATGTATACATAGCCACAATGAGTTAGATTTTACTTTTAGTTTCGAAAATGGGGAACGCTCGCGAGAACGAACGCGATTGTCCGTCTCTCTTGCGCGCGCGCTCGCTCGCTCGCTCGCTCGCTCTCGCGCGTATATATCACACGAAGAGTGGGACACGCTCGGGCCTTGGCACACTTTTTTCTCCTCAGTAGCGACAGCAACGACAACGAGACTACGACTACGTAGCGAGAACGTACGACGAACGAAACCTCGCGGCAGGCAATCGTACGAAAAGTCGATCAGTAGCAATTTTTTTTTTCAATGATTTTCTTTCGTACAGTTACAATTTTTAATTGGAGGAGGAGAACAAATGGTGAAAATCTTTTCGCGCCTTTGAGATGGGAGGACAAGTTTTTTTTTTGTTCCTATTCTCGTGGTCAAAGGAGTTCGTACAACGAGAAGAAAAAAAAGAAAATTGTTATTTCGTACGAGAAAAGGCGTTAATAATGGCGATATAATTTGGTTCGTCTATACGGGCAAAGTAGATGTCACTTTGTCGTTTCGTACGCATGCGCATCGTCGTCCATTCTCGCTAATCGAGCCGATCGACGAGCTATAAACGGTAAGAGCGGTGAGAAGAAAAAAAAACGAAAAAAAAAGGTGACGAGCTAAAAAAATGAATACGATTTACCTACGCGTCTCGCTCGACATATAAAACCCACATTGCCCCGAGAATCTGTCGTGACGCGGGCAATTTAGTTAACTCGCGTTTTTAGTCGTTTCGCGCGTATCTCGCGATATTCGCGACGAAAACCCCACGTGCGTCTCGACTCTCGAAACCCGCGAATTTTTCTCTCCGCGAAACACACATTTTTATTATCAATCTCAATTAATTAAAAAACAAAACAAAAAGAAATTAATTATTCGTTACAATAATTATACGATATTAATCAGAACGATGATTATTTATCGTAAAATAAAACAAATACAATTTTATTTGTAAAAATATAATAACAAATTGTATAATTTTTCTTTTCTAACGTCCGCACATTTTTTTCTTCATTCTTTTCTTTCCATCGAACGGCGCCTAGGCCCCGATCGTCGGCAGATGAGGCGAAGAAAAAAAGGATAAATAATTCGACGGCGCATAAAATACGCCATTATTCTTTTCCCCAGTACAAGTAGCTGTATATACACACAATTACCTATATATATATATATATACTCATATACATATGTGTGTGTGTGTGTATTACTCTTTGCTGGCTCTTTTCGGCAGTTTCGAGTTTCTAGGTCACTGGCTTTCACTCTCGTTCGTGATCGCGCCACATCCTCTCGTTTCTCGTTTCGCCCGTGTACATGTTCCCTCTCGTCACTCTCACTCTCACTCACACACACACACACACACACGCACTCTCTCTCTCTTCTCCTCAGTACGAGAGTCCCACCATTCTCGTATCGTACGTACGCGTGCACACGTATACACGAGCCGGCGCACGATCGGATAAACGCAGAGTCGTTTCCCTTTCGTTTCGGAGTCTCTCGTCTCGCGACGACGAGAGGCACGCACGAGAATGTAATAAAACAAATTTTTACGCTGCATATCTCCCTTTGTGAAGCGTCGAACAGAAAAAAAACAAAAAAACAAAAAAAAAAAAAGACAAAAATCACGCAACACGCTACAGATATAGCCAAAGCGACGTCACGTATATATCATTCTTTTATTTTTTCTCGTTTTTATTTTTATATTTCACGAATCGTCTATAATAACAGAAATTTTCTCCATTTTGATTTATTTTCATTTCTATTGTTATTACTGGGTTTTCTTTTGGTTTGATTTGAAAAAAAAAAATTTTTTTCATTACGATCCATCGGGTTTTGTAATATTACGGGTCGTCTCGATGTGTTTCTGCTTTCACTCTCGTTCGCTTCACATCCTTTCGTACGTTTTAAAACGCGAGCGTATCCGGCCTCCTCTTTTCACTCTCGTTTGACCCCCTTCTATAATTCAATACATCTGTGATTATATATACTATATATATGCATAAATATATATATATATATAGAGATGTATATATGTATAGCACGATGAGACTCCCATCGTCATCTTGTCGAATCACGACGATGACAGTGAACGAGTAGAAAAGCAGTGAGACATCAAAGTTCGGTCCTTTATGCATCTTTTTTTCTCTCTCTCTCTCTCTCTCTCTCATTTTCTTTAGGAGAAAGAAAGAGAGCGGGTGGAAACGATCGTTATAGACGTGAAACCAATTCTGTTGTAACCCAGGACACTGACAAACGCCCACTCGAGTTTTGCTCCCCGGGTGCACTCGTGGACAAAAGAGAGAATCTCATTCACTCTCTCTCTCTGTGTGTCTATCGTGTGTTCAGGTGCAGCATCGAACAGAACACGCACAATAATCCTCACCGGACGTAAAACAGGATTTCCCCTTTACCTCGGCTGTAGTATGCTAATGTACCTGTACTACATATATATATGTAAATATATATAAGTATGTATGTACGAGTATATATAAATATATGAGAAAATATTTCATCGATTTATACGGTTCGATGAAGGCCTTATGGAATTTGAATTCTATACGGAGCACTTCCTCTCTCCTCTCGTTCTTCTCGACCTCCGCAATACAAATTCCCAAACGAGAGGCTGATCTTTGTTTTTAATTTCCCACTCGTTACAATTTCGATTAATTAAATATTGTATAAAAATTGTCGTCGTTGTCAATTTTTGTCACGTCTCGAGTCAACTCCGCGCTATTAATTTCCCCTCCGAACGACGATAACAAAACAAAACAAAACAAAAAACATATATGTATATTCTTCGTTTCTATATCTCGCCACGTCAATGACTCAACTCGTTTTTCGTTTGCCGCGTTCCGAAAAAAAGAAGACAGAAGAAGAAGAAGAAGAAGAAGAAGAAGAAGAAGAAGAAAAAACGATAAAAATTGTATTTGCACTTTTTTTCATATCGAATTGAATTTTTTATCTCGACAAAGTCGACGCCCCAGCAGCTGGAACGACAGAAAAAAATATTCAACGTTCGAAAAAAAATACGACAGGAGGAACGAGAGAAAGAGAGAGACGCAGAAAAAATTAAATAAAATCAATTTGTCGTTCACGACGATACGCAAAGTCTATAACCGACACACAAAAATACAATGTCGTCGTTTGCTCGTCTAGTGTCTATATTAGAGCGAAAAATGCAATAATAAACACGAGAGAACGCGAGCCGCGCGTGCATTCATCGAATCGGTCGCTATGTTCGACACTTGAATATATCTATAGGTATAAAATCCATAGATTAACTTTATATACACGATTCTTCCTCTCCCCTCCCTCCCACCCCCATCCCCCGCCCTCTGTCCTCCTCGTAACCAACTAATACTCGCGAGAGCAACTTTATAACCAACGACGCTCGTTCATCCATACATTAACGCTAATGTATACACATCGAACGTAAATCGTTCTCGTACGTGTATCGGTCGCGCGAACTCGTAAAACGTAACGAGAAAAAAAAGAAAAAGAATATGAGAAATACGAAGACGTTTCTGAAGATTAGAATATAGCGTTGTTTTTAAAAATTGCTTTCGTACGTTAAATTCGTCATATACGTTTGATAAACGCAACGTTCATCTGGAATAAAACGAAAGAAAAAAGCGAACGAAAGAAGAAAAAAAAAGAATCTCGTACTTATCGAAACCGTTTATCTCGAATCGCGTTCATCGACGTAAGAGAGTGCGTAAGATACGTGAAACTCGACGAGAGAGATAGGCCGATAGCGAACGAGAGGCATGAAGAACGAGAGGTTTCATTTGGAGGAAAAAAAGAGAGAGAGAGAGAGAAAACGAGAGTGCGAGAGAGAAGAATTAACGATCGAATGAGTGGGAGAGAGAGAGAGAGAGAGAGAGACGTTGAAAAAAGCGCGAAGAACGTGTACGAGTGAGAGTGTAAGAGAGAGAGAGAGAGAGAGAGAGAGCGAGTGACGGAGTGACGTAATGAGAAGGAGCGAGTCGCGAACGCGGCTGCGTCATGTTCTCATCGAACTGGGTCAGTGGGTCTCCCCACTACGGTCGCGCCACAGCCATCACACCGCGCACACCAGAACGGCAGTGGTAGCGGCTGTGTCGGGTACGCCGCGAGAGCAGTCGGCCGCACATCCACTCGGTGACGTTACACCGCGAACGCGCTCTTCTCCTTGCCTTTATGCTTTTAGCGCACGTACTCTCCCTCTCTCACTCTCACTCTCACTCTCACTCATATTCTCGTCGACTCGAGATGTACACGAGAGCGAGATAAAAGTACGGTTGAGACAAGAAATGAGAGAGAGAGAGAGAGTAAGAGATGATGCATGCAAGCATGAGCAGCAGCAACATCGTCGAGAGTCGGAGGAATCGTCGCTGTTGGGGAGTGCCAACGGCGTTACTGTTGACCCAGCCACGGCCTCTCTCTGCCGATCTCTCGATACATATATATGTATATATATATATATTTGTGTGTGTCGTATACGAAGTCACCGATCACTCGTGTGGCTCTTCTCGACTCTATGGTGGCTCGCCTTTTGCCAGACCGTGCCTCGGGCCAGGCCCCTTCGACTTGTCTCACTCTCGCTTTGCATTATAATATTACCAACTATTACGTCCGCACTATTATTATGATTATTCTAGTACGAGCGAGTCTTACATGTATATATATGTGTGTGTGTGTGTGTGTGTGTGTGTGTGTGTGTGTGTGTGTGCACAGGAACAAAAATGGGGAGATGGTGTAACTTTGGAATGTTCAAAGTTTTTTCAAACATAGCGAAACGTAAAATTCTTTTCTTATTTTCCCTACGTACCGAAGTTTTTATTCGAAGATTCGATCGAGAGACGAAAAAAAGAGAGTCAAAAAGTTTTCGAGTATATTGTTCCGAGTAAAGGGGCAAAATATCGTGAAATTTTGGACTCTCTCGAGGGGTCTCGTTGACTTTATTTCCGAAGACCAATTTACAGTTTTTAATATTCGTCACGAGAGAGGAAGGGAGGCGGGGCGGGGATTTCGTAAGATGTCGAAACTTTGGTGAATTTTTGTTAGATCCTCTCGTACCCACACGAACATTTCTTCTGCGTGGCGTATCGGTGACGCGGTCGAAGAATTTTGGGTCGAATCGCGGGCGTTGAGAGCGTACAAAACCACCCCGGGGTTTTTTTTCTTTCTTTTTTTTTTTTTCCTTCCACTCTCGTTCCTCCGGCGCTCTGTGTCTGACGGAAAAAAGGGACGACCTACTTAGAGAGGTTTCGTGTAGCTACTACATTACACACGCACACACACACACACACACACACACACATATATATATATATATAAATATACGAGGAGAAAAGAGAGAACCCCCCTCGGTCGAACACCCACACCCGCACTTCTCAACGAAGTATGGAACGAGTCAAGCTTCTCTCTCTCTCTCTCTCTCTCTTTTATTTTCCCAATTCTTTTTCAACAAATCTCAATCTATATATACACGTATATATAGAGATAAAAATTCATTCGTAATACGCGTCTCGATCGCTACGAGCCAAAAATAAAACCAATCAAAATTCTCGGATGCGTGGTCGTTTATTCTCTCTTTCTCACTCTCTCGCTGTATAATCGCGCAACCTCGATCGATTACGAATTACGACCGCGAAACAAATGTATTCTCGAGACAGAGAGGGTCTCGAGGAACTCTCGTTCTCGTTCGAAGAGAGAGAGAGAGAAAGAAAGAAAGAAAGAAAGAAAGAAAGAAAGAACAAATAATCGAGTTTCGATAATACAGTAGCAAGAGAAACGAATAAAATACTCTCAATATATCCATAACGAGAAAGACCTATATACACAAATATATCCACATACACACACACACATATATATATGTATATATAGGTATATAACAACAGTGATGATGAGAAGTTTAATGTAGAGTTCTCGCAGCACGTGCGGCGCAGGGGGTATAACGCTTTTGCCTGGGACGTAACACATCGTGAATCGGGCGAGAGTCTCTCCGGGCGAGCGAGCACATACATGCATTAAAACACACACGTAAAGAATTGCTGCCTCTCCGGGGTTTTTCGCTCGGTTATACGAGCAAAGGGAGAGAGAGAGAGAGAGAGAGACTCGGACAATACTTCTACGGCCGACATAGACCTGGTTCCGTAAGTAGGTCATCCCCACTCCAACGTCATTTAACTCGTCTCTCTCCCGCCCTCTCCCTTCTCTTACCCCCGTCACTCCTCCTCGTCGCTCGCTACGTTCTCTCTCTCTCTCTCTGTCTCGCCCGCACGCTCGGTCGATCCGAGTATTTCGTCGCTAGTACTTCGTCACGTTCTTTCTCTCTCTCTCTCTACGTTCCCCCTCTCACGCGCCACCGAGCGTTGGGCGCGCAGAACCGTGTGGCGACTAGCCTCTCCCCCCCCCCCCTCTCCTCTCCGCTCTCTACCGTCACTATCTTACCCCCACCACACCGGCAACTTCGCTAGTGTGCGTCGGCACCTCTCCTCACACCGTCGCAGCACCTGGACAAGAGCAGCAACGAGCAGCACCGCGCGCCGCGCTCGCCGAGGCATGCGCGAGCGCGCTCCTTGCCGGCGCGCCGACTATGCTGAATCACTTTCACTTATGCCGTGGCCTACGTCTTGTGTCGGTGGGTCTTACTCTACTCTCTACCGGTTTGTCGACGAGGGTATACGCGCGGGGCTCCCTCTTGACTCTCCTCTTCACCCTTCTACGCTCTATTCTACGTGTTCTCTTCGCGCATGTCCGTCTATGTGTGTGCGCGTGCGCGCGCGCGCTCCTCTCTCTCTATGTGTGTGCGTGTGTGTGTGTGTGTATATGTATGCGCGCAAACGAGTACGCGCTTAATACACAACAGACTATTTTTCCTTCGCTTCTCTTACCAAGAGACACCAGACGTACGGGCAACTCTCTTGATGCTTTTATGCCATAAGCGGTAAAACGACGAAAAAAC
The DNA here is from genome assembly GCA_964017225.1 of Netelia inedita. NCBI lineage: Eukaryota > Metazoa > Arthropoda > Insecta > Hymenoptera > Ichneumonidae > Netelia > Netelia inedita. Next base: position 33,512,578 of record OZ024924.1, read on the forward strand.
TCGTTGTATTTGCCGAAAGACTGATATAATTAATTACGTTATTCCTAAACGCACGAGGGGAAAAAAAAAAAAAAGAAAAAAAAAATAGTTACGACTCGCGAATTATAGTCACGATTAAATAATAAAATCGTGTATTATCGGAGTAACGAAAAATTTCGAAACGAACAACGAGGAGACGCCGCGAAACGTTATTATAAAATTATCAGTGAAAGTGTCGAGGTGAAAAACCCACCTGCGCCTTCTTATCGTCTTATCGTCGTTTCGTTTCTACGACCGTAATAAAAATCTCTTTTGAAATATCGTGCCAAAATTTGGACCACGACATTCTTATATATATATATATATTTTTTTTTATTATTTATCTTTCTCTCGTTCTCATAGACTGCCTGTTTGAAGTTTCATTGGTCGTGGCGTTTATTCGCCTCGAGAGCCCCGGCACTAGCTAACATTACTCGCGTGGGTCAGTGCGTCGCGTCGACGGGCCACGAACGAGACGAACCAAGAGCCCAACGATATTTAACTCTGTACAAAAGGCTCTTTCCTCCCCCTCTCCCCCTCCTCCTCCTCCTCCTCCTTCATCCCTTCTCGTCTACATCATCGTCGTCGTCGTCGTCGTCGTACACCTCGGATCCGAGTTTTACATGCGGCACGCTCCCTGCTCGTTGCCGTTTCTACCCGCCGTGGCTACATTCGGCAGGCGGCACGGTCAGGGCGTTCACGCGGTGGTAGCGACAACGACGACGGTGGTGGAGGAGGTACTGTGGCGGTGCGGTAACGCGCGCGGTAGTGACTGTGTCCGTGGTCGCGGGGAAGTTGCCTCGCGGGTCTATTCCCGGGGAGAGGGGGAAAACGAGAAGAGGGCGGGCCCTTCAGGAGAGCAACGAGGCGAGAAGACAGCGCTAGTCTCACGCAGATTGCCGAGCTGTCAGGTCGTCGCGACGTTACACTCTCTCTCACTGTGTGTATGTGTGTGTAACGTTTGTTCTTATTTTTTTTTCTTTATTTCGTTTTGTACCCGAGACTTTTTGTGAAACGACACGTACTCTCATTTATTTTCACCTTGTTCTCTTCTTATTCGACTTGTTCTTCTTCTTATTCTTCTTCTTCGTATTATTATTTCGTCGCGAATTACGAATAATACAAGTTTAAATAGTTTTCTTTTTTTTTCCTTGTTTTTATTGTCTCATCTGGCGTGCGGGCGCGTGCGCATCCTCTCGCAACGTGTGTTAAACGTCATTCGCGTCTATCGTTAAAACGCCAATTGACGAGAAAGAAATTAAAAAAAAAAAAAAAAAAACATACGTAGGAGTGACTCAGCCACGAAAATTCTCGTTTACACACGGGAAACACGTTCATACGTAGAATCGATCTCGTGTCTTTTCTTTTTTTCTTCGTTTCTCGCCGTTATCTCGAGCGTAATATCGAGGTGAAGAAAAAAAAATAGAAAAAAAAAATAAAATAAATACGTTTTATTTTTGTGTCTTCCTCTGTGGTTTATACGTTCGCGAGTGTTGATCGCTCGATCGTCGAGCTCTACCTTCGCGCATATACACGTACGTGCCCACCGCGGTGTATGTGTGAAATTTTACCTGTGGTGGAACTACCCAACTCTCTCTATTGGATTGCAGTGAGGATAAAGGAGAATAAGGATATTGTCGGGTTTTAGTGATTTCTTAACGAAGAAAAGCAACAAAATATATCGTGATTAATTTAGTTCTCTCTCTCTCTCGCTCGCTCTCTCTCTCGTTCGTTCGTCAAATTGCTTATTTTATTCCGCAAAAGTGTTTTGAACGTTACGAAAGAAAAAAAAAAAAAAGGAAAAATAAACGAATATAAAGAGACAAAGGTGTTCGCGGAGCGATGTTTCGGACGTGGTCGAGTTGCGATCTCGTAAATAAGCCCGGTGTGAAATGATTACCGAGGTGAACGACTGTATATCGAGAGTCACGAGGAAATATCGTTCGTTGCGTTTTAAAAACAAAAGTGAACGAGGTGTTCGTGTCTTCTGGTGACACGTGGACACGAAATTAGTACGTCGTTATTAAAAATTTTCATTTCTTTTCCTTTTCTCTTTAAATTAAAGAACAAAAAGAAAGAAAGAAACGAACGAAAAAGGAAAAAAATATTTCCCTCTCCTATACAATATTTTCCGACAATTTTGTGGTTCGTAAACGAGGCTCCAATCTTGGACGAGTAAAACGAGGTTCTACCGGTGAAAATTCTCAGTGTCGTTTAGGATTCGTTAAAACGTTAAACAATCTTGACGAGAAAACAAAAAAGAAAAGAAACAAGAAAATTCTATATGCCCCTTAACGAGTCTTGGTTGATCTTTCGTTATCGTAAAAGTGCCTCATCAAGAGGTGTGATATGTTAGTTGAGATGGAGCAGCATTCGGGCCTCATATCCCTGAACATGTCGCCGTTTCATCTGAGCCCCCAGGGTAGTCCTCATGGTCCTACGGGAGCCCAACAACAGCAACAACAGCAGCAGCAGCAGCAGCAGCAACAACAACAACAACAACAACAACAACAGTCCCAAACCGGTTATGGAAATTCGCCATACGCGAGTTGCGCCCAAAGTCCACCCTCGGCAATGTGCCAGCAGCAACCCCAACAAACTCAGTTGCAACAGTCGAGTCACGTACAAAATACCGGCAATAATAACAATAATATTAATAACGGTCAGCAACAACAAAATATTCCAAGCTCCCAACAACAGCAACAGCAACAGCAACAGCAACAACAACAACAACAACAGTCTCAAGCCTCGAGCAACAATGTTCTTGGCTTCGAGTCGGCGTTCTTCGACGCGATCGCCCTCGAGGAACGTTGCCCAATGTGCGGTGACAAAATGTCCGGCTATCAGTACGGTTTGCTCACGTGCGAATCGTGCAAGGGATTCTTCAAGCGTAACAGCTCGCCGTGCAGCAACAAAAAAGTTTACACGTGTCTGTTCTCACCAACAGGCGGCGGTTGCGGCACCTCCGGCGGCCTCGAGACCACCTCCGGCACCTACGGTGGCTCCCTCGCCGGTCAAACTACCAACAACGGACACAATAACAACAACAACAACAACAACAACAACAACAGCAACAGCAACAACAACAACAATAATAATAATAATAATAACACGAGTCAGAGTAACAACGGAAATGTGCAAGTTGGCGGCACGAACAATCCTAGTGGCAATAACAACGGCGCTGGCGCCGCTAATAATTCCGTCACGAATAACAGCGGTAGTGGTGTCAGTGGTGGCAGCGGCGGCGGTAGTGGGGTCAGTGTCGGGAGTACCGGCGTCGTACTAGGTGGCAACAATATCTGTCATCCGGGACTCGGACAGGTCGGTATCGTTACCGGTAGCGTACCCGGACCGTTAGATTTTCCCGATACCAAAGACGTTATCGAGGAACTGTGCCCGGTTTGCGGTGATAAAGTTTCCGGTTATCATTATGGGCTACTCACGTGCGAATCCTGCAAGGGTTTCTTCAAACGTACCGTCCAGAACAAAAAGGTATACACCTGCGTCGCCGAGAGATCGTGCCATATCGACAAGACACAGAGGAAGAGATGTCCTTTCTGCAGATTTCAAAAGTGTCTCGAGGTCGGCATGAAGCTCGAGGGTGAGTACGAACATTTTTTATTTTATTTATTCATGTCTTTTTTTTTTGCTTTGGTTTTGTACTTTTCGAGGATCGGTGGGAAGACTAATTGTTGAGATGAATAATTTCGTCGTAGAGTATGATAGATATGTATTTCTTTTTAGTTGCATTGTCGACGTAAACAAAATCGTAGAAAATTCCACCGATCGTCGTTCAGTTCTCGTATAAAAAAAGAAAATAATTGCATCCTATTTATCGCGCCTGTGTCGTCGAACGTTGAATTTTCCAGGTAACGAGAGACGTAATTAAACATTCGTTATTATCGATAATTGCCAGGGTAGAGAGAAATATTTTTCTAAAGTCGGATTATACGGATTGGAGTAAAAAAAAAAAGATTTTTTTGACAATGAAAATTCATAACTTTTCTACAGGATACAATTTTTCGAATATTTTCATTGATATTTAAATTTTACAATCACGACACGTATTTTTCCCAAGTTTTTCAAGAAACTACGTAGGCGAAAAATCATCTGTCTCGGATTCTCGCGTTACCCGCCTAATTGCCCGATTACATTATTATTTTTTTTTTTTCGTTCGTCTATCGTAACGGAAAGAACGAGGCGAGATGAGGCAGACGGTTCTGCATGTCAATGCGTTAATGTAGCAGATTACAAGAGAGAGAGAGAGAGAGAGAGAGAGACGATATTACGAACGCGCGAACATCAGCAGGATACGCGCTATTTCCTTTCTTCTCGTGCATCCGCGTGTTAAAAAAAAAATACCGCCGCGTGCAGTATTTTTTCACGATTCGAAAAATTGGCGCTCGATAAAATAGAAAATAATTCACGCGATCGGATAATTAAAATTCCAAATGCTCTCTTTTTTTTCTTTTTTTTTATTAATTTAATCAAAAATAATGATAAAAATTAACGAAGATCGTTCCATTGTCCATTGTCCATTGACATTCGCTACCGTCATCGAGACTCGCATTGGCGATGATATCACTTCCGGTCCCATGAACGTATCGCGAGGAATCTTTAAAAAAAAAGCGTTCTCCTCCCTCCCCTCGTTCCACCGCTTTGCCCCATTAAAACGCCCAAGTCGGTCCGGCGATAATTCTCATCGCCGAGACGAAATATCGAAGACCCCGTAATCGCGATGATATAATACCGCCGAAAAGAGCCGGGTCCTCTCGTGTCTCGCGTGCCAGAAAACTTCGCTCTCACTATTTTTTTCTTTCCTCTTTTTTTTTTTACCCTCACCGTTTCGACATCGATTCTCTCCGCGACGGTGAGCTGTCCCGTCTTTTCAAAAAGAAAATAATAATCGTCCGATTTATTATTTATCAACGCGTTCAGAAATTTTCGAGTGAAAATCGTACATTTTCGCAGAGAGAAAAATCAATTAAAAATAAAAACGGTTTACCAAAAATAAATATACTTTATATTTATATTGTTTTCAAGCGGGAAATATAATCGTTATCGCGTTATGAATTAAAAGTCCTGAGAAACAAGAAGTGGGTCTAGGCCTCTCGGACCTCCAGAATATTAAATTACGTCAGTCTTTTATTTTTTTCTTATTTTTATTATCCATTAGAAACTTAAAGCATTATTATATATATATATATATATATATATATATATATATATATATATATATATATATATATATATATATATATTTGTAGAGACAAACGCGTGTAACCATTAAAAAGAATCTCGAAACGCCACGCACTCTGGTCGGCAAAGTTGTCGCAATTGTGCTATATAGGTTTGGCGTTGATTCCCTGGGTTCTCTCGAATCTCTCTTTCTCTCTCTCTCTCTCTCTCTCTCTCTCTCTCTCTCTCGTGCTGTTAACGTTGCGAGTATTCTCGCGATCCCGGCCTGATGCCTGAACGGTTAATACCGTGGACGTACAAACTCTTTTCTCTCGCTCTCTCTCTCCCTCTCTCTCTCTTTTTCTCTTTCTCTCTATACGTATAGAGAGACACACCGTGCGGCTCGCGCGAGAGAGCCCGCGCGTCGATTGCCCAACGCAGAAAACTTTCCAAAGAGGCAACACAAACCAGCGGAGAGCCGGGGCACGAATATCCCCCTGGCTTTTGCGATCTTTCCAACGAGTCTCGTGGCAAAGAAATATATAGTTTCTTTTTTTTTCAATTACCCGAAGAAAAAGAAAAAAGAAAAATCAAGTAAAAATTACTCCACGAACGTCTGACCTACTTAGCGGGAAAAAAAACACATACACCAAACAGAAAAATAGCTTAGGAATTAATGGAGAATAAAATTTCGATCCTAACTCAATTCGTCATTAATTTAATTCAATCAATCAAAAATAATTAACGATTGCCAAATTACAAGATAAAGAAAAAACGGAAAACGAGAAGCAAAAAATCGTGTGTCTCTTTCTCTCGCGCGTTCGCGAGATCGGCAACGAGCGACGATTATCGAAAGTGAAACGGACGCCCGTGCGCGCGGGGCACGCCTCATCGTCACTCGTCGTTCGTTGGTTCGTTGGTTCGTTCATTCCCGGCTTTTATTCTATGGCATGTGCACGTGGGTTACGTGCGCGCGATACCACAGTCTCCGCGAGTGAGGCCCGGCGTCGCGCTAAACCTGTAAATACCGATCCGCGACTAGCGTAGAACGATCTCCCCCCCCCCCCACCCCCACCCTCTCTTCCCTCCCTCATAACTTTTCTAGCGCGACACAAACATCGAAACTCTTATAAAGCCCGCACGTATTCAACCCGATACCTCCATCTTTTTCTCCCTCTCTCTCTCTCTCTCCACACACATATAAATATATACACACGCAACAACGTATAAAACGTTCCAATCGCATTTTAAACGTCGCGCAATGGTGGACGCAATTTATTCGCGACTCTCGATAGACCACGAACAAGACACGGCACACGCGTCGCTCGCCGGAGATACCACGAAAGTCAAGTCGGCGCATGGACGCATTAAAATGGTGTTCAGACCACGGCGTCGTGTTTTCCTCGACTCGCGACCAAGTCGCAACTCTTTGCGTAATAATTTCTAAAACACCCGGGTGTTATCGTACTTGCACGCGCCGGAATCGTTCTCGGACGGGCGAGCGTTTTTTTTCTTCTTCTTTTTAAACGAGTGTAAACGCGACGAACGTCGCTCGATGATAAAAGAATGATAGAAAGAGAGAAGGAGAAGGGGGTTGGAAGGGGAGGGGGGGGGGCGAAAATCGTAGCGAAATATAGGCGAGGGAAGAAAACTACCCCGGTGGCTTTTCTCTATTAACGCTTGTCTCGTACGAGTGAGAGAGAGACAATTTTTTTGTTTTTTTTTTCTTTAATTTATTTTTTTCGCCTCGTTATTAGCCTCGAGTGCGATAATCGCGCTCGATAATCGATCGATATCTGCGCTCGAAAATCTTGGGTCATTGCGCAACGTGCACCAGGGGGACGCGAACGCGACGGGGGTTAACGTACGTAATTTTATAATTATATTCTCTCTCTGTCTCTCTCTCTCTCTCTCTCTCTCTCTCTCTCTCTCGTTTACTCGATGTACAAAGTCTCGTATCACGTATGTATTTTCACGATGGTATTTGTATATATATTTATACGTAGGCTTGATACACGTCAGAGATTAAAGTATATTCGCTTCGGAGACAAGTGGAGCGTGAACCGGGTGAGCTGAATTAATTATTGATTCATTGACTGCGCGCGAGAGCTTTCGATTAATCGCCAATTTTCGATAGTCCTTACAGCGGTGACCTTGAAAACGTTTTCTTTCCTTTTTTATTTTATTTTTATTCTTTCAAATTCTCACTTAACACTAGCGAATTTCATGACTAGGAGCTTTTTGTTTGTTTGTTATTGTTTTTTTTTCTCATTCGAGTTTACGCCTCGTTCGTAGTTCGACGAAATTTTCACAGATATCAAGTAAGACTGTCCGAGGGCCGAAGGATCCGTCCGATCCGTGATACGTATAAAAAAAAATTAATTTAAACTAGTGGAAAATGATGGCGCGAACCTAGAATTTTTAAAAGGGACGTATCAAGGTCACGCTCGAAGGTCGGCCTCCTTTTTTTCCACGTGACTTTTCCATCCTCATAGCCTCGACCGTAGAATCGACAGTGACTTAGTTGCACACTTTGTTCGACCCGTCAATGGCGGACGACCGTCACGAGTCGACCTTGACATTAACCCGTACTTGGTAGGGGTGAGTTAGGAGCGGGGGTGATGGGGAGGGTGAGAGGACCTTAGCCGCGAAATTAGATGCGCCAGCGAGGTGCAAAACTCCTCTCGCGCTTCACGGATCTGGGTCATTCGTTCATTATCTCATTCTCTCTCTCTTTCTCTCTCTATCTATCTATCTCTCTATCTCTTTCGCGCGTCATCCTTTTTTTTTTTTTTTTTTTTTTTTTGTTAACCGACGAAAACGTGAAATTTCGCTCGTATACGCGGAAATTACGATACGACACGTTTTTCGCACACGTGCGATCGTAAAGAAACGAGACAACGGTAATAACAATCGACGGGTACACATATTTTTAGTAAATAATTCATCGCTGGGTGAAAAATGGAAAAAATGTGTTACTCGATCGTAAATCATGAAACGAAGCGACTTTGAGCTTGGCGTAAACTAGCCCACGTGGGCTCGTTTCACGTACCTCCGGCATTATGATATAAGGAGCCTTCCCCAATTTTCTCCATTTTTATTGCACCCCTATCGCTCTCCCTCTCTCTCTCTCTCTCTCTCTCTCTCTCTCTCTCTCTCTCTCTCTGTCTCTCTCACTCTCTCACACTTTCTCTCCGGTTATTACATTCGAGTCTCGGGGCGGCCCCCCTGTATCCTCGAGGGAATACCGAAAATTCGCGACCCAGCCGTGTCGTATACATTTTGGGATCAGAGTCGTAGGCCTATATGGGTCGTAAAAGTGAGAGTGAGAGGAAAACGGTGAAGTTGGAGGAGAGAGTCGTCGAATCGACCGTGTTTCTCTCGACGAAAGTTCGTAAACGCTGGACGAGGGAGAGAACGCGCGCGCGCGAGAGAGAGAAAGAGAGGGAGGGAGCTACAAAAGGGGATCACCAGCAAGGCTTCTCTCCCCGCAGGGTCGTGGGAGCCCTCGGATGAGAAACGAGGGAACACTTTTGCCTATAAATAATGTCGAATTTTCCTTATCGTAATGAAGAAATAAGAAAGTAGAAGAAGAAAAAAAGTGAAAAAAACGGGGGGGGGGGGAAAGAAAATGGTACGTCGATTATAATACGACAGATGGTGTTGACCTACTTCGACCTCGAGTCATCGAATCGAGCAATTAATCAACGAATTGGAAACAAAATTTCGTCTAATCAAAAAAATAAAATAAAATAAGTCGATCAAAAAATTTGTCACCCGAAATCGTAAAATTATCAACGAGCGATGCCCCAAAATTGGTCTTAATTTAAAAATAGATCTACGTACATTAAAATACGCGAGGAGCTCGCGAGAAATAACCCAGATACGCCAAGTATGCAAATAGTTCTCTTATGGATTATCCGAGCTCATCTACGGAGCTGTGACTTCTCGCTCGGTCGTGCCTTCCACTGTTTGGAAACTAACGAATTTCATAATTATCGTATTATGTCGCAAGTGTTGTGCGCGAGTGCCTCAGCTCGAGAGATTCAAAGGGAGTCTGCACCATCCCCCACTCTAAAATCTTACCATCTATATATATACATACGTCCTGTATATATATACATCTTTCCATATATATATATATATATATATACATGAAAGGACATATATATATATATACACGACGTATCTGCCTGGGCCTGGCTTTTGCCCGAGTGACTCCTACCTTCGCGAGAACACACGACCGGCAGCACCTCGATAGAGCTCGTACACGCGGTTCTATGTATCGTATACGTGTCGACCACGCGAGACACTTCGAGCTGTATGCGATATACAAGCATCGGGAGAGTCGGGTAGAACACGAACGTGGCGGGGAGGTGGAAAGGTTAGGCCGTAAGCCGTTGAATTGTGTAATTCCCGCAACGTGCTCGTATATACACACGTATTTACCTATATACGTATGTCGTGTGTATATATGTATATATTCGATGCAGAAGCTTTCTTTATTCGTCACCTCCTTCCATTTCTCTGATAACGATAATAAGCGTTCGCGTTCCACGACACGTGAACTCAATTTTGAAGGTCTCAAACGAGCGACCGCGATCACTCGAAACAACGAAACAATTATAAATTGGGTCGAATCCAAAGATCTTTTATTTTTTATTTTCGAGTTGAAGATAATAAAAATTGTTTATCTCTTCTCTCATTACGCTCTATCGTGTAATAAGACGATCGATCGATCGAAGCTCGTTATGATTAATCGACCGAATAAAATTAAAAAGAAATTCGTAGCGAAAGAGAATAAAAGAAAATGAATGCAGAAAAAAATTGATAGAGGTTCGCGAGAGTGCAGAAACAGGCTGAAATCGTGCAGTTAGGAACGAGGACATTACACTGCCGAGTTCACGGCACGAGCAAGGAGAGTCACGAATCTCGAGAGACAGTGAGAGACGGAGACGGAGAGTCACTCGAGTAATGTGCTGTCTAACGAGAACGCGGATATGCTCGTCTATGTCGTTGCAGTTTTGCTGCTCTGGCTGCTGCCTCCTCGTTGTACCCTGAAACTCGATTTGCTCCAAGCAAACCGAGAGAGAGAGAGAGAGAGAGAGAGAAAAAAAAATAGCCAGAGCCAGGAGCAAAGTCAACGAGAGGTAAAGCATGCGACTAAAGAGACACAGACACAAACGCACAAAATTTACACACATAGAGTTATAAAAAAAAAAAAAAAAAAAAATTGTACGAACGTGTATAAGCCAACGTCACTTGGCACCATCGACATGATTCGCTCCAGTAAATCGCGTATATAGGATAGAGGGACTTGCCCCGCCGATTGGTTAAGTAGTCGCTGCCTCACGTGCCCGTACAGAACGAAGCCAGAGGCCATCGTAGAGACCAGAGAACACACTCGGAGTGGGCGAGCAATACAGGCACGAGAGAGGCCCTCGGTTCGTAACGATCCGACCAATATACCGATCTTCATAAATGCTTTCTGAATATACCATATAACGCGTGTATATATATATATATATATCTCGATTTATTTAACACACCCAACGAGCTAGACAAAAAGAGAATTTTAGCGAGACGAGCGCAGAGGAGGACGAGCACGAGAGAGAAATATCAACGTCACGAAACGATACGTGTATATCTTGAAACCTTCATCCTGTATGCGAACGCCTCCAGAATTACGAACTAGACAAGGCCCTCGTGCTACTCGTCCCAGACCCGATGTATTCCTCGGATATTGCTAAACACACTCGTCGAGAATCCAATAAGGAGAGAGACCGAGACGCCTCCGCGATTAACGACGAAATTATTGAATTTTCAATTCTTTTTTGGGAAAATTTATTTCTTTGTATATATAACGCGTGAATTTAATTAGCCTTTTATTTATTAAAAGACGTTTTACTTAATATCGTAAATTGTGAAATTTTTTTTTGTTTCATCGCAAATATTTTCTCGGTTGTACTTTAACCGCGAGATTCCAACATCGATCGTTCTCTCGGTCAGGGAACACGAACTTCTCAATCTTTTGCTCTCTCTCTCTCTCTTCGTAGCGGTAAGGGGGGGGGGGGGGGGCACGACGATCGTCGTGTGAATCGAAGATCGAGCTCTCCTATCTCGGTCATAGAGACCGAGAGTACTTTTACCTGGCGTGGAACGTCGGGTATCTTTACCGAACTGCGATCAAGAGTGAAAAAGAACTCTCTCTCTCTCTCTGCCTTTTCAACTCCGTAATCTTTTTATCCCGTGCAGAATTCACCAGTTTGCCACATCCGTTATTTCTTATAAATCGCACGAGAGTCTAGAATTCCCCGAGGTAGTTAGAAACGTGCCGATTCGTTCATTCGTTTTCACTTTAACGCAAAGTTTTAACGCGAGGAAAAATAAATAAATTAAATTTTATTAGCGATCGATTATGGAACAATTATTTTTATTCGTGAGGTTAGAATCGGGAAGAATCACTTTGCAACGGTATCTCCGTTCTGACGTCACTGACATAATTTATATATATATATATGTATTTATATCACGTGTATATACATATAGAAACGTATGTATTATCGCAAGGTCGTGTCGGGGGCTCGAGTCACTCGGTATTCTTGCTTGACCCCGTGACCCACTTTTACTATCTCCCCGTCGGTTCATAAAAGCACACATAGCGCATCCTGCAACACGCCGCCGATAAAACAAAAATAAACGCCTCGCGGACCTGAATTTTTAAATGCTAAAAGAAAAACTCTCTCCCCCCTCTCTCTGTCACCTCACTTTTTCTTTAATTTTCACAATCATAGACATTTTGTTCTTTTCAATTAAAAAATTTATTTTCTCCTACGTTTCAAGGTCAAGGATTTGACGCAAAAGATTGGAAGTAATATTGTCCCTCGTGCATTCTATTCTATTTTTCATTCATTATTGTCAATTTTTCTATTTTACTTTGTTTAATCGAGTGCGAGAATTAAAACCATGACCTCGAGTGCAACACGATGGTAAAGTTGTCGAGAGAGAGAGAGAGGTGGAGGGGGATGCAACGTTGTCTCTGGAGGACCGCGAGAGTCAAGTTTAATGTTGGCGAATTGCTAAGCTACTTTTCCTATCTCTCTCTATCTCTCTCTCTCTCATTTTTCTGAATTTATTCCTTCGCGTAATCCGTGGGTGCAGGCTCGTCTTCACTCGCACGTCTATGTGTGTATATATCCTAGTCTCGTCGCTTCTGCGCCAGAAAAAGCGAGAGAACGGACAGTCGGGGGGAACGTTGGGCGAAGCAACGTTCGGTGTAAATATACATGTATATAGACGAAATGAGCAAAAGTAACACAGCTATATAGCGAGCAACGAGTGAGGAATTGCACCGGGGTGGAGGGTGGGAGGGTGGTAGCGGAGGGGTAGAGAGGCAGAAGTGGACGAGCGAGCGTTGTCTATAGGTGCGCGCGCGCGATTCAACCTCCTTTCACTTTCAACGAGCGAGCGCTCGGCCACGAGCATACACCACCGCGATATGCCCAAGAAGCGCGCGCCGAGCCGTTTTGTGCCTTCCACGGAGTCCGGGCGGTACGTACGAGCGAGAAAACCCGGCGTTACTCTCCCTCTTCTCGATCTCTATCTCTCTCTCTCTCTCTCTTTCCCTACTCTTTCGCGCGCTCTTCTCGTTCGAAAATAGGCAACGTCGCTGCTAAAGGTTTTCGCCACAGCATCTCTCACACAGACACACACACACATCTCCTTCTTCTGTCTTCATCTTACTATAAATAGTTTTTCAGACACGCGGTCGTTTGAAGCGAGGGGCGAGAAAAGAATTGACGAGAAAGAAGAAAAAAGGTAGAAAGAAAGAAAGAAAGAAAGAAAGAAAGAAAGAAAGAAAGAAAGAAGAAGAAAACGAAACGGAAATTTCAGAGCCCAGAAATTCTCAAAGCACTTTGTCCTTTTTCTCATCGCGATATCGACACACACGGTCCTCTTCTCGAAATTATAATGACGATGAATCCGTGGCATGTCTGATCCACTAATGCAGTTACCACTGCTCGACCATCCACCTCCGTTTATTTTTCTTCTTTCGCTCGTCTTTTTTATTATCCCTTTTCTTTTTTTAATATTTCTCGTTCCATCTCGACTTCATCTTCACCGGCAAAGTCCACAACCAGTTTGCCTCAAATGCATTTCATCCCGGTATATTCTCATATTCGCATTGGCTTCGAATATATATATATATATATATATATATATATATATATATATATATATATGTTTTATATAAAAAGTTGAGAATTAATATTCGTTGGCTCGAGACGTTTCACCGACGTCGGATCACTATGCAAACTGACTCATCCCAGATAAACGTTCAATGGGAACGCTAACATTGTATACGTTTTATAATTACATATATAGGCACACACTTGCTACATTCACACATCGGCAGTTTCTGCGATAGTTTACGCGACAAGGTCTTTTCTACTCTCGCGAAGAGTCGCGTGGCCGTGCTCTGGTGTTGGTGAGCGCCGTTGGTAGTCAGTAGATGATGCCGGTCTGTGGTCAGACACCGTGGGGAATCGTTCCTTCCAACGCGTTCTCTTCAGTAGCTCGAATGTCGTGAGCCCGAACGGAGTGTAGAACGGGAGAGAACGCCTTTGCGCGTCTATCTATCTCCCTCTATCTCACGTTCGCCGCTAGACACAACCGGAAGGATCCGCTCGTAACCTCGACATACTTGCGTTTTATATAGTCTCCCGTATTTATACATATTTATAGCCGTCTCAAATGAGTTTTGTACATAACTCGCTTTGTATATAGAGCTCTCGTTTTATTTTGCACGTTTGTTAAATCTGAATAGTCCGATTATCATTAATTTATCTATTATTACACGTCGATCGCGATATCGATCGTCAATGATATACGAGATATAAGAAAACAAAAATACAAATAACCAAACAAAAAAACAATTCCGAAGGTTACGACATAGGGGGGGGGGGGGTTAAAATTTGCAAAAGGATTTCATGAAATGAGATACGAATGAACGTGTCGTGACAATTTCATCGTTCGTGAAGTAAAAAAAGAGAAAATTGTCGCCCTGAGTCCAGTCTGAAAATTAGCTCGTGAATAATTATACCCTCGGTTTTGAGAAACGGAGATTTAGTAGAAGATGCGAGAACCGGTCAGACAAACTCCGCGGAGGGAAAAAGTCGCGAGAGAAGCACGCTCTGCAAGGACTGCAGGAGGAGAGAGGGGGGGGGGCAGAATGAGAGAGAGTATACTTATAATCTCAAGTTATTTATATACATATATAATACATACACGATGGCGTGTCTGACCGAGCTAAGCCCGTGACTACTCGGGGGAGACTTCGGGCCTTGACACACTTAACGTCCCGCATCGCAAAGGCTATTAAATATATATTTATAGATCAACCAGTTCCTTCAAGGACTCTCTTGGAAACCCTTTCGCGATCTCGGGATTCTCCACTAATCGTTTTTCTCTCTCTCTCTCTCTTTCTCTCTCACAGCTTTTCTTTCAAACTACTTTTTTTTTTCTTTATATTTTCCCATTTTTTATTCTCCCTCGGTTCTCGTTGAGTGGGAATTAATTCAAGCGAGTGGTTCGATCGTATGATTAAGGATCAATTGAATTAATAATTGTTTATTCTCAAAAGGGGTGCGTGAGAAGGGAGGTTGATTTGAAAAATGAAAATTGAATTAAATTTTGTCGGTCGATAACGATATGTGTATAGACAGTTTATTTTCTACACTGGGCCAATAAAGTCTGGAGAGGATCGATCGCCCTCCTCTATACGAGTTGTGAAAATGGAACACATCGAGGAGAGCCTTCGTTCCAACTTCCGTGTAATTACCCGCAGCTTCCGCCTTTGCGAGTCTCTTGTGTATATAAATATACACACACACACACATACATACATACATCCACAGATTCTCGGAGATACTCGACATAGAGATAGAGTGCGCCGGCCTTAGAAACTTCCATCAAGGCTGCTCTCTCTCTCTCCCTCTTTCTCTTTCTCTCTCTCACTCTTTCTCCCTCCCTCTCAGACTCGATGTAGATGTTTTGTGCTCTGTACTCGCGAGTGTATATTGCTTCTGCTTCTGGCCGAAGGCGTTCGATCGAAATTACAATGTATGGCACAGACACTCTCCCTACCTCTCTCTCTCTCTCTCTTTCTATCTCCCTTTCTTTCTTCTGTCAATGAGAAGAGAGAGAATTTAGCTCGAGGACAAGTGGATATAAAGTTGCGGATATTTTCTCTCGACTGCGACAAAGAGACGGAGAAAGAGCTTTGAGAATTTCTCGAAGGATCGCGCGAATAATATCTACAGGATCGCGGGAATAATTTAATACGATGTAATATCAAGGATAACGAACGTCCATTCTTCGTTACGATTTTTATACGTTAAAATATTTATCTATTCGCAAGCAAAAAAACTTGAAAAACTGGAAAATTCGTAGAGCTATATTTCGCAGGGAAAATAAGGGTATTAAATTCGACAGAAAATATTACAAATTTGCTAAATTGTGTTTAACCTCGCCCAGTTTTTATTTTGTTAATTTAATCCGAAAAAAATTGTTTCTTGTTCACAGCGGTAAGAGCGGACAGGATGCGAGGTGGAAGAAATAAATTCGGTCCGATGTACAAGAGGGACAGAGCGAGAAAATTACAGCTACTGAGACAACGACAATTAGCTCTTCAAACGATTAGGGGTAGTCTGGGCGATCCGTCGGGTTATTCGGCGGCTGTAACGCCCTTCCTTCACATCAAACAAGAGATACAGATACCTCAGGTCTCGAGTCTAACCTCGTCACCAGACTCGAGTCCGTCGCCGGCAGCTGTCGCCGCTGGTCTCGTCACGACGCAGCCGGGAGGTGGAACCGGAAGTGGTAGCGGCGGTGGTGGTGGCGTAGGTGGCGGTGGAGGCGGTGGTGGAGGTGGCGGAAGTAGCGGAGGAGCCGGACAACACCAACTAATCGCGCCCTCGTCCCAAACGGCGATAACCGGCGGTAATCACCTTTACAATCCAAATCCAAGTTTGGACAGTAAATTGTGGGCCGCAAATTCCACTACCTCGAGTCCCAAGGCGTTCAACTTTGGCGAACACTCGTCGCAGGGCGGTCAAGCGACGAGCGGTGGTCAGCAAGCACCGTCCACGGGTACATTGAAAACTAGTCCGATGATAAGAGACTTTGTCCAAACGGTGGACGATCGCGAGTGGCAAGCATCGTTGTTCGGTTTATTGCAAAATCAAACTTACAATCAGTGCGAAGTGGACTTGTTCGAACTAATGTGCAAAGTGCTCGATCAGAATCTCTTCTCGCAGGTCGATTGGGCGAGGAATTCCGTTTTCTTCAAGGATCTCAAGGTTGGTTACTCGCAATTGCCTTTATATATATATATTTTTTTAAATATCGAATTATTGAGACTTATCGCAAGATATTTTATATCGTCAAAAGTTTCACACTATTCGCATATCTTGGAACATGATACGGGACAATTTTCAAGAGAGGTGTCGTCTCGTTTTTTTAGAGTTTGAAATTTTGTTACTGAGAATTAAAACAAGACGAAAAAAAAAATGAAAAGTATCGGTGAATAGTTGGCATCGCTATTCTTCGCGTTTAGGAATTAGCCTTTAGCTGGACGTACACACGCTTACTGCCTGGTATAGGCCTCGAGGAGGGATGTGAGGTAACCAGGCAGCAGCAGTAACGCGGCGGCTGCGTTGCACAATCTCTGAATGATTTCAAGCATCGCCTCATATCTGGGTCACAACAAGATACGTTTCTAGGTTACTGTAGCCGGCCCGAAGCAGCCTGAGACAGGGAGAGTGAGAGAGTGAGAGTGAGAGAGTGAGAGTGAGTTCGAGAGAGTGAGAGTGAGAGAGAGTGAGAGAGAGAGAGAGAGACCAAGAGAGAGGGAGAGAGACTACACGGTGTAATAATTCACAATCGTGTTTCACGTTCGATACGTCTCGAAAGGCTATTTTATCGAAATTTTCCATCTCGAAGAAAAATAATAATAAAAATGTAATTTCGTTTAATCCACCAGGTTGACGACCAAATGAAGCTTCTACAGCACTCGTGGTCGGACATGTTGGTGCTCGATCATCTTCATCAGAGGTTACACAATAACTTGCCCGACGAGACGACGCTTCACAATGGCCAAAAGTTCGATCTCCTCTGTCTCGGCCTACTCGGCGTACCCTCGCTCGCTGATCTCTTCAACGATCTATCCTCGAAGCTTCAGGAGCTTAAATTCGATCTATCCGACTACATATGCATAAAATTTCTAATGCTGCTCAATCACGGTTAGTAATGACAATTTATCGATCACGTTTTTTTTTCGATCGAAATAAAGATTATCGAGAGACACGAAACAACGACAATATTTTTGGTTTTCCGTTTGCAGATGTGCGTGGTCTGGTGAATAAAAAACACGTTCAGGAAGGCCACGAGCAGGTACAACAAGCACTCCTGGATTACACACTGAATTGTTATCCATCCATACCGGTAAGTCTACTTTTGTTTTTCATTCTTTCGAAAAATCATTGTCACGAACTATTCGTCGCTGGACGTAAAGTTTCATCCTGAAATCCGCAATATCCTTCATCATACACCGAGAGATCCTTCATTACGTGAAAGACTGTCGAACGATAAAAACAGCGCGTCTGCGTTAACGTCGCGAGAGAGAAAAGAAAGAAAAAAAAACGAAAATAATAATACTTCGAGACGTATCATCCTCTCGTCCATTATCTCGCTTCTTCTTTTCTGCCTCTCTCGCTCTCTCGTTAATTTGAAGGGAACAAAAACGTTCTTCTTGCCGCAGGATAAGTTCAACAAGCTGTTAGCAGTATTACCAGAGATTCACGTGGTTGCGAGCAGAGGCGAGGATCATCTCTATCAGAAACATTGCAACGGTGGTGCACCAACGCAGACGCTACTCATGGAGATGCTGCACGCGAAGAGAAAATGAAACGACGCAAGTGTTAAGTTTACTCGTAGCGGAGCGACGATTGTGTCGCTCACGGGTCACGTCGTCACCGGTGTCGGTCGTTGTAATTTCGCTGTATTAAAAAAATGGAAAATTCACCAAACCGGCCGCGTTCGGTCGATATAGGAACGATTTTTAATTTTTGTTCGAGACAACAAGGTAATACGAAAATTGACCGAGGGAATCGGTCATCGTCGATCGCGCGATATAAACGACACACCGGTGCGTTCGTAGCTCGATCGTACCTCGTAAGTCCCGGTAGTAACCACCTTCAAACTTCCCCATCTCCCGTTATCCCCCCCCCCCCTCCCACCCGAAAGAAAGACGGATCGTACCTCAAAAAAGTACCTAAACGAGAGCAAGAGCCGCTTAGGTAATCGGACCAAGTTTAAACGCGCAGCGCAGGCTCTCGACTCTCATCACTTACACTCAAAGCCAGAACGAAAATAATAGATGAAACTTGCATCAAGACACTCGAACACCCGATCATAAAAAATAAAAAAACAGAAGAACACGCATAAAACAAATGTCTGTCTCTTTAGTGGTAAGTCGAAAAGAAAAAGGAAATACCTACGCAAAGAAAAAAAAAGAAATCGAGTATAGACGTATACATACTTTACACGTACAGACATACCTACACACACACACACACACACACACGAACGCAGACACATATATACATAGTGTATGTATAAAATTAAAGAGAAAATGGAGGAAGAGGAAGTAAAATGAAGAAGTGTATCTAAATATATAAACATAACAACATATATTTTCTATATTTGATGTTGAAGTTTTAGAGATGTATCCACGGGTGAACAAAACAAAAGAAGGCCACGAATCGGGCCGCGTCGGATAAACAGCCTCCATGTAGGTTTTCTCGCGACGGGCCTGAAATACACATAAAAATGAAGAAGAAAAAAAAGAAACAAAATGCGCAGGGAAAAACAGTAAGCGAGATGCCTTGAAAACAGTACAAAAGGGTGGTTTGAAAACAGACATACAAAACAAAAACAAAACAAAAAAAAGAAGATGAATAAATATTGGTCAAAGGGCAAGCAACTTTTATCTAAATAAGTAACAAAGCTATTTTTCTAATAAATAGAGGCGATTATTTTTAAGCATACCACTGAAGCCTTGCTCTCCACTGAAATCAAATATCCTGGATACTGGGAGTTGTTTTAAATGCGAAAAAAAGAAACTATAGTGAAAAAGAAAAAAGAAACAGACACACGAACAAGAAGGTAAAAATGATCCGAGCTATGTGGCTATTCGTGCTACGTGCAAGGGATTCAATGGGCATACTTGAGTGACAGCGAAATTGCATGTAATGCGAAGACAAAATGAGAAAAAGAAAAGAAGAAAATAAAAAGAAAACAGAAATGAAATAACGTTCGAGCCTGAATACTTGGTACGTTCGCGGGTTGAACGTATTAGAGTCGAAGAATTCACGCTCGAACGTTTGTCGCACGGCCACCTGGGCATCCTTAGAACTTCCTAACGAAAAAAAAAACAAAAAACAAAAACCAACAAGCAAGAAAATAATTTAAAAATCTGCATTTTCTCACACTTGCACAACAGCAGGGCTACTATTACTGTAAATACTAGTTAACACATTCCAATTACGTTGTGTAGATTACAGAGGATGAAATCATGTTAAATATGTAATTATGACTATTTTGTGTATAGTTTAATGAAATAAAATATATTTCTGTTGCTTACTGAAGAGGAAAAGGAACAACATCATTAGCTACTTAATATCTTCGCTAATTTTTAGAAAAATCTTATTCAATGTATCATCTCTTCTCTCACTTTCTCTCTCTCTCTCTCTCTCTCTCTCCCTTTCTTTTGTCTTTCGCCCTTTCTCTTTCTTTCTCTCCTTTTCTGTTTTTCTGTCATTATTATTATTATTTTCTTTTCAAAATAGGTGGCGGACAAAAACAAAAATCGAAAATAACCACGAATTGCGAAATATTTTACTACTGTATATTGTATGATAATTAAAAAAAAAAAAAAAGAACACTTATGTTTAAGTGAAGAAATAAAAAGAAATCAATGGAGCAAGGTTTATGTGGTCCTACATTGTCTAGCTATTACTATAATTATGATTAACGATTATATTTACGATTATATTAGGAATAAGATGCATCATTGTCTTATCGCAATTGTTAAATAATAATGAGATATATTTACTATATATTAAGATAGGGAAAGAAGAAAAAAAGATTAAGTGAAACTTAGTTATTTTTCACTAACAGATTATTATTATTATTATTATTATTATTATCATTATCATTATCATCATCCTTATTATCGTAGTTGAGCGGTTAGTCAGACAAATTCTTTCTCAGTGCTGTGAAGGCTGTCGAAAAAAGAAACTAAGACGCCTGTATGGTACAACTAAGCCATTTGTTGTTTTATTATTGTATGCGCTAGAAATGAGAATCCAAGGATCTTATTTTGTTGATTGACGTAAACCGCGCGCGAAGATCCTCAACTCTCACTTCTCTACTATAGAGTTGAATTATAATATACAACGATCTTATAGGCGCGCGCGCAACGGGAGAATGTACCTGAATGTCTTGCGATTTGATGAAAACAAAGCTCCTTTCGATATCACGACTAACGATACTGTAATTATAACAAGTCGTATTATCGTTACGTTATCGTATTATAGTGAGTAAATTGTAGCTCGAGCGTCCCTTTAGACGTCTGTAAATTTTTGCCGTTTTAACGAACTCTGTTCTTGCGAAGCGTTGAATCGAGAGATTTTGAGGATCGTCGCGCGCCTATAAATTTACGCGAGGATGAAGATAAACGAAACAAAACAAAACAGAAGGAAAAGAAGAAAAAAAACGTAAAACTTAACGAGATCGAGTCACATCGACCAAGTGTTTTCAAAATTTTCGAATCGACCGGTTTCATAAAAAAATCGCGGCTTATCACGTAACTCCCGAAAATATATTCGCGCGAGCGTGTGCGACCCAACGCGTCGACGACAAAATCATTTCGGACTCTGACACGAATGACTACCTCCTTATAAGTGTATTAAGTTTTTATACTTTTACATCTTTAGTAACCACATACCTCAGAGAAGATATACCCAGATAGCAATTCGTTCGGAGTCGATGGATTTTAACGATAGTTACCCGTAATCGTATATAACGCTTTTTATTCGTTTAATCGCTCGTTCGGAAAGAGACAAAATAATGTTTGTGTGTGTGAGAGAAAGGGAGATAGATAGAAAGAGAATAGAAGAGCAGACTTTCGTTTTGCTGTTTGGGTTGAAAGATTATTTTACACCATAAGACGTCTTTTATTTGTTGTATCGTACCTTATGCCTTCATCGAGAAAGTGTCTCCGTGCGTGAAACGAGTGACCGGTCTGACAATTTTGGAATCACACTGCAATACGAACGCGTCCGTCTTTCTCGAAAAAAAACCAACAAACAAACAAACAAACAAACAAAACAAAAAAATGACAAAGCATACGCTATTCATCCTTCGAATTTATGAACGAAAAATTCGTAAATCATGTTGTCACGAGCATCGTCGCGTCCAATCCTATATGATCGTCCGATCGACTCCGTTTACGATTGTTCATCGACAAATTGTAAGCTTAGTGAGTACAAGAATATCTATGGTGTTTTATTGTACATTGTGTGAAATATTTGATGTACAGTTACCAATTATAATTGGCTAAAATGCTCTAATTTTATCAAAATATCGATGTGATTAATAAGATCCAATCCAAAATACGTCAGCCTGGCGAATAACGAAAAATATATACACGAAGAATAATAAAAAAAAAAGAGAAAAGTATACATTTTTCAGCAAAGCAGGAAGTGGAGTTTGTTGAGTTGTTGACACTGCCGTCAAGAGCTGGCTATTGTATATTATGTAGAAAACGAAAAAAAACAAACAAACAAACAAACATTCACGATTGATTGTAAATATAATAACTTTATTATTAACATACATATATCTTATCTATATTCGGCGTGTATAACGGTGTTTATTCGATAAGTATCTCGTTATTACGTTCCTCAAGAGCACACCCGATTCCTTGGAACAAATACTAATGAGCTAGTGTGGATCTGATTTCAGATATTCCGTGTAGGATTTCTCGTCCATGAGGCTTTTTATCTCTTCGAGAGATTCCAATTCGACCTTGAACAGCCAACCTTCATCGTAGCACGATGTGTTTACGAGTCCTGGTTTCGCGACGACCGCTTCGTTCGCCTCTACGACTTTGCCAGTTACCGGACTTATGATTTCCGATGCTGCTTTCACGGATTCGAGAGCTCCGCATTCGTCTAAAAGTTAACAGTGTCGTATACGTCTAAAAATTCGATTACCGGCCGAAACAGTTCGCATCGTCGGAAATTGATAAAAACTCACCGTCCTTCTTGATCGTAGATCCAACTTCCGGTAGTTGAGCGAAAACAACATCACCGAGAGCATCCTGTGCGTAATCGGAAATTCCTACGGTGCCAATTTTTCCCTTTACCTCGATCCATTCGTGCTTGTCCGTATATCGTCTCTCTAAGGAATACGTTGACTTTCGGGTTAATTCAAATGTCGACGATCGATAAGAAAAATCAAATCATTACTTTCCGCGGGTGCTTTCAGATTTTTGTAAATTCTAACGGAATGTAGCGAACGCTAGTGGATTTTGTAACATTTTTGTTTTTACTGTGAGCTATCTGAAAGCACTCGTTAATGGCAATAACCTTGAAAATGGGTGGTTAGGAGGATTAATATTTTATATTATATATACCTTGCATCATCGATTCGCGCTAGTGAACGAATCAAACTTACCGGCTGTTCTGGCGACTTGAGTCGTGCCGATCGACCGTGCACGAAACAGCGACAACTTGGATGAACTAAAACCGTCGATAGTAAGAATATTCGAGGTACGAGTTCCAGCGAGCGTTCTAATCGTCGTTCTCATCACTTGGGTTACCAATTGTGCCATTATCGCTTTCCTAAAACAGGTAAATCCAAGATTTTCTTAGCGGCTGTACACACACTTCGATCACGTTATTTCTGTAACGAAGAAACCCGTGAATACACCCAGCACGTCGTGAGCTAAGCGAGTGACGAGAAGTTCACGATCCTCGCAGACACCCGACTCTATTCCCCTAGTATAGCTCTTTCGACCAATGTCGTAATCGAGACCTCTCTTATCGGCCGAACAATCGATAAGCGCACAACAACTCAAATCTCCCACGTTGCCTCTGCACGCCAATTACTTTGATTTCAATCCTCATTATTAATGAAAACGCAAATTTTTGTTGTTCCATCGTTGACAAAAGGATGGTAAATTTTATTCTCATGAAATCCAGTTTCCAATTTGTAATTTAATACTGTACCTCGAAACATAAAATGTTCGAAATTCGGAGCATTTCTAACGTACAACGGTTGATATTAAGGCCACGAGGTCTTACGATCACGTGAGGTTAAAAAGTCTCTGGGTCGTAACCTTTCGGTTAAAAGATAATACGTAATTCGTCTTATCGCTCCTGTTAACCCCCTCGTACTACGATGCAAACAGTTTGTAAATCCGAGCGAGACTCGATGAGAATATAAATCTTGACCCTTGAAACGGCTTGCAATCTCTCGCATCCTTCCTTTCTTAAGAATGGCACGTTTTTGTTCTCATTAATTAACTACATATTTTATTGGTATCACAAAATTGTTTTTATTCTGCATTCACGTAATACACAGATCTATCGGAATGAATATTATTTGAATGTTGAATCAATGATAATCGAGCGAACCATTTTTTCTTCTCGATTCAATGATAATGGCTATCGACTGATTAATACTGGAGACGAGTGAAAATCCATAAGTTTATTAACATACAAAATTAAAAAAATGATCATAGACCGATCGTGTAGGATCTTCCGTTTGGATTGTGAATAGTTCCAGGTGCTGGTTTACTCACGCACCACTCGTACCAAACGGTTTTTGCGTTGGATCTTCGCCAAAAATGAACAACCAACTCGTCACCGGCTTTCAAGTGTAATGGTTCCTGGAATTGAAAAATAAAATAAAATGTATTTGAAATAAATATACGAATAAGAATACTTTCACAATTTTGAAATAAGCGACGAACCTTGATTGGAAAGAATATTGGAAACCAACTAAACATTCCAGGGCTATGTGTACTCGGTACTATGCTCAGTTCGACATCCTCGAACAATACAGTATCGAAATAGCCAGCGAATCCATGCAAAACAGCATTCTGTTCGATATTAAACTTCTTCATCTCGTATCGGCAGTTGTTGATAATTTCGTCTGTTGAAAACATAAATTTTCAGAGGTTTCTCGTGTAAAGGGGAAGAAAAATTAAACCACTCGGTGTTTATACCTCTATTCGGATGAACGAACGTGAACAAAGACTGCGGTTTCGCTATAATGTACTTGTTCTGAAGATGAACGACGTAAGGAGTCTCAAAGTGAGCCATAGGATTTTTGTCTTTGTCTCTGCATTGTTTAACCTCGTTGTAAAGTTTCGACGATTGGACGGGACTTATATGAGACGTGTAAGAGGTCGGTATGCTTACGCCATCGTCTGCAGAATATCACATATGTTATGTACGAATTATGCGATATTTCCGATGAATTTCGGTGTTTACCTTTTAAGAAGCGTTGAACTCCATCCAAACATTCCGGTGACAATTCGTTATCGCCGAAAGATCCTAGAAGTTCCGATACCAGAATATCTGCTTTTTCAGGCGCTTGCCATTCTCTCATGTCGCAAGATATGACTGTTACTTGATCTCCCCACATTTCTTGTTGTAGAGCCTGCAGGCTGTGAAAAAGAACAGCTTCATTAATTTTCTCTCACTCGGGAGTTGGTGTAGACTTTCTCAGAATTGCATCCACTCTCACGTTAGTACAGCGTTCGGGTTTTTCTCTACGGCGTACACCTTTGTCGGGATCTTTGCCAATTGCGAAGCTGTAAGGGCAGCTCGAACGAGAGGTCCTCTTCCAGCTCCAACGACCATCACGATTCTGTGGAATATCAAAGTAAGTCGACTCTAAAATTATTTTTTTTTCTTCAAATTATACCACTGTCCCAGATGTAACTATAACCGACATGGGACGATCCTTGGCTCCTTCCCTTGCTCCAATGTGATCGAGTGCTTTTTTTATAGCATTCTGGTACTCGGTATATTTGATCGGATCTTTTTCGAATACCTCGTACGTCTGAGATTCGAGATTATCCATCAGAGGTTGCAAAGGGCATTGGAGGTAATCTTCGTATCCCTGTGCGTGAACGTCGACCGGTCCGTTCGAAGTACATCCCTGGTTGAATTATTAATGTTTTAACAATGCTATCAAGCATTAAACAATTGAATAATATATAGAACTCGGAACAATCTAATTACCTTCCAAAGATGCTCCAAATAATGATAATAATAACTCATACTTTGGTAGCGATTAGCACCGGTCAGTATAAATTGTACATCAAAGGCAGCAAATTTTCTTAGCAAACACTGATGTGCCT
The DNA here is from genome assembly GCA_964017225.1 of Netelia inedita. Classification (NCBI taxonomy): domain Eukaryota; kingdom Metazoa; phylum Arthropoda; class Insecta; order Hymenoptera; family Ichneumonidae; genus Netelia; species Netelia inedita. The sequence goes on from OZ024924.1 coordinate 33,538,274, forward strand.
TGCTTAAAACGGGATAGCCTTTCTTATTGGTGATAAACAGTGTGGTCGGTAAAATTAAACTCTTTACAGGTTCGCCAAGCCATCTGTCTAGTTCTTCGGGTTCGGGTAGATCATTGCTGATTATTAAGGCAATGACCAATTTTTTGTCAAAATCACAAAGAGATCGGAAGGAGTTCCACCATTCCCAGGGACTCTCAATATTGTCGTTATCTATGCCTCTATAAGAAAGAGCGCGCTTATTCGTATTTTCCATTGGAACTTGCACCCAGACTTGAAACATAGAATTGCTCATTTTGTCATTGATAATTCTTGCTAAATTAGCATTTTCGCTTATGTTCCCAGTCAGTTTGAACGTGACCGCAGGCAGGCCAAGATGAGAAGCCAGTGCCAATTCCTGATACAAAGTCTTTTCGTTATTCATCTTCACTGTTGAATATGGAGAATCGACATCGATATAGGGAGATAGTTTTCCAACTACTAGGTTGTTCCAATCTGTGAATAAGCCATTATTGAAAAACGATAGATCAAGTTGTATTCTTCGTATACTTTAATTACCCGAACTGCAAAGTATCATATCGGGTCGGGTGAAGGGGCCTGGACGGTTCTTGGCGACCCCGGATATGAACTCTCGTTTGAAAAGAGGATGCACCAGAGGAGCGCATATAAAAGCGAACCTAACAAGACGATACAAAGAATTAGACTTTCCCATTGAAACCTAGTAACACGTTAAAAATGTGCCATGTATAAACTTGCTCTGTCCAATCAGCCGTGTGTAGGCAATTGTTTAGATCAGGTGTGGCGCTAAAGTCTAAGCCACACGATACTGGCCTCCTGTTCTGAGTCGATGCCATTTTATATCACGAATCGTTAGCTGTTCCCAGTCATAAACTGAAATAAAACTAACGAACGAAACGTCAACAAAACGTAAGTTTGATAGAGAACAGCTAATACTCTAAGATATAATTAATATATGTGCCGCTAATACGATTATTTAACTGATCGGAAATACCTTACTGCAGCTATGTGAAATAAACAAAACGTCCTAGTGTATCACAGATGATCTTCGTCGTTAGTTTATTACTTCTATAAAGTTACAGAATCGCAATTAAAAACAGCACATAGCACGTGTATGATGAATTTTTCTCTTGTGCGGTTGACTCGTTCCGCCGGTAGGGGGACAGTCGAGGTTGGTCTATTCGATCGAATACTCCTCTATTTCGGAACCATTTTTTCGGTTCATTCGGCTCGGTTCTCGGAACATTCGAGCAACGGTAACGAGTCTCGAAAATAAACACATATTAGCAGTGTACAGGCTATCAGTCACGAACACACCCGAGCGTCGTGTACGAACCGTCAGATTATATATAATATGTGTTCTCTTCGCCACATACTTTACTACGATAGCTTGCGGCTAACTTCACGTGGGTACAAAAAAGTTCACCCTTTGGCCACACAGATGTCGCAGAAGTAACTCGCGAAGTTTCAACTTTTATCGAGCTTTGCAGATCTCCCCCTAATCGCTGGTTTCATTATCTTTATCATCTAACCAGCGATGAGCACGAAGAACCAGCTCAATAAACTTAGCCGGCGTCAATTTGAATATCGAATTTTTGTTATGCCTATCGATTGTTAGTCGTTAGTTAGTGTTTATTAGATAAAATCTGGAGTTTGTTAGGCTTTATTTATTGACTAATACGAAAAACCAATTTCATGACAAAGTTAGCCGCGCGATAATGGTTGATAATGTAACCAATCGTTATCAACGATCAAAACAGCGGAACTTCTTACTGGCGCCATCTGTGAGGACAGCCACGCACCCTTTGGCTAAACAATTCCGCGGTTTTTGATCGTGCTGTCTGCTGTAGGACCGACAAGTTTTTCAACGATTGAATGAAAATGAAGCTCTAACAAACGATGAAAATTGAGTAACAGCACATTTTTTATGAGTTCGACACGAGACAAGACAAATGGAAACGAGATGAAATTATAAATATGATATTTGTATTGCACGGGTAATTTCCGATTACCCGTCATCCCATCCCCTTATTAATTTGAGATTAAACATTTATCATTTTATTAATCACTGGCTGATAAACTTTGCAAAAAACATTATAACATATTTCATTGACTAAAACGGCAATATATTTACATAATGCATTTAACTATTTAGAAATTCATCAAAGTCTGTTGTATCGTTATCCAAAACAATCTTGTCAAGGGGTGGTCCTTGTTGAGCAGTTGGAGTTTCTAGAAGAATTATATTTACTCGTTAACATTTTTTGACGCTAAAAAGTCACTAGGGTCGTCACATCTTGTACTCACGTCGAATAATACCCGTCGCCTTGTAGTCTTGTAATTCGTCCTGAAAACAACCATCGAATGTTTCCTGCCTCTCCTTCAATATCTTCTGTTGCTTTAACTCTTGCTGCAAAACTCTTTCCGCATGCTGTGTCGCCAATCTCGCTACAAATAGGTATGAGCGATATTTGTCAAATGCAACTACAAAGGTATTACGAAATAATAGAAAGTATTAAACCTCTAGTAGAATCCAATTCGGATAATTTTTTCTCTTTATAAAGCGCCAGCTGAAATCTGTGATCCAGCTGCCTACTTTGCAATTCGAGAGTTTCATTCAAATCCTCGAGTCTAAAGAGCGCCGCCTCTACTTCATCGAAGGCTTCTTCTAGGGTTCCTTGGTAAATATCGATAAAATTCTTATATTATTATCACCCATATTGTTTACAGCATTATTATCTTACCAATTTGGTCCATCAAATTCTGAATTGCATTGTTGATCTTTGGTATCGACGCCAATGTCCCATTCAGACACGTTATGCTATTCCATTCCTTCTCGAGTTTCTCGTATATCCCCGCTACGAGAGTATCCACGCAGTGGCCCTTGCCCGCATTTTCCTCCGCCAATTCGTGAAGTTGATTCCACTGAAGCTGAAAGTGATGGAGAACATCCGCTCCTGCATCGTAATTTACTTTGTTCAAGCTCCGAGTCGGAGTCTTTCCCTTTTTATTGCTCTCTGGTATGGTTAATCCGCGTATACTAAATTACGAGAATTTTAATATTTACAAACACGCGTCATTGATGGCTTTTCAAAATCACGATACATATTGTAAAATGTATTTTAATACTTACCTCGCGGATATACCATCCTGAACCGTATGAAATTTACTGCGTAAATTTCCAAACATGTTGGTCTTATCGTTTGTACTCGGTCATAATGAGATTACAATCTGTAGTTGTGAGTATTGTATGAAAGGTTAGAGCCAATATTGTATATGCTTCGAATGGACGGGTGTCTTTTTTTTATCGCACTCTTATTATATCAAATGCACTCAAAGCACATGCACAGTTCGATATGTAAAACGGATTACCTCAAATATGACAATATTGTTGATTCGAAAATTTTCATCCAGAACGCGAGTTACATTCTCGAAGTAATGCACATGACCTCACACAACAGACACATAGCACACAAGCTTATTTCTGCTCACCGATACTCACACACTCTTTCATTCTCATACATACCATCCGTTTGAATTTTCACGAGCGTAAATGTGTTGGAGAATTTCTTATAGGTTTTAATTTATTAATCATTAGACGAATCTCCCTCCTCGGGTATAATACAACGAGTAGGAATGAGAATTCAACTTGTTTATAAAAATAAATTAGTATGTAATAATTGCGCGTTACAATCGAGTCGTTACTGGCACGATCTTTGCTTTTCAATTTATTTATTTTTTGTGCCCCCTAGATCGCACACGTTTTCCGTCATACGCTATACTCTTCATTATGCGCGACGATATGTACATATATGTCCCTAACGATCACGTAGATAAAATTTCAATATGAGAATGCAAAAGGTAATCAAATTGGGCGAAAGTCAAGATAGAAATAAGTTCTCCGAAAGTTATATAGGAAAATTTAATTTTTAACCTCGGTAAACCATTTTTTCAACGTATAATCGCACAAAATACTGAACGATCCAGGCTCGTTTGTCAATGCTGAAGTTAATTATCGTGAAAATCAAATTAAATCTGGCAAAGTACAAACGATGAGACCTGGAGATGGAACGAAGATCGATTTGAAATAGAGTTTTAGCGGAACGTAACAATCACCTCCTCGATGGTTTCAACAAACAAATAATCTTCGGTTCTTTCTCTTGCGCATTATTAAAGTCGTTTTTACATGAAAAATCAGCATCGTGTGAATCTTACATATTCTTATTATACAAATATTTACAATCGTGATTTATATATATATATATATGTATATATTAAGTCAGTTCTGGCCTGTACTTGCACAAAGGAAATAGCGTCTCCGCATTCACAAACAATTGGCATTCTTTTGAGTCACAAGCGCGTTTTTTTCGTACGATCTAGATTTTTACAGCTTATACTGTTTACAGGGTTGGTGGCATAAACGCGGATACAAGCAAAATAATATATATAAATAAGTAAAATAAAATAAAAAAAATTTGAAAAATCTCGCCGTTGACAATAGAGAGTCGAAAGATCTCTTTCATAAAAAAAATATCTGACATCAACGAGAGTTCTATTTTTCATTTCATTGTTTTTAAAGCTTCTATGTATAGAAAGAGAGACGAAGCGAGCTTGAGGAACGATTGCAAAAATATGAATCTCCAACAAAATTGAATACTTTAATTTTTTTATTTTGTAATGCACGTGTTAACGATATAAGAAAAATTAATAAGGTGGCCGTAGTTACCTGTTGGACAGATGCTTAAGGGGCCCTAAACTTAAAATAGAAGTAGCACCAAGGGCACCAAGATTACACGAGTTTGGATTTCTCGCACCGTCTATTGTTATGATCGGTAGACCAAAGTATCCACCCGTCTGTGCACTCAATTGTGACAGGGGTATGTAACTTTGAATACCGAGGCTCGAGAGCCTGTTCATTACTTGGGGAGATCTGAGATCGACAACCGGTACTGCGAGTTCGATTCCTCCATTTGGTGGATACGGCCCAACCTCTTTATGATAGGTTTGTTTGTGCGTCGCGAGAGATTGTCCAGTGGGATACTGCGCCGGGCACAGATTACACTTGTGAAGCAACTTGCTGTTTGTTCTGTGACTTGCCATATGCTGACTGAGCATTTCTTGATTTTGAAAACTCTTATCACAAACCTGACAAGTCAAAAGAGCTCTGAAAAACGTTGAACGTGATTATTAGTCATAACCGGTAAAATGTAGATATTTATGTGCGCAAACTTTCTGTCCTCCAGAATTTATTCGCTCATTCTATCAAATTTATTACCTTGGCGGTCTTCCTCTTCGGACAACGGGAGAAGGTAGCGGAACGTCTTGAGTAAGGTCGACGGTCGGTGGTCTAGGTGGACGCTCAACGTCGCTCGATGACGCTTGTTTATTTTGTGGTGGATGCTTGTTTTGAGGCACTGCGAATTGTGACTGCTGTTGATTTTGTTGCTGTGGTGGTGGTGGTGGTTGTTGTTGTTGTTGTTGTTGTTGTTGCGATTGTTGTTCCTGCTGTTTTCTCTGCGCAGGTATTATCGAGATAGCAGAATTGAGATTCAACGCCGTTACGTTCACTGGATGTGGTGGAGCAGCCTGTCTCTGTTGCTGCTGCTGCTGCTGCTGTTGTTGTTGTTGTTGTTGTTGTTGTTGTGGTTGCTGTGGTACCTGTTTTTGTGGATCCATTAACTTGTTTTTGCTTCCAGCCGGCGTAACGGTAATTCCACGAGCTGCCAGAACGTTTGCGACTGCTTTGGCATCAGGTTTTTTTGAAACAGGTCCTACAGGGGCTTGTACTTGCCCTGTATTAGAACCTTGACGTTAAGAATATATATTAAGATCATTTCGTCAGGTTAGAAGTGACGGTTAACATGAACAACTTACTAGGCTGACGAACGCTCAATGTTATCGAGTCGGTCAAATGAATTGTGGAGTCATTCCGATTAGTCGATTGAACCGTTGCGCCTTGCACATTTTGTATCACTGGAAGACCATCGTTTCTCTTCTGTTGTGCAATTACGTGACAATCGGCATCCTCGTTTCTATCAGGTAACAAAAGATCCATGCGTCTCTGTTTAGAGCCAGGATCGCCCGATCGTTGTTGCTGTTGCTGGCTAGGATGTTGAGCTGGCTGTAGCGGCCTTTTCATTCGTTGTCGAGGTGCAGGTGGTAGTTGTGGGGCTCGGGGTGCTCTGCGTATAAGATATTGATTGGTTTATCGATTTTCTTACGTTCCGTTATAGAATTCTGTATGAAAAATTACGAGAAATAGCTTACCTTGGATTCTGAATATGAGGTGGATATCGACCTCTTTGCATCTGTTGTGACATTTGCGGATGCATCGGAGGTGGTCCTGGCATCGGCGGATAACCACCAGGTCCGGGATTATATTGCGAGTAGAGGTGAGCTATGTGGGGTGGATAATGCATCGGTTGGGGACCACTGGGCATTCTGTACATTGGTGGTCTACCGGGTGGTTGACCATAATAATTCGACGATGGTATCATCGTGTTCGCACCAGGTGGTAGACTAGGCAATGGCATACGTTGCACTTGCTGAGCTAATTGTTGAACCGGTGCAGGTAACTGTTCGAAATTAACCGGTGGCATAGCCGGTTGTTGAGGCGAATTCGTCATATGACCACTAGGATTGTAGGTTGGCGAATGGGTATTTTGGGGCGAGGTCATCGGTGAATTAATACTCATGTGTGAAAGATTGGACGAAGTATTGGGCGATCCAATGGAAACATGCGGGGAATTCGTTCTTCCCGATGGCGCCATTAGGTGAGGTGAGTTGCGATTAATACGGGGCGATCCGTCGTTACCAAGGGGTGAGTTACGGCTAACGTGAGGTGATAGAGGAGTACCATGCATCTGTGTCTTGTGCATCGCCAATTCTATCGGTGTTACGAAAACATGACTCGCGCATTCTGGCACATTGCAATGATAATGTCCAGCCGCCGATTTGTGCTCGTCGAGCTCGGATATATTTTGAAACTTTTCGTTACAAACGCGACACGTGGCAACGGTCTCCGCGAGTCTCTCCAATGAGACGTATTCGGTTTCGACAGGCGGTAAATTGTTGCCCATCGTTGCCTCGCTTTGATTTCTTCGTTGATGCTCAATGAGAAAATTTTGCAATAACGAACCGGTATTGTCGGTGTTGTTATCCGTGGTACCGTTCACCGATATGTCGTGGTCCTTGCTCAAATCCTCTTCTTCGTTGTCCTTACCGGTAAGGTCCTCCGATAAATGATTCCAATTAAAATTCGAGCTGTTCTCTGTAGATTCGCGCTCCGTTCCAACTCTGGACGGTGATTCACAGTCATCCGGTGAATGCAACGGATATGACGATGATTTTGATAACAAGTTCAAGGCTGATTCGTCCTCGAGATGTTGCGTCATATTAACAGGCTCGATAGAGCTAACATCATTTTCCCCTCGTGGTAACATACCGATACTGCTCAAAGACCTGGAACTAGAGATACTGTTATATATCTAGGATAGTCTATGGGTATTAAACGACGGTGAATGAAAGCTCTTGCAATTTTTTGCAATTCAAGAAATTTTTAATAGACCAAAGGAATGAGAAAAATGTGAATGATGCGAAAGAATTGTACACTGTTATGGTAAGTGATCGTAAAGTCCCGGTCACACAAACCTGGAGTGCTCGCCGAGTTTTTTCAGATTCTCGATTGTCTCTCGGCAGGTCGCCTCCAGCGCGTCCGTGTCCTCGTGATCCTCGTTGTCCTCGATTGCACAGGGATCATTATTTTTATCGTACGATTGCTCGCCAACAGCATGTAGATCGTCAACATTCTGATCCTCTTTCTCCGATGGATTTGCCATATCACTCCCTACTCCTGAATCTCCCTCGTTCGCTTCCATGGACGGTATTTCATTTTCTTCCAACGGATTGCTGATCTCTTCATCATCGTAATTCTCCTCCTTGTCGTGTTCGTACGCTTCCTAAAAATAAACATTGTAACTAATATAATCGATGGGACATCGAGATATCTTTTGATAGAATTCGTAACGTAATCGAAATTTTTATTTTTCTTCGTTTTATTCCCTCAATTTCCTCATTTCTTTTCCATTTTCTCAATATTTCTTAGCTGTATTTTTGTTTAGTACCCATCGTGTCTTCTGAATGGTAACCATTCCATCGGACGATGTGTACCGTAATACACTATTTCGAATATAAATCTTCCAACTCGCCATTCTGCCGGCTTACTACAAGGGCGTACGAGTTTTCAAGCCTCTGTGCGCTTCGTACGTCGCAAAACAGGAGAGGAAACACTCGTATTTTTATTATCACATTAAAAATAATCTTTGCCACATACCTCTTCGTTTACTATCACATTTTCAAATGACTGTTGCTCCGTCTCTTCTTCTTTTTCTTTAACATCCATCTGAACATTATCCTTTGATCCTGCCACTTCCTCCTTGTAACGATTTTCCTCGTTTCGGGCCAGATCCAAATTCGTATTGACCACCGCAAAATCCTCCGATTTTGATGATTTTTTTAGAGTCAGCTTTAAGGCGTCCGGGGTGTACAGTTGATGCTTCTTAAGCGTCAGTTTCAATGATCCTTTTGTGTCGGGATCCAACCAATAAGTTTCCTTCTCCTTTTTCTTCGGCGACTTCAGACCTGGACAACGTTTCAGCACTACTCGAGGCTGTGCCAGATGAACAATCACATGGGCCCGTAATTCCTTCTTCGTCGCGAATTGTCTGCCGCAGATTTCGCACTTTGACAAATTCTCTATGGAATTCTCAATATCTGGTTTGTCTCCTAAATTAAAAAAAAAAGCAATAATCTCCGTTTATTTTCATGAAAAAGAAAAAATCGAATTATCGCTTTGCGAAACCGACAGTTTTAAATAACAGTAAAATATTTATATTGCTCGTAGACATAATTATCGCGATGCTTACATATTCGTTCGTTGTAAAGTTTTTTTTCCGTTTTCAACGCGTCAATTGGCTAAACTCTCATTAAACGTCGTACATCCTCGATTATAAATATTAAATCGCTCTCGCAAAATTTCACGCGCGATGTTCTGTTACGAGGATGTAATAAAAAATCGATCGTCACGTCAACTTCGTTGTTGTCAAAACGAATGTCACCGAGCACAAAAAAATCATGTTTACAAACGGAGAACAGCAAACACGACGGTAACCACCATCGTTGGAATCGGCACTAAACTTGAAGCAGAAGCGAAGTGTATATTGCACACAGGGCGAAAAAACACGCGTCCGAGGGTTCTCCATCGTCAAATGTTGTTTCAAACAGTCGAATGTTTGAGGCTCGCGATAGCTCATTTTCGCGTTTCGCCGAGAGTTGGAAGCCACGGGAAAAATCGATACAAACCTCGAGACGATCGGAATTGGGTTTGCATTGGAACCAATCGAACTAGATTCCGAGCATTGTATCTAACGTGTTGCTTGATTAACCAATAAGTTTCTTTAGGTTCGTCCTCGTCGAGCACCGATTCTTGGCACACGGTACGAAGTATTAAAAAAATCGGAATTTTCGGGAATTAAAACGGGCGGGAGGCTGACCGAACGACAAATACATGCGTTCGTCACACCTCGAAATATTCCCTCTAGATGGCTGCGCCTGTTGAGGCGACCCGGGTCAAGAATTTTGAGGTTAATTGGAAAAACTTCGTGGATCGTAAGATACAAGAAGTTTCGCGTGGGGAACTCGCTCGGTCGTGGTGAGTTTTTGCAACGAGTTGAGATTTAATACGAAATAAAAATATCACATCGAACATTATCGAGAGAGTGCTGTAATTTTTCGTATATCATAAACAATCGAGAGAAAGAGAATACAATGGAATAGTTGCAGCAGAGAACTCGGAGTGCTAACAATACCGTTCGGTCGATGATGAAAACAATGTTTACACAAATTTTATCCGACTGATCGCTAAATTATCCATAATTATTTTCTAACGATATTTGAGAAGTAATACCCACCAATTTCCGATAAAGAGCCTTTTGCATCCTTGTCGAGATTAATGACTGTTTTGTAATTGTAGTCTTCAAAATCATGCTCCAATGGACTGTTCATTTCCGATCTTGAATTATTCCCCAAAAACATGAAATATCATAGATTCGGTCTTGACACTCGGTAGTTGCTAATCTTTTCTCGAAGGCAATACTCACAAGCATTGTTGTCAGGCGCAGTGCGGGAGATAACCAAACTTGTTAGATATTCTTGAGAATACCATTCGAGCGATTGTCTGATATGCCTGGAGAACTAATGTTTATTTGTTTTCATAAGAATTACTCTGAATTCTTCGTATTCATTTCGTCACTTAAATGCGTCTTTCTTTTATTCTTTCCTTTGTGTCTTCTTAGCCGGCCTGTCGAAATGTATTAATCGCTTGAAAATTAACCGAGATGTTTGTAATAGTCAAAATGCAAACCTAACGAAAGTCAAGGATAATCATTGAATGATCGTTAGGTTCGTCATTGGGACACAAAATGAGAGAAGCAAATGGCTGTTGGATGAGATTCCATTGGATCGTGTCATCAACGTCAATTTTTTGGGCGCCAAAAAATGCTCACGACGATATATATGCACCATCGCCGGATGGCGATTATCACACAGCGACTTCCTGTGATATACAAACGTCTCTCTCTCTATATTTTCTCTTTCCCTACCTCCCTCTCTTCGTCTCCCGCTCTTTCTCTCTCTAAACAGAACCGTAGCACACGCGCGTCAGACACAACTCGACAGTTGAATTGGAACAAATCTAATGGAAAATCGTGTTTGTTCAGGCTCGCTCAAGCTCCCTCCCCACCACGTTCTCTCCTCGTCAACCATTTGTTAAAATGGCTGACAAAAAACGTTATGGGATTCACTGGTATACCGGAGCACAGGATGCAAAGCCGAGAGCGCACACAATATGAGAGAATGTGGTGCGCGGCGATGGAGCAGGAGAGGAAAAAACGAATGCGCGCTTCGTTCACTTGGTCGTGAGACGTTGCCCCGCGATCGTACACGGTCAAAATGTTCAGATTCCCGTACCCAATAATAGCCCCTACTGCTGAGTTAATTCTTGTTATGTACTCTCTCTCTCTGCTACTGTTGCTGCTGCTGCCGCTGCTGCTGCGAGCATGCGACTGAGAGTGCAGCCGTTGCCAGTACGTATACTCCACAAGTCGGTTGTCGTGTGTATAGTTGGTTCGTAATCGTGGAACAAAAATTTTCGCAGCCGGGCAATGACAAAAGAAAATAATCAAAAATAATAGAGCCGCGTCTGTTGAAGACGGGCTCAACTGTTGGGACCGCGTTCTCTCACAATTTCTTTCTTTCTCTGTTCCCAGGAACGTTGTTGCTTTGTCTAAGGACGCGCGGGAAGCTGCTGCGAAGCGTATTCGTTGGTGCTGAGAGAGGCTACATTGTGAAAAGAGGGAGGGAGAGAGAGTGAGCGAGCGAGCGAGCCAGGGAGAGAGAGAGAGAGAGAGAGAATGCGTTCGAGTTCCCCTACGAAGTGAGCTTTCCACTCCCTGCCCCACCCGAACGAATCGCGTTATAGCTTCTAGGGAGGAGTCTATCCTGCTTCCTGGATCGAGGTTTTTTCCTCGGTATAGTCGTAGTATACTCAGCCATACATTAATTCGTGTATACTGTGCGGACGTAGAAGACGCTGGGACAGAACAGCTCCAAGCAATTCACGAGACCTGAATTTCTACGTTACCCACATGTTACATAGCTCTATTCAGTCCTGCTGCTCCCTCCGGTATTCTCCGCTGCCATATAGCATACATAATTGTAATATCGACCGGGCTGAAGCGGGCATCCTTTGGGTTCCTCCCAACAAGTACAAAACGGGGCCTCGTGAAACGCAATGAGCGTAGACGCTAGATTCGAGTCAAACTGGGTTGGCGAGGGTGGAGGGAGGAAAGAGGGGAAGGGACATGACAAAGTGAAATGATTATAATGTCGACCCAACATCCGGGCTCAGGCCAAAGCGGTGTTTGTAGAGTGGGGAAGGGATCCAATGGGCTTAACGCGAGCAATACGAGCCACGCCACGCTTGCGCATTCCCGACTAAACTCCTGTAGCAAAACTTGTGCAATATTCTCTGCTACCTCCCTCCTTCTTCCACCATCCCCCCTACCTAACCATCCCATTTCATCATCGCAATATAGCATACGACGCCAAAGCTGAAAGCGCAATTTCCAACTACTATCCAATTGCCTCTCACCCCTCCAGCTCTCCCAATGTACACCTACCGACGCTTCGCTCTTGTGAGCGTGATGAAGCGGATTCAACGCTACCGACTCTATGTATGCGTATACACCACCCGTCATCCGACCACCTGGGCGAGGTCTGTCGAGGCTTACACACATATTTACAGAGGCTGAAGCGATGGAAGAGAAAAGGTAATCTCTATATTTCTCCGATTTCGCCCAACGAATACACTCAATGATAATTACGTACACTTCTTGGTTTTTTATGCATAACGGTTTCGGGTTCCCGCCTGATAATATTTTTTTATGAAAATTATATTTCTATTGTGACAATGCTCGTAAAAAATGCTAGCTATAACATCGTGGAAATAATAGCCGTCTAGTAGGAGGATAGCGTTTATGGCCATAATAATGTCGAATTTTACGACAGGTAGTAGAGTTCCAAGCGAGCAAGCGTTCCGGAATAGTCTTGAGCTTGATGCCAAAAAAGGGAGAGGGGATACTCGCTGAATCGCCTAGCCATATTGATCGAAGAAGGCCCCGCGATTTATTTTCTTTTTCAAGTTCCAGGAACGATTTATAGATTGAGAATCCATGCTAAATTGGTTACTGCGCTGATATTTAATCATATTCAATCTCTCTCGCTCTACAACGTCGCATTAATCGGTCATTACAAACATAATCTCTTCGCGTTGAGAAGGGATGTACAGTTTCTGCTATGTTATAGATTGACCCTTGTATTCTACCTCACCCCAATCGTCGAAAGCAACCGCAGCTGCCACCACCACCACTACCCCGTCTGTACTTCCCCCTACCATAGTTGCATTCCGATGGGCTGGATCTGTCTGTCAGTTCCATTCCCAGATATCCCAGCTGCGCACTCGTAGCTTTCTAAGCTCGTTATTTCTCCTGAAACGTCGAGAATTGGCAACGCAGGACTATCCGCCACGACCCTTCCCCACGCCCTGCTTCTCTCTCTTTTCCAACCCCCCCACCATTTAATATCCACTATACTCCCACCCTCGTTCTCCGTGAAACCGCACGAGGATTCTCTAACTCGTAACGAATGAGCCGTTAACGGAGCTTCGTTGAAAACTTCATTTCAGAAAACGGTTCTCGACGTAGAAACGTTTGTCTAAATGATTTATTGATAATTACAGCGGATGGTGTCCTTTTTGCATTATAATTTCGCAAACAGACACATTTACCTATATGTATATTTTAACTCGATGATACAGTCCTGTATTAATGCTAAAATTGTTCGTTACAGGATACCTAAGTTTATTCTTCCGTGTATTTTTTATCCGCGAACCAGCTTTGCCCGTTCCTCATTGTCTAGCACGCCATCGTCGTAACTCAGCGACCTCGCGCGCATACAATGCTCTGACCTCGCCAGCCTTGGGTTCTCGAGCATTGGTTGCTACGCGACGAACCTGCTGCTCCACCTCCCTCCTACCGTTTCTCATGTCGGATTTCTCTCCTCTGACGCTGGGCTGAACTCGTACTCGAGTGTGCGGTTACAGCTTATGATGGACGTTGCGACGTTGCCATTCTATGCGGTTCATGGTATTACCCACAATTCTCTTGAGGTAATTATACTTACACACACACACACACACACGTGTACGTATGTACATAAATACATGGCGCGCCGTTCTACATTTACGAGGCAGTTGGATTCGTAAAACGTCGTTGCCTCTTGTGCGCTTCTGGGCTTCTCGTACAAAATAAAACAACATCGACCGATAACAAATATGCTTATTCTAGGTCGGAATATTATTTTCCTTTATATCCGAAATAATATTATAGAAAATCTATAATATTCAAGAGGTAGTAGGATAGAAAACATTATTTTGTTAAGTTGTTAGGGATTGCGTAGGAGAGAAGAGTAGATAATAAGATTAGTCCCTGATAAGATATAGAAAAATAATGCAAGTTTATTTGTAAGACACTGTCTCTTTGTGTTACAAACTGGCGATTATTACTAGGCTAATGCCAAAAATTCGAGAGGCATACTTGTGCTCCTGGCGAATGTAGAATCGTAATTTTATCATCACCTCCGCCATTCGGTATTCCTCTGGTTCCGATTTTTACCGGTTTTGGACAATAGCCGGAAGATTGGCTACCGGATGTCGCCTCGGATTTAATTGTCGGTATTGATTGTTTAACGGGAGATAGAAGTATCAGATGTCTGTTGTTAATCGACGATTGCGCTGCAACGGATAATATTTAATCTATCTCTAACAAATCGCGTACTTGGTACTTTTGATACGATAATATGGCAGACATCCGTTTCACCTTGTGCCTCCAATTTGTCTCCCGATGCTCCCTTGGTCGTATTTTTCGTTGTCATATCGAAAGACTCGTGACTCAACGCGGTCAGACTTTTCGTGACGACGGTCGTTCCACGTGCGCTGGTATAATTCTGTCCATTTGCGTCTGTAACTACGGCGGAGGTGACCGACGCACATTTATGATCAGATCTCAGGATCGTTATCGGTCGTTCCATCGCAGGACCTTATCGAGCCACAATTTTTTAGCCCCTAATTCGATTGTCTCTCCTATTTGGACAATCTCGTGCATCTTTGACTTTAACCTTTGTCGCCGCAGGTCGTGCAGGTATTCTTGAAAGGGTTAGTACCGACGTCTATACGTGTTTCGAATCCCGACGACGGTTGACCCCTTCCGTTTTCACTGGAGTCGCTATTTTCGTACACTCTTGCCTCCGTCTCGTCCTTATTTCTTCTCTCGGCACATAAAGTCGATGAGCATATTGCACGTATACTTTCCGAGGAGCTGTCGCTGTATTTGTATTGTTCCAGAGCTTGACGCTCGAGTTCCTATAGATAGTATCGAATAATAATAACAGCCCGTTAGTTACTTTTGACATACAAGACTTACGCCAGCACGTGTGCAGACACACAGCCGTAAGCATTTTCCATCTAAATATGAGATTTCACCCACTGTTGACATACATTATTCTGTCGTATTGACAAGATAGAGCCCAAAAGTATTACGAATAAATATTACGAGCTGAGTCTCACCGTCAGGTGTTAATCATCAAACAGTTAGGCTTATTACCTGATATCTAAGTGCTAAGCATTCTTCCGAAGTTCTGTACTGTTCCATGGCTTGTTGCTCGAGCTCGTCGTATCTCTTGTCGAGCACAGTTTCCAATATACTTTCCGTCGATACTGTATTAGTTAGCACATCCCTGTATAATCTTTTTTTCGTTATCATAGGTACGTCCGAATCATGGAGGTTGACCTTTTCGCGAATATTGGAATCCTCCGTTTTAAAACGATCTCTGACTTGTCCAATGATAGTCGTTGAGGTTGCCGCGGATCGTGTGTTATCGCATTTTTCCTCAAATCTATACAATTCCGTCACGAGTGAATTTACCGTACCGAATTCACGAGCCCTCTTTGGATAACCTTTATTTAGCCATTGCAGAACGTCAGTCTCGGACTTGAGATTGGGCTGTCTCGATTCAAGTATGAAACTCGAGGTCTGCTGGGGATTTTTCGATTGATTGCGACGAGCCTTCATGGCGTTTTTCGTCAGCAGTATGAGATTATTGAAATCGACACCTTGATGATGACTCTTTGCTCGTCTCTGGGAGGAATCCTGATAGAGCTCCACTGGTCTCTGATACACCGGAATGGGTGCTGGATTCGCCGCTTGCAGAGGCGTGAAGATCTTTTCGTGCAAATTTATGGGACGATGTACGATGGTTGTTGGACAAAATGGTTGAATAGCCGCGGTATAGATCGGTGGATGACCCGTCGTAGCGCAACCCGGTACTTGTATTTGCATAGGAGGAACTATTCCGTGAATCCATTGATGAGGCGCTCGAATCCACGTATTCATTGTAGTTGGGTGAGAAACAGCGATAGCCAGGCCACCGGAATTCTACAACGTAGTTATTTGCCGTCTAGTCCCCCACATCCTTGTGGTCCAACCAAACTCTCTCCTAACGGCCACTTTTAGTACTACAGAAAGATTATCGCAAATCTTTTTTCCGACACGTAAACCAAATTTTGGAAATATTTCTCTAATTTTTCAGGCTGTATGGAGAAAACGGGTGATGCCTCGGTAAGACACTTCGTGGCCGCTAGGTGCGCTAGCATCGTAAAGTCTCTGGATCAACAAGATCAAGAAACGTGCGACTAAACGTGTCTTGAACTTTATCCAGATACAAATAGAGAATGAAATTACATGCGGAAACGTTGGGGCACTTGAGAAGTGAGCGTGATTGTAAGGAAAAAGTTCGTCCTGATAACTGGGCTCGGAGGACGATGGAAAAAAGGGTAACGATCCTCGGCGTTCTTCTTCACCTATTGTAATCGTTGCTTTGGGAAAAAATTCGGCAACTTCGGGACTGAGTAGTGGCACGATGGGTCTCGGAATGGACGGATTCACAGGAAGCACCGTTTGTTGTTTCGACTTTGAAGTTTTATCGGTACGTAGTGTGCAGGAAGATTGTTGGCTATTTTTTCGAATCTCCAAACGTTTGTCATCGTGACGACGACTTTTATGAAGTTTTCCCTCCGTAAGGAGATATTCGTGTAATGTTATTGCGGCTTGAAAACCCGCACTTGCGTGCGATCTCTGAACTCTACATGATTCACCGGGCGAACGTCCAGCCTTCCACAAATCTTTTACAATCTTACTAGAGACTCGTGCCTCGAGCTGAAGTTCGGTGCTGTCATCGATAGTGTAAGGTATCGGCGATGGATATTTGCCTGTATTTTTTTTTGGTCGATCTTTGCTAAGTCAATAAGGATTTTGGGGGAATTGCGTTTTTTTTTGTTTTCGTTCGCATGGTATCGTCTCACTAACCAGATTCCTCGTCGCAATAAAACTGATGAATTTTTGAGAGTGAGGAATACGAGGGACTCGGTGATACGAGCCGGACGAAATGTTCCTCGACCTGTCGAAGCATCCATGGCTCGACACAACGGCCTCTATGATCGTTGGGCCAAACAAACTCTTTCTCTTTCGTGTCGTTTCTCAATTCCGTTTCAGGCACCGTATCGTCGCTCTTGTACATTCTTTCGCGTTCCTCAACGTATTCATAATTTCCGTACTGAGCAAGACGCGATGTTGGTATAACATCTCGTACTCTCGTTGTTTTTCCACTATTTCCATCGTATGCCACGCTCAATTTACGGTTCTAGCGAAGCGAGACAAAAATTCGATTCTATCCACTCGCCCGAGATGATTATATTTATCGTAATGCCGTCCTGCATTGCCCTCATACCTGAACCCACAGGAATTGATTCGATTTACGATAGGGGTCCTCCTTATCGTGGGCCCAAACTTTATCAGCGATCAGACCAATGTTTGCGAAAGCTCCGTTCACCCGAATCTCCTCGTCCTGTGAAACTATCGAGGATATCATTATCGACACGATCGTATCGCAGTTAACGCGAACCTAAAATATAAAAGCACTAAGAATTGGGGCTCGATCGGATTTTTGTGAGTATAGTTCGAATCCTTGGCATAGAGCTTTCATTCGTCAACGGGAAGCACGCGATTATCATACACAAGATGACTGAAACAAATTCACTACGGTGTCAATTTGTTTATGATCTGGAGGAAATAAAATATATTTGAAAAACAGGAGAGTGCAGAACTTAAATAACTTGGAACAAAGTTCTCCGTGTATTTGTTAATATGAATCCTTTCGATTATTCTTATCATCAAGTAGGAATATCCTTTTTTTTACTC
This sequence comes from Netelia inedita, assembly GCA_964017225.1. Classification (NCBI taxonomy): domain Eukaryota; kingdom Metazoa; phylum Arthropoda; class Insecta; order Hymenoptera; family Ichneumonidae; genus Netelia; species Netelia inedita. Next base: position 33,556,216 of record OZ024924.1, read on the forward strand.
TAATGAATTTAGCGTCTTCATTACATTCATATTTGGCGCGAAGAACCTAACTTTAAGGCGAGTTTTATGAGAACGACGGATCACGAGCGACTGTTGTGTCACTGACACATGATGGCTAGTCTGCCGAATGTTGTTTCACCCGGCTCAAAACTGTCCCCTGCTGTGTTTGAGCCTTTAACCGTACAGTTTCGTTTTGTTTGACGAGATACACAAGAGCCAACGGTTCAGTTACGCTTGAATGATTATGGGAGCCTTGTAATTCGTCGTCAAAATATCGATATATAAAGATGCAATACAGTCCGTAGACAGTACCTCTTGTAACGCAAGTGAGTAACAGTTGTACGCAATGACATTACTCGGTCGTCTGTTCGTGATCCAACTGTTACTTACTCTATTCTCCTGTATCGAGAGCGACAAGAGCACCGGTGATTGTTCCTGTGGCAAGAATTTAAATCGACAGACTATCGATGGCTACACAAGGCTCGACGGAGATGCGAATTTTTGCGAGACGGAAACGGCAGATAAGTTTCTATGGACGGGTTCACAAGAGAACAACATGGTGTTGATAAAGAGCGGGACATTTACCATGGGAACGAATAAGCCGGTATTCGTAGTCGATGGAGAAGGTCCTGAGAGAATCGTTTCCCTTCGTAGTTTCTACATCGACAAATATGAAGTCAGTAATGAAAATTTCGCCAAATTTATCAAATCTACTGATTATACTACCGAGGCTGAACGCATTGGGGATTCGTTCGTTTTCGACGGTGTCATGAGCCCCGAAGCAAGGTCTAAAATTGATCAGGCTGTTGCTCAGGCACCCTGGTGGTTACCCGTCAAAGGTGCATCGTGGCGATATCCCGAAGGGTTGGATTCCAATATAACTCGTAAGCGTATGCCTAACGATATTTGGCAAGATTCGATACTCTCGGTAAACAATAATTTCATCAATATGGTTCAGACAGGATGGATCATCCTGTGGTTCACGTAACTTGGGACGATGCAATCGCATACTGCAAATGGCTAGGAAAACGTTTACCCACCGAGGCTGAGTGGGAATATGTTTGTAGGGGAGGACTTTCCGATAGACTTTTTCCCTGGGGTAACAAGCTTACTCCGAACAATCGACATAGGTACGCAGGAAAATTGCAAAAATGTTTGAACGTATATCTCGATTGAATTTTTCTTAATGACGCTGTTTGCGTGTTTGTTCAGGACCAATATCTGGCAAGGAGAGTTTCCTAATAAAAATACGGAGGAAGACGGATTTGCGGGAACTGCGCCTGTTTCAGAATTTCCACCTAATAAATACGGCGTACATAATATCGCGGGTAATGTCTGGGAGTGGACCGCTGATTGGTGGGCGACGCGACACTCGAATGAGAAACAAGATAATCCTGTGAGTAGTATATTAGGAGTTGGTAATAATTTGATCGAATCCTTGATTACCGAAGAAATCGTCGATACAGGCGGGACCAAAGACAGGAAAAGAAAGAGTGAAGAAGGGAGGCTCGTATCTCTGCCACGAGAGTTACTGCTATCGTTATAGATGTGCTGCTCGAAGTCAAAATACACCTGACACTTCTGCAGGAAATCTTGGATTCCGATGTGCGGCTGATAAAATTGAATGAACAATTTTTTTCGGATATGGAATTATGATTGTTATGAAATTTCAATTTTTATAATATTTTGTTTACTATAATTGCACAGTCGACTCTTGGATAGATCGACAATGATTATTGTAATATAAAGCAATGAATTAAAGAAGGTTTGATTCTGAGGCAATGGGAATTTTTAACTGACCCGCGTTGCCCTACACACCCATCAACTGCCGGATAGTTTTTACCAACCCGAATTGCCCCAACCTTTCTTCAATTTCGGGAACTTATTCAACATTATTGTATCATCAGTCGGTACAAGGGAGCGTATTCTCTTGAACAAGGTGGCACCGCTAGATGGCGCAGCAAGCTTTTTAAAATGAAAAAACGCGAATTGACAGCCATGCAGAAAGCCCAGCTGGCGAGTTAACGTCAAGCCACGCACGCCGTTTTCACCCAGCCGCTCTGTTATGTGAATAACCTTTGGTAGTTGTAGCACTGTACAATAACGCGGGCAAACTTTTGATGTACAGACTTTCCCATATAAAGAATGACGAACAATAAGAGTTCAAAGTTGTTAATATGCACAGCCGGTATATTTGTTTGTTACTTTTACTTTGCTATGTTACAAGAAAAAATAACAAGAGGAGTATACGGCGATGGTGACCAGACGGAGAAATTTACTTATATGTTTGCCCTCGTGGCTTTCCAATGTCTTGTCAATTACGTGTTCGCCAAGATGTTATTGTACACAACTATGAAAGAGGGTGAAGATACAACACGGACGATTTACTATGTCACATCCGCACTCACTTATCTACTCGCAATGGTGTGCAGCACTATGGCACTTCAGTTTGTTAGTTACCCCACTCAGGTAGTTGGCAAAGCTGGCAAGCCCATACCGGTGATGATTCTGGGAGTTCTCCTGGGAAAAAAAGTAATTATCTACACTTAATAATACGAATATAAACAATGTCCTAGGATTTTCCAAACTTTAAGCATTTGTAGTTTTAACTCATAAATCTTTATTCATTTTTCAATTGTACGATAAATGAAATAATAATTATGTTTTTTTTTAAACACATTTTTAGGTCTATCCTAAGAGAAAATATTTATTCATTCTCCTAATCGTCATTGGCGTCATCGTCTTCATGTACAAAGATGGCAAAGTTCCCGGTAAACAGACCGAGGGTCAGGTTGGCTTCGGCGAATTTCTCATTCTATTATCGTTAACGATGGATGGTTTAACGAGCGCGGTACAGGAGAGAATGCGCGCGGAGCATAAATCAAAATCTGGCCACATGATGTTAAACATGAATTTGTGGTCATTTATCTTCAGCGGTGCGGTAATTCTGATTTCCGGTGAATTTCTCGAATTTGTACGGTTTTTGCAGAGGCATCCGACTTCAATGTGGCACATAATGTCGTTCTCCATGGCCGGAGCATTTGGCCAATATTTTATATTTTTGACCGTGTCCGACTTTGGACCTTTGCCTTGTTCGATAATAACGACGACGAGAAAATTCTTCACCGTTTTGGGTTCGGTACTTTTATTCGGTAATAATTTACTACCGAGACAGTGGCTAGGTACATTTGTCGTATTCTCGGGCTTATTCCTTGACGCCATGTACGGTAAGGACAAGCCCGCCGCTAAAAAGGAGACAATGAAGTGATTAATACGTTTAAAAAACAATCGTACAAACCTCGATTCGTACAAACCAACACATTTGCACACACGTATTGTACATAACTTCCAATTTATTTGTACCTATATTTTTCTATAAATAGAAATTCAAGATAGAAATATATTTTGCTCCCTAATATACTTAGAAACTTTTGTTTCTCGTTAAGAGTATCCTGACGATAGATCGAATCATTCCATGCTACAGAGGCTACATCGAAGATACGAACATTAATAATAATGTATTATAATGTAAACGATGTCATATCTATCGTTACTCGAGCACAAAATCTTTGAACTTTTGTCCCCCCTTGTATTCAATAGCCGCTTATGATTGTATGAAATAAAAATTATTATCGTAATGAAAATTTTGTTTTCTCAATACTTTTATCATGTAGCACGAGAATGAACGAACGCGGAGTCATCGTGGGAGTTTCTACTCTGTCGTAAAGTGGTCGATTTTGACCTCCGGCTACCTTTTAGTGTCATTCCATGTTTCGACAACCGGTATTTAGGTTCATCATGACTCGGTAATAAGTACGAGTATATAAAGGAAGAAGCGATACATCGCTGAGCTTATTCTTATAACTCGTTTCTTAAACAAAACTTCATCTTTAGTCACACGCTCATTGAAAATGTTGATTCCCGTTATTTTGTCCGTATTACTCTCGTATTCTACTCAAATTTCCGTAAGTACATTCGTTACCCTGCGTTTAAGTATATTGTCAGAATTTTATACTCTGGAATATTATTCTTACATAATACTTTTTGAAGGCAATGAGCGATGACATGAAGCAGATGGCTCAAGTAGTTCACGATTCTTGCGTCGCAGAAATTGGGGTGGAGGAGAGTGAGTTTTGATTATTTGTATTTATTGCGATGAGAAGAATTCCTGGTAAATTGATAGAATTGCTTTTATAAAGAATTTTCATTATATATCGCAGAATTCATCGAGGATTGTCGGAAAGGCATATTTGCGGAAGATCCTAAATTGAAGGTAACATATCTCTTATACTACAATTTTATCGTTATACTTTATAATACAATCATTTCTTTTCTAACCAGTGTTACATGAAGTGCCTGCTGACCAAAGTACCCATGGTAATATTTTCAAAATTTGTATTCAAGCGTTCAAATAATTCAAGTTTTCATTAAAATAATGAAATATTAAACATTTTCTTGAAGTTGACCGAAGACGGTAATATCGACGTGGAGGTTATCATGAGTATGATTCCCGAAGAGTACAAAGCAATGGCCGAGCCGATAGTTCGAGGATGCGGAACAGTCAGTGAGTTGATTTATATTTTTTCATAAAATATAACTTCGCCGCAAAATATTCATGCGCGTCAATAACAATGGTCGAAATTGCATTGCAGAAGGGGCAGATGACTGTGACACGGCGTTTCAAACTAATAAATGTTGGCATTCTAAGGACCCTGAAGTAAGAACTTGTTTTTTTTTAAATTAATAATTCATTGAGTATAATTAACGATAACGAAAGAGATTGACTATAAATTTGATATTTCCAGCACTACTATCTGGTGTGAACCAATCGTCCTATCGCCTAGGACAGTGATGGAACAAGGATATCAAGATCGAATAGACGACTTTAAATCCGCTCTTTAAATATCGATACAAATAAATTTTATTTTGCCCAGTTCTGCAAATTTCTATTCATCGAATTTACGCTGTATCGACACCTCTTCGTTTTACCAATCATCTTCCTCGAATCTGAACTTGAGCTTTATCTTGTTCCTACAAAACTCGTCGAGGAGGAGAACGAGATAATAAAGCCGGCTTGATATACGAAAAAAAGAGTTGTAGGAGGGATCGTGTAATCAGTATATTTGATGATATGCTTAGGGCTGATGCTCGTCGAAGACAGTTCACCTCGTATTCTTTAAGGAACACGAACATATAGAACAAATTGTTTCCCTCTTTGTAAATTGATATTCCCACTGTTGAAAAAAAGAAGCTCCGAGGTCGGCTCGTTTCGGCACTTCCTTTTATTGCGTTAATTTTAGTCTCCCATGTATCCTCGTTAAACACATTTATCATTACTGACGAAACGTTACTACGTTGAATTATTGAGAACAAGTATGTTTGGTAAATTATTTATACTTGTTTTCCTCCTCGCTGTAATTTTCTTGGAATTTTCGGAAGTGTCGTGTTCTCATACGCTCGACGGTAAGTCATCGGGGAAGAAATACCATCGAACTAAAGAAAAAACAAATGAACCAACAGCTTTCGATGATTTAATTTTTTAATACAGAAGACACAGCAAAGAATGGATCTCATATTTTCTCGGCGAACGAGATCAGAGTCTCGAGCACGATGGACACGGTGGAGAAAAAATCTCTTTTTTACTTGAGAAGAGAGAAGGATACTGCGGAGACAACGTCAAGCCCGAAAGAAGCGACGAATGAGAATTGTTCAGCTCGTTCAATGGACGAATTTCCAGCGGATTTATTCACACCGGAGGAAAGACAACACGGAGCTGTTATACTTCACGCTTTCTTTGGTTTCTACTGTTTCCTAATAACGGCTTACGCTTGCAACGATTATCTTCTTCCGGCTCTAGATCTCATATGCATGGATCTTAAGATAAGCCCGGATGTAGCTGGAGCTACTTTTCTCGCAACGGCCAGCTGTTTTCCAGAATTATTCGTCAGTGTAATTGGAACATTTCTGACCGAGTCCGATCTCGGTGTTGGTACGGTGGTCGGTGGTGCCGTTTTCAATACGTTCGCTACTCCGGCTTTCGGAGCTCTATCCGCGGCTCAGGTATCTCACATGAATTTCTATTTCTCATTACGATCGAACGAAAATGTCTCGACTTGGCACGATAACTTTTGACACTATTGCTTCAATCTACTGGTGAACACGACTTAGTTTTTTTTAATGCGATCGTACTTTGAGGTCTTCGCTTCGACTTGTGACGTTTGTTTCAAAAGTTGAACTCATTATTGCTCGAGAGATTAGGCGCTATCTACGTTGGTAAATTTTTATTAACTGATTGGTAACTGATTCATGATTATCCTCTATTTATATCTTATATCGGTCACTCGGCGAGAAAGCGAGGGAAAGAATGGATATATGTATCGAGACTTTTTTCTTTTTTAATTCCTTGAATACAACGTATACATGTATACGCTTGTTTTATCGAACGATTATTTGTCAATGACCCTACTTGATAGAACACGAGGATAACTATAAATTCGTATCGGGAGTGATAATCAAACGAGAACTTGGCTTATCAGCTCGATAGGGCTCATGGCGTGAATTGCCATTGGCAAAACTTGACCTTTTTAATTTTACCTTCAAAATGTTGTTCTTTGGATCTTGGTCCGTATGTTGAGGGAGGACTATTTATTTAGAAATGTCGATGTATGGAAAAATACGTAACAATGGATAATCGGGCTTGGCCAAATTTTTTTATACAATTGTAGTATAATGAACACGGAGGCGTTTTAAGACTTTGTTTAACTCGATATTTTTTTCAGGCTATCCCATTACAATGGCACATCCTGTCACGGGACTGTATAATTTATATAATTTCGGTACTCGCCCTCGTATTGGTAATGTGGGACGGTCTCGTTACCTGGTGGGAAGCAACAATATTAATAGTACTGTTCGTTGCATACTTTACTTTACTATTTCTAAACGATTGGCTGCTAAGATGTATTCGTAGGATCAAATTACAATTTTGCAAGACTTCTAAACTCTCGCCTGACAAAGGCAAGGCAATATTCACGTTACTTCCAATGGTTCGAGGTCTCTCCCAAGACTCGTCAATTGACAAAAGATTGTTATTTTACAGATGAAATCAATTCTGAACACGATACCATGCCAGTTGGATCGTTCAAGCCATTCGTTCACGGTGAACTCGTGACCGAGTACAGAAACACTTTGAAGCATGCAACGAAATTAAAAATGGTCGAGAATGGAAATGAATCGTCTGCCGTTACCGAGAAGCTCGAGGAATACGTGGAGCCAGGTTTGTCCTCTTGATTCTTCCTCTAGTTTGTAAATTCTTCGAATTTCTCTTCGTTCGTTCCTCAACGGAATTAAACTTTTAGTGTTGGAAGCCTGAATACGTTTTGACGAAGTATTGCATAATATGTTTACAGAAGGTCCATTCAGAAGGCCATCCGGTACGATATGGCAAAAAGCGTGGTTTCTTCTCACGTGGCCGATAAAGATAATACTCTTTGCGACGATACCGGATAGTCGTTACAAGAAGCTCAGAAACTGGTATCCGGTGACTTTTTTCATGTGCGTGGCTTGGATCGCTATTTCGTCTTATCTCGTCTCTTGGATGATGACCGTGGTTGGCGATACTTTAGGCATTGCTGATTCTATCATGGGGATAACGTTCCTATCAGCCGGCGGCAATATGCCCGAACTCGTATCGATCGTTATACTATCGAGACAAGGTAAGAATTTGCGAGAGAATTATCAATGATAGTCGCGCAACATCTCGACTGAAATTGATTAGAAACAATTTCACATCGATAATTAATTTTCATCGTCGTCGGCTCCGTAACGTTCGCTAAGAGCTCGAATATATTGCATAACGAGTGAATTCCCGGATTTCTACTCACCTACGTAGTTATTGTAGATTCGAAGATCACGAACGTGCGACGCAATATTGCCATGATAATGTCATGAATGATGATAGAAGAGATACGATATCGTGAAACGTGTTTGGCTCATTCGCCTCGTTCGTACGTCCTGTTATTATTCACACGTATGTACGATGTGTACCCTATATGAAAGAAAAAAACATTTCGAGCACGAATTATCAGCGATCGAGCAGCGATTAAGAATAATGAGATCCCTGTAAAATCAGCCATTTGCAATTTAACCGGAAGTCAGTGGCGACGTTTATATAAACTCTTTAATTTCCAGGAAACGGTGATATGGCAATGAGCAACACACTGGGTGCAAACACATTGGACGTTCTGCTCTGTCTCGGTCTTCCTTGGATAATAAAAACTCTGATGACCGGACAAGATGTGGAAATTGAATCCGGAGCAATCGCTTACACCATCCTTTCGATCATCGTGTGCGTCATTGGTTTCTTCGCTGTTACAGCTTACTACAAGTTCAAGCTTAACAAAAAAGTCGGTATAGCTTGTCTGGTGATGTACGCGATGTTTCTAACAATCGCCATTCTCCTGGAGTCCAACGTATTTCTCGAAGTTAATTTGCCAACGTGCGAAAGATGAAGCGACACTGTAAGTCGTCGAGAACGATGAACCAATTTCTGAAAAGACAATAATTGATTAATCGAATCGTTTACCAGAGGTCGATGGTACTCGCGTAATCAGATTTGGAAGATTGATATCAACGATGAAAGTGTCGAGTCTAAAAAGTTGTGGAGAAACGAAATAATAATCTTCTCGCATTTTTTTTTTATTATTTTTTTTATTAAACAACTCGTATGTCGACTTTAACAGGATAAAAACAATACCTCATCGTGTCTCGGAGTGCACGATTGACAAACTCGCGAGACGCGAGTTTCGCGTCACCATCGTAGGATCGTTTCACCTCGGCACGAGTATCTCTTCGTGCTTTCGCAGTTTTTATTTCACCTTGTTATCGTACAATTTTCATTAGATATTTTGTTTTTCGTTCGTTTGCTGTCGTTCGAAGCTTTCAACAATTTTTTTTTACCTCCGACCTCGTTCGTTCAATCACGTCTCAAACAGGCTAGGTGAAATTTCATTGAAAAACTTTGAGACTCATCGAGTTCTCCTCGAAGAGTCGAAGACTCGTTTTTTTTTGTTCTTCTTCTAGTCTCTACGAAGACAAATAAGCAAAAAGCTCTCCTCGTACTCTTACGATTTACATTTTGACGCTCGTTACCACAGAAATGTCTCGTCGAAATTTATCACTCTTCACACAGATCTCTCATTAACGCCTTGCGGCGTGTCTCGCGCCGCGTTGCTTCAACAAAATCGATAATCGTTAAAAACGCAAGTGATCCGATATATTTGCAACTTGGATCGATCGAGGAGTGAGCTAGGAATGATCGAAAAAAGAAAGAAATGTGTCCGAGAGACGGCGAAAGAATTTCTTTGTTTTTTTTATATCTTTTTCTTTTTATCTTCTTTTTTTAACAACTAACGATATGACGATGTTCTATCACGACTTTCATTATTAACTCCTTGACTTTTTTTGTTTGTTGTCTCGTGTCCGAAGAAAAAATGTCGATTAGATTATTAATTAATTACCGTATTACTCGAGCTTTTTCTGTTTTCTTCCTCATTAGCGCGCTGGCGCGTATACAAATCTAAGGAGACTGACAAAGCTTGCAAAAGATTTTAGGACGACATGACCCCCGGTTCTCGAATGGGTCGTACATAATTCCTAATAATCGTTAGTTTATTATTTATATTTATTATGTATATTAATTATATCGCGCTTGCGGTGAAAAGCGGAAAACGTATCCGCGCGGTGTGTGACCTTTAAGCTTCGAACTGCATTATTTGTGTGTGTGTGTTTTTTTTCTTCATTTTTTTCTTCTTTTTGGTTGTTTGTCCTCTTAATCGATTAATAAAAGTCGTGTCGAATTCGCGCGAGCGAGGCAGTCTAAACGCGAATCCACGACAGCACTTGTCATGTACCTATATCTCTCTCGTTTCTTTTTTTTCGGCATTATCTCTCGTACGTAATACGTTTTATTATTTTATCTTTATTTCTTTTAATAATTCATTTTTTTCTTCCTCTTCTTTAATTCTCGTATGGACCGGCATACCGAACTACTAATTATCGGATATTCGATATTGGCGATAAAAAATATATCAGAGTTGCGATTCGACGTGGTGCGTCTCTCGTTCATGGTATCGCTTATTATGTTTTTTCCTTCTTTTCCTTCTTTTTTCTTTTAATACCGGTGTTTTTTTTTGTATCGTATATATGTGCAAAATTCATCTCTATATCGTGGTAATTCAATTGCGCTCTCGTTTTAAATTTGCAAGCAAGAAAAAAGTCGACAACGTTACCGAAACGTAGGCGGAGTGTCAATTATGATTTGTTTGTTTGTTTTTTTCTAAGAAATATATGAAGAATAAAAGAATTTTTTAAACGAAACGTAACTATAGTGCGTCGCGTGATAACGATCCACGCGACTATTTTCCACTCGTGTTCGTCATATACATAAATTACATATGCGAAGAATTCTCCACCGATTCAGCCACGCCTTTCACACTGTTCTCGAAATATTTTTAATAATTCTCTACTTATAACGATAATCGATAATGCTTTCGGTGAATTATTTTGGATTTTTTAAATTCAATCGCTTCGACCGGTCGCGGAATGAAAATTATGCAAGGTAAGAATCTCCTGTTTTCTATCGTCCGTTCGATGAAATTTCTGTGACAATTTCATTGGAAAGATATCAAGGACAGTGCAATTTGTACCTCGCATCAGTTTTCTCCCGTAACCTCCATTTTTGAGATATGTTAATTTGAAAAAAATAAAGTTTGTCTCAAAGCGATTCGATTGAAAAAATCTGATATAGGATTCACTGAAAGTCTTTTCAATTTGTACCAGAATTCTGGCCAAGTGACAAACATTTCTGAGACGACCGTGGCAACAGAAGTGGCTGGATCGACGGAGAATATCTACTGTATATTATACAATTTGTTGCACAAATCGACTATACAACTCGGTATATTCTCGAGTAACAGAGAGATTCCTTCGATTCGTCAATATTTTTTCTTCTCGTACGAAGGAATTTATTTTTCTCTCGCGACAAAATGCGCTTTCGTCTTTCCTCCTCTACTCGGATTAATTCCCCATTATATTAATTAACTTTGAATTCGCATTATTTCGTTTATCCTACTGTGTTTGTGTCCGATGTGAGCAATGAATGATTAAAAATTACTTTGGAGGGATAATAAATGCCTCGTCCCTTCCATTTCGATGAAAGGGGGCTCTCTCCCTCGATCGTACGTTAAAAAGAATTTTTCTTTTCTTTCATCTTCCCGTTTCTCGAATACGTTAAAATCCGGACATATATGCCCATCATATTTTTCCTATGATATTTAAATCTATATTTGTCAAGGATTTTAAGCTTGCAAGGCTTTTTAATTGAGAGTTTGAGAATTATATTACTCAACGAATTTATCAAAAATGTAAACGCGACGGTTTTTCTTTTTTCGTGTGTCGTGTATGAATGTGTATGCTCGTTTCTTCGGTCGCGAACAATACGTGGTACATTATTTAGGGTTCGTCGAAGTCTTACTGTACTAATGTAAATAGGCGTGCGAAGATAGATAGATTGATAGAGAGAGAGAGAGAGAGAGAGAGAGAGAGAGAGAGAGAGAGAGAAAAAGAATTTTGAGGGACGAGATTCGTTGCGGGGAGTCAAAAGTGAAAATTCATATTGCGCAATTGTCGTCCCCGCTTTCTATCGTGAATTTATCATCGACTATAACAACCTCTAGTCGACTCTCATACCTTACGCGATCAACAGCCCTTTGACGATTCTAGAAAAAACACTAAAAATTATATTCTTACGTATCGCGCGTGTGTGTGTCTGTGTTTGTGTGTAGCTTCTCATTCTTTTTTTTTTTTAAACCGATGTGGAAAAAAATGTTATCTCATTATCTACGTTGTCTCGTTATCGTTACGAGAACGATCCGAGGAGTTGAATTTTCTTTTCTTCTTCCTCTTCTTTCTCCCGTGTCACATCACACGTATTGTCTTCGGCTCGTTATTTGTAATTGCGTTGTTGCGTTGGCCGTCCGATTTCTCTCAATAATCGAGATTATCGATTGAAATATGCGACTGTGTTTGTGTGTCTTTATTTATTTATTTATCTTTTTCGTCTCCGTTGAGACAATGAGCGTGTTAATAATTATTACCGTCGTATGGAAATTATCCGTGGAAATGCGAGTACGCGGAGCTCGATTATTCGCACGAATGACATTGCAGAGTTTTTCGTCGTGGCGAATTCCGCGCCGGAAAAATCTTCGTCGTTTTCACACCTTCGGACAGGAAATACTCGTTGTTGTTATCTCGTTCTCGTAATAACATCCTACTTTTCCTCGGCGCTGCCATTTTTTTCCTTCTCTTATCATTCTCTTCTTCTCTGTCGTTCCTCGTTTTTCTTTTGAATTTTAATCTCGAGCGAGCGCTTCACTGAATCTCACAGAACGGGAGTTTATTGGTCACGTCTTTATTGGTCTGCTCCTGATCCTGGCTGTTACCACCCTCGCTCTTCGGACTTGTCGCACCCTCCTCGATCGAGCCCCCGGTACTTCCATGGGGGCACATCGATTGTCATCTGAGCGCGAGAGTCGATACCATTGGCGGACGGGACGGTTTGTTGTCTAGTATTCTCTCGATCTCGTTCATCATGTTTGTATTGAGCTTTGGAATGAGCTGCAACGTTTAAGATTATTTTATACTTTTCGTTAATAAAGTATATTAATCACGATCACCATTATCATTATTTCTAGGATTATTATTATGAAAATAGAAGATTTTATTTTCATTCTTAGATTCGCGGTTATATTTATATTTTTCACCTGGAGGCTCTGTAAACTCTCGTAGAGTTGTTCTATGTTTGATGCACCGAGAAGAAGGCACTGGACACTTTCATTCTTGAGTGACCACGCTATCGCTAGCTGACCGAAGGAACAACCGAGTCTCTCGGCAAGGGCGCAAACGTCTCTGAGTTTGTCCGAGTACTTTCTCGTCTCTTCCTCCACCGGTTTCTCCTTCCATCCGTACTCCTGTGTCAGTGAGCCTCGTATACTCTGAGATAGGTCGCAGATATTTTTCTACAAGTAAAAGAATTTTATTTTTCCATCATATTTTCATTTCGAGCAACAACGAGACACTTTTGATAACGAAGAAATATTCACCTCTTTGTACAACGATTGAGTCTCGTCCTCGGTCCAACTGAACGAGGAATATTTGTTCTAAAGAAACAAAAATCAAAGGTAACGTCAATCTGCGAAGGTTTATTCCGACGAAGAAACTGAATGAATAAAAATAGGTAAGTTATCGGCGTGTACCTTGTAAGAAGAGCGAGATAGCAATGAAACACCGCAATCGTCCGGTTTTGGTGAGACCATACCGATCGTCACCGTTGACCAAGCCATGAGACCAACGCCTGTGTTTGGGTACGATTAGATCCTTCGTATCACGTATTACGATTGGAACTTTATAAATAGGCAATCGACGTTAAACTATCGAACCATACCGATTTTATTGTACAATTCGGGCATGTAGAGCTCGGGCTTGTCTCTGTAAAAGAGATGATATTCAGCCTGCTCCACTATCGGTGTAACGCAGTTGAATTGTCGACAGTTTGTATAAGCCTCCATTATCTCGACCGGTGTCCATCGTGATGTTCCCCAGTACATCACCCAGCCCTTGCTTATCAGATAATTCATAGCTCGAACGATTTCTGTAATGAACAAATAAATCAATCGATTCATCAACGAATGGACACAATCGATACATCAAACGATGATAAAAAATTGGTTAAAACATTTTAAAATCGACTAAGGACTGTGAACTATTTTTTCTCACCTTCCATCGGGCACATGGGATCGACTTTGTGAATCATCACGATGTCTATGTACGACAACTGTAGTCTCGCGAGTGAAGCTTGTACAGATTCGATAATGTGTTTGCGAGACAATCCACGGCCCTCGGTCCTACAAAATTGTATCAATTATTATTTCACATTCCTTATCGTGGTTTCGTTATCAAACGTTGGTAAACGTATCGACTTACTTGGTGTTCCAATAAATTTTCGTCGTTACGACGTAACTCGAGCGATTCCAGGCACGACGTAATAGAATTCGGCCCAATTGGGTCTCGGCACGATGACCACTGTGTGCCTCGCTCAGATCGAACACATTGATACCACTGTCATAGGCGAGGGCCACCACAGCTTCCGCGGTTTCCTCGCTTATGCAACCACCGACACCCCCGAATGTTGTCCACGTGCCTACGCATTTATATAATTTCACATAGAAAACAACTACACTCGTGATAATTCGTGATCGTAGACGTTATACTTGATATATTTTCTTGACTTGAATTACCTCGTTAAACATCAATCTTTTGAATCTAAAAAAATTGTCGATTAATTCATTTTTATCGATTTTTTTTTATTTTAATTTTATTTTCAAATAGCAACTCTCGTAGGCTGAAAATTACTATGCATTTTTTCCCTCGTATCGAAGCCACGTTTGATTTCCATCCTACAATTGTGATCCCATTAAAGTTCGGGCTAAATTCTTTCGTTCCTAGCAGCAAACCCTAACGCGATAGTAGCATTCGTCATTTTATCTCGTTACGTATATAGTTTAGTAAAAGCTCGCGGTATGTTGCTTTACGAGATGAAAGGTTTTACCCCCTGCTGCGACCTAACTGAATTAACTCGTGTCGTGTGGTTTCTACAATCACTCAATGTGGAAACTTCTCTGTCTTTCCTCGATATAAATTAAATAGAATATCGAGAATTGGAAAAAGAAAATGGATCGACAATTAAACCTAATACAAATCCTCGTTCACCGAATAAAAATTTAATACGAGAATATTGTTTGTTACTCCTGGTACAATTTATTTATAGTAATGAATGAAAAAACTTCCCACGATTCATAGAAATTTTTTTTCTTTCTTTTCAAATAAAGACAATAACATTAAATCATGAGATGGTATTCACCACGTTATTGCCATTTCATTCCCTCCAACGTAGAAGAAATAAGAGTTACACGAGGGAAACAGATAGACGTTTCTATTGTGCTCATTGAAATAAGGCCAAGAATGGATATATTCTCGCGGAAATGTTGTACATACGCCATCGTACAATTCTTTTTTCTTCTTCCTCGAAAGCTCGTCGATCGAACATATATGTATATACAACTTTAAGCCCATTTATCCTTTGGTCTAGTCTCGCGTCGTCGTCCTCGTTCTCGTTTCCGTCCGATCGTCGATATGATATACAACGTGTTGGTTCTATTTTCAGTATATATATTTTATAATACAACGGGAGCCGTGGTGTTTATCGGTCGAAAGTGGTGGAGTGACGGTAACGGAAAAAGCACGTGTGTTCCCATTTCCGTAGCTAAGATATATAAATATAAATATATATATTTATAGGTGTCTAGTATTGGGTTGATTATCGAGTTTTCATGACCCAGGGACTGCTTAGGTATTCGTACGACTTTTTTTTGTTATCGAATTTTTCCTTTCGCGATAAAAAGAGATATTTAATGTAAAAGCGAACTTTAGCTACCCCTGCGTCATATACGGAGTGCACGATCCGCAATACGACAGAGGGTACGAACGAAAAGTAGAACGACCTAGATTGTACACGCATAAGGGATGGGGGTGGGAGAGGGGGTGGAAACGAAAGAAAATAAAAACGGGTACTAATTGTCTCGGGTGGAAAGTTCAGTCGAGTCGCACGAATTTGCGCTAACAATGATAAATACCACCTCTCGCGTGATTTACTACCCTCGTGAATATTTTACGACTCTCTTTCATGGATTTTTACCATTAAAAAAAAAAACAAGGAGTGGTCCGACGATTAATTAAAATATCATTAAATTACTTCAATAGAAAAGCAGTCACGATAATCAAAGCGTTTGCCCGAGTTTTGACGAACATTCAAGCGACATTTAATTATAGACATATTATGATCGTTTTTTTCTTCTTCTTTTATTTATTAAACACGATCACAGCGATACGCACGTTCTAATGTGACTACGAGAGCTCGGTGGTGCTATTCTGTATATGCTTGATTAAAAATTATCAAAATATTTCCATACATTTTTTCTATATAAAATCTTTTAATTAATGAATTTTTTTTTCAAATTCGTTACTTTCAATTTTTTCGTTATACAGAATAGCGTAAGCGCGGGATTACACAGATCTGCGTGTATTAGGAAGAGGGGTAGTAGACGATAATACATAAGTCAGCTGTTCGTTCCCTATCGTTGTTCGAATATATCGTCGCTCGATATAACAAAAAATCACCTCGTCAATTGAAACAAAAAATGAGTAAAATTTAAATCGCTTTAAGACGCTACCCGTGTGATCTCATCGTACGTAGATTAAAAATTGTATTAAAAATTATACATGTATTAAAGTATCCATAATATTTCTCCCTACAACGATACAAATTTTATTCACGTGAAATAACGTAAAATCGTGTGTGAAATTTTTTGTTCGATTAGTCTCAACGATAAAAAATAAAATAAATAAAAAATTCGATATATACGTGTGTAAGAGAGAGAGAGAGAGAGAGAGAGATAAAAAAGTGAATAAAAAAGTTTTGGGAATTGTTTGTTAACATTCAGCGTACCTAATCCAACATTGGAAACACGTAGACCGCTTTTGCCCAAGTTGCGGTAGCGAATACCTGGCGAAGGATGCTGTGAACGATGAGCCTGTGCGGCGATGCAGTTAGTCAACAATTGTTCCTTCGTACCACCGGTCGTGCTGCAGTGAACTCCGGAATCACCGGCTCCACCCCCGCCGCCATTGAACTCTTCCATGCAATCCAGGCTCGCTATGGGTGCACGACACCTGAGAATCACACGTTTTATCTCCGCTATACCATTAAAAACACCCCAGAAATATTGATTTTTATTTTATTACACGAAAGAAAAAAGGAAGAAAAAAATGTAACATTAATTTTCTATTGAAATTCTTTAATGAAATCGATATCGATTAATTCGTATAATTTGAAAGTTTAATTTGGTCTTTTCGTCTTTTCCACTCTGTTTCAAGAAATAGGGAAATTATTCGAATTTACGTTTACAAACGAGAGTAACGGGGGTTGTGGTTGCAATTATATTCGCGAGAGGACGTTACGAGGCAGCATCGGCTCTCGACGAGACCAGGTGTCGAGATAAACGCCGTGGTAAGACGCCGTCTCGTGTATAATAGCTGCACCTATAGTACTTTATCGAACAATGCTTCTTGTTTCAAGCCGGTGATGGAAAGACTCCTCGTCTCGGTTCTTTCTCTCGGCGCATTTCCTTTTTTTTCTTTTTTTTTTTGCTTCTTTTCATCGTTTCTCTCGTCAACCGTCGTACACGACGAGAGCAAGAGCATTGTCTCTTGGACACGTCGGTTATATACGTACGTTTCCCTCTTACCGGAGACTTTCCTACCTATTATCAAACGTCTCTCTACCGAACATCAATTTTTTGCTTTTTGTGTGTGTGTGTGTTTTTTTTTACCCTCCGGTTTGTCCAATCGTCTCACTAGGAAAGAAAACTATCCCGAGGGAGACGAGGGAGATAATTTAAGGGGAAATTCGTTAGTGAGAAGATAAATAAATTTTCTATAAAATCGCATAAATTCGCTAAAAAAAGCGAATAAACCTACAGAGTGACACGCTCGGATCTTTCTTAAAAAATTTCACCCGGACCGTCAATATTTCGCGCTCGTCAAGTAGGTCGATAAATTATATCAGATCTCGATGAATCTTTGCACGTTTATGACACGATCGATTATTATCACACGACCGGAGTTAAAGAAGAAGAAAAAAAAAATAGAATCGAACTCGACCTTCGAAGCGCAAAGTTTATCCTTCGACGTACTTTTCCACCTACGATTTAGTCACCCGCGTCAAGAATTCGATAATCGCAATTTTTATCATCGCGAATGTAACCCGACTCGTCGACCCAGCGAGGACACGCGCGATCCGAATCTTCGTCGACCGATGTTATTTAATTAATCGTAATCGACGAATCTACAAATCGCTAATGAGCGATTTCGAAATGCGTCGGACGTCGAAGATTGTAAAAAGATCCACGGGCGGAATTACCGATTGACATTGAATAATTAAGCTTAATTGACAGTAGAAATCGACAGTATGAAAGAGATAGAGAGAGTGAGAGAGAGAGAAAGAGAAAGAGGGAGGAAATTTCCTTTCGGACAAGAGCAGATTGGAGATCGCGAGAGACTCAAGCTGGCCAAGATGTACTTGAAATTTCTCTGAGGGGTAGCGAGAAGTGGGGAGGAGAGCACCCCTAACGCCCTCCCCCGGTGCATCGAATAATCTTGACCTATATTTTATATCTCTCGAATAGAAAGAAGAAAAAGAAGAAAAAAAACACACCCACACACACACATCATGATATCGCATAACTCGTCGAGAATTTCCAATCCGCTTATTACTCGTTTTACGAATCGATTCGAGGAATAAAAATTGACGATATCTTTCATTTTTTGTTTGTTTTTTACTTTGAATTCTTGAAATAATTTGATGGTTGATATAGACGATTAAAGAGAGGAGAGGGTGGATGGGCTTACCGATAAATAGTAGGCAGTGGATAAGAATCGTCGTCCTCCATGCTGCTGTTTGTATTAGCGTTGTTGTTCGTATCATTTCCCGCGTTCGAGGTGTTGGCAAGATTGCATAGCATTAACTGTGACATCACTGTTGGCGACACCGACGACGACGACGACGACGACGACGGCGTTAAACGGCAGGATATTATTATTACGACGACGACGACGAGGAGAACGCGAATTATTCGCGTATGAGGGATGAATCGTGACGAGATCGGGAACGTTACTTTTGGTCGAGCGATGCGCCTCGACTCGGTAACACGTCGTCACGAGACCACGCGAGAGGTACATTCGTTTCCCTTCGCCTCGTTCTTCTTTCGTTATTCGTTCTCGTTTCTTTACCTTTTTTCTTCGCTAATTTTTTCGTTAGGTTGTTTTTTTTTTTTTAAATATTAATTTCTTCTTTTTGTTGTTGTTATCGAACCCTCGTCACTCTCGAAAAAAAAAGCAACGGAGGTAAATTATTCACGATAGGGTTGTTTTCTTTTCTTTTGTCTCGTTTTAGCGATTAATACTTAACGAATTAATGAGCACTAATGGATCAGTATCGTCGTAATTGTTACGAGATCGAAGCGTAGCAACGAGTTCGATTAAATCGTCGTATTTCTTTTTAATGTTTTTGTTGTTGTTGTTGTTAATTTACGTTCAAAATTCTCATTCTATTACGACGCAAGCGAAAGGAGTTGCAGTTTCTTTTTCTTTCTTTTCTTCGATCGTTTAAATTATATTTTATTGCACGTTATAATTTTCAATTGATTTAGGCACTAGTTTATTGAATATGATTTTAGGCACCTTTCGAGTGTGTGAAATCCTAATAGCAGTTAATGCGCGCGTTTGTGTTTGTATCTCTGTGTGTATATATTTTTTTCATTCTATCATTGATTAAAGTTTTATCTAAATTTTCTTGTATTTGTTATCTTTTTGCTGTTCTTTTTTTAAATATTATTATTATTGTTCTTCTTGTTGTTTATCTTGATAAAACAGAGCACTATTTATCGATAGGTA